>JAUPFZ010000004.1:18982500-19582500 GCA_036937285.1 Euphydryas editha | reverse complement strand
AAAAAATTGATTGATTTGTTTAATATGCACTAATCTATAGTTACCAATCTATTGAAATACTGTGCTACATAGAGGAGGGTTAATTTTCAAATATCATGTTATGTATATATGTTGTATTTGTATATATGTATTCACGGGCTTGTATCCGCACTACTGTGCGCCTATTTTGCGTTTAAAAATCGGGCGGCTAGTCCTGCCAACCCAACTCCTCTAAATATTTAATCAAACTCAAATATCATGTTATAACTCATTGGACTTGCCTCTTACCACGTATAGTTTGAGTAATATATTGGTTAAGAGTTATAAATATTTTTTTAATAGGGCCAAAATAGCACGGATTATTTTGCCAATGTTGAATGGAGAGGACACGAAGGTGATTGCGGTTGTGTTGGTAGTGCGGTCGAGATTACAACCTCAATAGAATTTTGAAGACTAAAAATAGTAAGTATTTGTGGTTTAAGCCATTTAACTTACAACACAAACATTTAAGATACGCGTACATTGTTAGTAATCTATTTTCAGTAATATTATGTTAGGACAATCACAAAATATATTTACAATTTAATTCTCACTTATATAGAAATAGAATAGATTATCGTAAAGTTTTCTGACGATTAAGATCAAGGAATGCCTAGTATAGGTACTAAGGTTAAAAGATATCATGCATTTTCCTAGAACTCCAAGATAACTTATTGCGCGTTTTAAGTGACGTATTTCCTCTCCTATTCTTTATATAATTATAAGTACTTAGAAATAATTTTTAAAATCAAAAATATTTTTAATATATATTTTGGTTATTTTATTTATATTGACAGTAAACAAAGAAAAAGATAAAAATTGTTTGTTTCTTAATTTCTTACGCCCTTAGGTCATATTGATTGTAATTATGCCGTAAAAACTGAATTAGTTATTTAATATTTTGGTTTTATTACAATATATTAATGAGTTATTTCATTTATGTTGTAAGCAGTTATATAATGCGGTTTTATCGAATTTTTTTTATCTATACATATAATAAAATGGTAGGAAAGTCAAAACTGTACATTGAATATTTTTTAAAAAGAATAATTGGGATGTGATCTACAATCGATACGGAAGCCAAAAATATAGTTTCTAGAATTTTTGTCTGTTTATCTATTTGTCTGTATGTATGTCCGGGATAAAATCGAAAAGTACTACATGGATTTACTTCAAATTTGGCACGAATATTATTAAGAAGTCGGGTCAACATATAGGCTACATATTATCACGATGTCACCTACGGGGAACGAGCAGTAAACCTTTATTTCTACAACGCATTCTGTAACGTGTAATCTAATAGCGTTCACGCGGACGACGTCGCGGGCAGCAGCTAGTAAATAATAATAATAGTCTATGTGTTTTTTGGATCTACAGTTACTTGTAAGTACAAACCAAATTTTATCGAAATCAGTTTATAATAATTAATATAGATGATAATGCAATAAAAATCCAGAATATTAATTTTATATTGAATTATATTACCTTTAAGTATCTAACTTTAGTCTAATTCCAAGTTGAGACCTAGAAGCGTGAAGTTACTAAGCGTAGCAAATTCAAGGTGTTTGTTTGTTCAGGTTGTTTTGTATGACAAGTCGCTTATAATCGTGATTACAAATACTTTAGTACAAATATTAAAAAATAAATATAATATATATAATTATATTATATATAATTTCAATTATATATATATATATATAACTATAATATCTGTAACATATTTAACAAATTTTCTAGATGTACGGAAAAAATCGTTTCATGCTACCTCGATAAACGAGTAATAGATATATAATTTACAAAAATCGACTAAAGCAAAAAAGCCGACAAATTTGGCCAAATAATTAAAAAGAAATTAGCTACAAATTCAACTTTATCAACTTTTAGTACATTACCAGATTGAAAAGACGTTTCTTGCTACAAATCAGTAAATTGTTTACTTCTCTATATTTTTTACTTATTAAATACCGATTATTTTTAAGTACGACAGTTTGATGTTGAGTCAAATTAGAGGTTTTTTTAAAAAGAGGAAAAAAACATGATATATTGCTAGTAATACATAATTTGATGAATAGATAGAATGCAAAAGATAAAATTATCGTTACTAAAAGTATTTTAGCATTTTCATATGTTAAGTAAAATAAAATTTTCCTTTTTTTATCTTGAGACATTTTATTTATTTATTTTATTATTTTATTGGGAAACAAACAAAATCAATAGTACATTCATAAACAACTTATCACTAAAACATATTTCAAACAAGTTTCCACTAATAGTTATAGCAATAATATAGGTTAGCAAAAGAATTTGGAGCAAAGTAACAAAAATTTTAGGAAAATGCAGAATGTAAAAATACAAAACAAAACAAATACAACAGAATTACAATAGTAGGCAAAACCAAAATTTAAAATAAGTCAATAAATATAAAAAAAAAAACAGAAAAAAATCAAGCTATAATATTTCAGTTTCTGTCTTACACTCCTCCTATATACACTTATTGAGCAGCTAAAAGGGTCAATGCTTTGTAAATATTGATTATAAAAATTGCACGATCGATGTATAAAAGTGTGTTTTTTGTAGTTTCGCTTAACAAGAGGAGTATAGAACAGATATCTATGGCGTGAATGTAAAAGAGGGCATGCATTACGTTAAGTCAGACGACAATTTCAACATAAACTTATCTTAAGAATTTAGATCTCAACTACCGTCTTATCAAGATGTACCAAAAAAAAACTATCATTAGAAACTATAACTATTTGCATTACATTTCGTTATTAAGATATTACGAAACTGAACTGCAGAAAAAATCTAAACTGAACTAGAACAAAAAATTTAAAATGCTTTTATACTATAAGTTTCTGAAGTAAATTATTATGTATTATAAATACGTTAATCTACAAATGTATTTGTATCCATAAAAAAAAATTATGTTATTCTGTACTATACCATTGTACAAAGGGAATGTAACTCGCTGCACGGGTCACTGACTCTGTGTACAATTCTTTTGCAATGTATTACATAATGTGCTCTGCTATATTTTTTTTTATTGAACATGAAATGAAATAGACAATTTCTCTAACAATAAGTTTAAAATAAGTATAAATATTGTAATTTGTATAAAAAAGATATATATTCAATATTCCTTATTTTATTTCACCACCTAAGAGGTAAAAAAATACAACAAAATGCACTTTTTTTGTTTTATAAAATCGTTATTTTTTATTTATCTAACTTCAAAATTAATCGATCTCTCATAGGAACTTTCAATCCCATTTCAAATCGTAAAAAATAACTTTTTTCTATAGTTATCTAAAAGATTTCTGATTTTCATACAAACTTTTATATAAAAATGTTGGTTGAAATGCTGTCTTAAGAGCAGAGTTTTTAAGAAATCCATACTTACTGGTTGTAAATATATTAAAACATTTACTAAGTGATCAAATTTCAACTTTTAAGTTTAAGCTCAACAATGATAAAGCTTACATACGTTAGCCATTAAAGATATGTTTTATCAGGTACAATTAAGATAATTAATATTACGTACATTAAATATAAAACAAAATTTCCAGTAACTAACTATTGAAAATTTACGTAGTATTTATTAAATCATAGACGCAAAACACTTATCACAAAATGACCCTATTTAAAGATACATGGTTGAAAACATATATAATATATATTAAGTATGTGACAAACACTCATTGCAGTGAATATACTCGTATATATAATGAAACGATAATAAAATTTTAAACTAACTTAAAAGGCTATTCACTTAACTAGACTATGGAGTATTAATTTATGTATTATACTTTGTCACTTCTACTTCTAGTTCTAGTTATAACTTTACTAGTTACTAACGAGGAATTATGTTACCTCTTATTTTTTTTTTTTTTTTTTTTTGGTTGATGTTAGGAGAGTTAATACCATCGAACATTTGTATCCAAAATTTTTTAAGATACATAAAATTAATTTATTGAGTGAAACTTCTTTATCGGGTTTTGGAAAAAATTTACGCGTTACGCGTCACATTTTTTCGTTACGCGCCATCTTGTAAAACTGTATTTACTCGACTTCGACAGAAAAAGGGTTATGTTTTTCGAGTGTATGTATGTGTGTGTATGTGTGTATGTGCGTATGTGTGTATGTGCGTATGTGCGTATGTGCGTATGTGCGTATGTGCGTATGTGCGTTTGTACGTATGTGCATATAATTACGATCTTATAAAAAGTAAACTGTTTTTATTATAAGTTTCACTTCTTACGAGTGTACGCTAGTATACGCACAATTTTTTATTGATAACTAACTTTTATCAAGAAGATTCATAGATTATTCCACAATTTGTACGCTTTATAATACGAGTATTAGTAGAGATTTATTTGAAAATTATAGTTAACTTTATATTGAAGTATTTCGTAACAGACAGTAAATGGTTGAACATGCAATGTATATGTGTGTATATAGAAAACGTAATGTATTATAAATGACGTATCTACTACGAGTATATACTATATGTATTACATTCACACTATTATTAATTTATAATTAACTATTTCTCGTTTTCAGTGCGTTTTTTTTATAACGTAAAATTTGATACGTTTTCAATTTATAGAGCTTAATTTCGTTCGAATATTAAAAGGTTTTGCATTGATTATAAAGTAGCCATCTCAATATACAATAAATACAATGATAAAATTGTAATAAAATTACATAATTAGAAAGAGAACAGTTTTATAAAATTAGTATGAAGTAATTTCTTCAAGTCACACTTTACATAACGCTTGAGTAGCCGGAAATAAGCAACTATTATAGAGAGTTCTTACAACTCTTATTGTATATGTGGGAAGTTGTCAGCGTCACCTTCGAGGCGATCGTGTTTAATGACAACCTGATTTTTTGAGCTCACGATTACTCAAGTGAGTCATGACTATTGCATATGCAACGTCACGTAAGATCAGACGGTGTGACATATGACTAATCTTATTTGATATAATTATTTGTATCCGCTATGCTATTTTAGGTGTTTTTAAATTCGTCCTTTAAATAGACGACCCAAGCGGTTCTAACCTGGTTTATGGTCTAACCATATGTGTCGTAAAATTATGTCCAACTGCCTATTCTACCTTAACGAACAGGATTTGTAACGCTAAAGGAATTCTTGAAATCTAATTAGTAGATTTGAAATTAGCAAACAAACTACTTAACTTTGTATTGAGGCATAGATTAATGTAATAGGAAAATATGAAAGAATCAATAATAATACAATACATTCATGTTTATATATGTACAACAATAGGTGTTTAGAAATTAATTATGATAATATTGTTAATATTAATATCTATAATATTATAACAACTCTTTCTATCCAATATGATATAATAAAAGTATAATAAAGTAGAATTACGAATTTAAACAAGTACTTGTGTATTTTAATGAAATAAGCAAGAATAAAAGCAATTTGTATTAATCATCTAGCAATTAAATACTTTTTTCATTAAATATAATAAATTGACAAGCGTTTTATTTAATTAAAAAGATACGTGTATTTTTTTCATATTGTTAAACCAGCAAGAAAACGATAGAATTCGAGACGTATAAATTTAAATAAAAAACACTACACACGCTACTAACGTCAAGTCATTGTAATTAACAGAACAATCTTATATATAAAAATAAGTCGGGTTTTCCTTCCTGACGCTATAATTCCAGAACGCACGAACCGATTTCCACGGTTTTGCATTCGTTGGAAAGGTCTCGGGCTCCGTGAGCTTTATAGCAAACAAAATTAGGAAAAATTTCAACAGAAAAGCAGGAAAACAGGGAAAATCATTTTTCACATACAGCGCCGTCTCTGATGCATGTACTACAAACCAATATGGTTTTACAAAAAACGTAGCCATCTGGTGGCGAAACGGAGTTCGCCGGGTTTGCTAGTAGCTTATATTTTTCATCGAATTGTAATTTTAAACCGATGTTTCCAATTTCTACGACCCACTATATAAATGGGTAACGGAATGATGAATTGAGAAACAAATCGTTTTACATTTTAACCGAATGGAATTTAAGTGGATAGTTAACGCATTTTCATAGCGTTTCTGCAATAGTCTAATAGACAAGAATTGGCAATTGCGTTCTAGTTTTTGGCAGTCACGAATAAATTTTGCATGTCAAATAGGTTTTATTTGGAGCACATTTTGTATTGATTGCTAAACGGTAGATAATTATTAACTGTACTTTTATTGATATTAAATATTTGAGAAATATCCGCTATAATTTTAAATTTAGATAAGGTTGCGGATACATAAAAAATATGGTTTGCAGCTGACAATATACAAATTGACCAAATTGTATGCCTGTCTTTGAATCTGAAAATGATACGTATCAATTTTCTTAGCGTTTGTTGTTATGGGTATGAAAAATTCTTCTATTCCAAACATGGATCGGTGTTGTAAGTATTACAGAGGTCGATCGATTATTATCAGTACAACTAGGTGTTAAAGTGCTAGTACAAAAACGCCGCTATGTCAATCCGTAAATACGAGGGTGCGTTTTTAAGTTCGCGGAATGAGATGGGTTTGGAGGGGGGTGATTAGGCTCGTAACGTGTTTAGTGACTCTCGTATTATCAGAATACAAGAGCCCTTTAGGCTTCTGGATTGGATCTGATAAAACCGAGAGTACATCGCACACGTTTACCAACGATGGAGACATTCTAGAATCGATTTTTAAAGATCTTAACAACCAATGTTAAACATAAGGTTTCTTAACATGTTGGCCTAAAAATGCAGGCACAAAGTCACTGGTTTCGTCTTTGGACCGCGTTCGTTAGAAGTTTATGACGAAGACATGACCACTGACCAGCATTAGATGTCTTGACTACGACGACGACAGTGAGAAATAACTCTATATAAAATATGGTGATATATATGGAAGGCAAAATATTATTTTTCCTGTAAATAAGTATATTGCGTTAACCGACCAAATTAAATGTCGTGAATTATTACTTTATATGCATGTGACTTGAAGGCTATAGAAATTCTCATCATTTTACTTTGAGATATCGGAATGAGTGGCATATCTTCTGTGGGAGTAATTTCAAGGTCATATTTAGATAAAAATGCTTTGTATATTATAAAGAAGTCATTAAAAAGATGTTTTACTGTTATAATAACTCTATTGTAAAAGCGTTGTTAGCGTAGGTATGTTATTGTAATGTAGCCTATGTCATTTCTGGATAGTAGGTATAGCTTTTAAATTGTGTAAGAAATATTAACATGGGCAGAAGTTTTAATACTCTACTTTTTGGTCAATATACCACTGTGAAAACATTACCTCTTTCTTTTTGAGGAGAATGTTTATTATAGAACTTTATCAGTCAGACGAGTCCATGTCCATACGTCCCTTAGAAGATTGTACGCCTACGTAACTCTGAATATCACCCAAAATATGCAGCATAACTAAAGGTGTTGTCCGACAACACAAAGATACTATCCCAGAATTAGAGCCTCGACTGACGTTGCCAAAACGACTATTATATTCTAACCACTAAGCCATTTTGCCATCATAATGTAGGTACTACGGATACTTTTAACAAAGCAGATATTTAAAAATAATAATATTATACCTGATAATGAAAATTGACTACGCAAATACCTGTTTGTTTGGATTAAATCAATTGTTATTTTAGTTTATAAAATAGATGTCAAAATTAACAAGCTATTAAATACGCATTAGATAGATAGATATGTAAAATATATATGTATGTGTGTTGTATATAACATATTTTATTGTTTTATACGACTACCAGATAAAGAAACTAATGTTTTAGGTTCCGTACAAGAATCTACTGTTGAATAACTTTCAACGTAAAAGGTTATATAATTAAAAAAAATCACAGAATATTTATTGTCTCTAGCCACTACTATAACGTCGAATAATAAAATATATTTAAGTTAAATATACAATACAAGACTTTTAGCTTTATTTTAGTATATTCATGCTGTATTAAATATTGTTACAGAAGTCTTCTATGTGTGTTCTATTCACACTTGGCGGGCTATATTTTATGTTTTATCTTAATTATAATACTTACTATTTTCATCTGAATTCTGGCCGTCGATATAGTTATGACTTTTTAAATTGGAAGGTTTTTATTTTATTAAGTATTCTTCGTTATTTGTATTTACCGTAACAAATTGTGTTTGCAGAAAAAGGTATTTTGATTATTTACGTAGTTTGCGCCACATTGCGATATTTAACTTAAATTTGCGACTATTTTTATATTATTATTATAGTGATTCATAATAAATTAACATGTTTTTACGCTGTTTATACACGTGTAGGCTCTGTGTGTGCTCTGCTCTGGTGAAAATAGACAAAACTAATTTTCTCACATATGAGACCTAGCTATATTTTTCGCACTTACAAACCTCTATGTTTAGTAGGGCTGTTGTTTGTTATATGCGATGAATTTGGATTTTTTTTTTTAATTTTTTATCATCTAGTTTTGTATTTGTGAGGAGAAATAAATAAATACTTATAAGATTATTATTATCTGTATTGCTTGTTTTTGTTGTTGCTTATTTAGAAATATTGCTTGTTTAATAGTATTGGATTTTAAAAACTAAAAATAGCTTTGAAATAATCAAAAATAATAAAAAATATATTTTGAAATTGTTCATGTTTATTTCTTGTTTAATTTGAAAACAATAAACCGTTATTATTCTTGATTTGTAACGGTTATTGAATATTATTGCCATATTTTTATAATGTTTATTTCCGAAGGCCGTCATTGCTTTCGTTTTAAATTTTACAATCCTAATGGGTATTGCAGTTTTATGTAGAGACAATAGTTATTTTGACAGTTAATATTTTCGAAACAATTCAAAACGTTCTAAATCTCTTAACAAATAGCATACATTTATCGATATTACTAGCTGGTTATTAAAAAATCGTATATATATTCCATTGGTATGAATTAAAAATTGATAAATACGAGAGTGAATAAATAAATTTAAAATTAAATACAAAACTCAATTACTTGAAAAATTAACTTATTCGATGCATAATTATAAGACGATCTTATCGCCAAAGATCGAATATTTTATAACCTTAAAAAAAAGAACGTTATGGTACCTAAACAAGGAAGTAATATTTTACCGTATTATGTTGTCTTTTTACTGTTATTTTAATAATTTGTATTGAAATGAATTCTAGTCAAATGCCCATGAAACTCGATGGAAATATTGGCAATAATAAAGTTGTTGCAAAATCAAAAACCTTCCAATTAATCATCAAAAAAAAAAAAATATTAATAAAAAACTGAAAAATAATTATGACTTTAAGCCTGAGCCTGCATATTAAGCTAGGGTTGTCGAAATTTTATTAAAAATTTACTAAATAATATAAATAGCATTTTTACCGAGTTACATTTTGATGCAAGTGAAAATTATACTAAATTTCCTGAATAAAATAACAATTTTAACACTTATTCCCACACACACAAAAGGTCTCAACCTTGTGTATGCTACGTATCTATGATCAGAAAAAAACACTATAACTTACTCACTGATTTCACTTTGCGTGTTCAAAAAAAAAAAAAAACAATCAGTTTAGCAAGCAGTTTCAATAAGCAATCTCTTTCCCAATAAGGCATTTAAAAGTCACAATTGATAGCAAAAATGTAAACACTTAACTAAACAGCATTGTACATTGACAGCAAGACAATAAACCTTTCGGAATCCACAGTTGCAAGCCCACATTAACGGCAAGTGTTCCGAGGCCATCAATAGTTCCATAGACTTGATGTTACATCTGCCCATACGTTACATTTAATACTTATGAATATTCTAACGTGTGTGTGTATTTAATATGGGAATTGAGACCTAGTACTTATAGAATAAAAATAATAACAGTAATCTATGAACGCGGGGTGCGGACGCCACCTTGCACCCCATCTTGCTTTGTCGTTAGATATGCATCTAAGCGTACTATATTATCGTGGAAATAAGAACTTTATTGTAATATTATAAAGCTATTCGGTGCATAAATCGCTTGCTATGCCATCAATTTGCACAGGCCCTAAGTTACCCATCAAACGAAGGCACGCGATTCGCCTACGGATAACAGCCGACCTTACCGGGACAGGTTTGACTGCATGCTTCCCTACACCAATACATCGGAATTTATAACGCCATTCACATACACTGTATTATATGTAAAGTTCATTAAACAGTCTCACCGTTGTCTTTTTTGTATTTTTATACATTGAATATTTCTATAGCAATCAAATAAAAACATACTTTGCTGGATTCGTAGTTACACTTTAAAGTTACATCTGCGTAAATGGATTTATGTAGTAACTAATTTTGTAACTAATTAAAGTTATTACTTATTTCCTTATCTCACCAATTACTATATTATTGATGATTCGGAGGCGCTTTTATAAAATCCATTTTAAATATTTACATAAATATTATTAGTTTGTAGAGTTTGTTTGAACACGCTAATTTGAAGATTTAACATTCTAGTGTTTCTTTTTCAGTAGAAATTTTGTTTTGTAAATAAGAATCAAGCTTCAAATATCAAGCTAAAACTAATAGTAGCAGAATGTATGAGAAATTTTATCATGAACGATTTTACAAAAATGTCAAATCATTAAAAATGTTTCTTGATTACTCGCTTTGCAAAAAAAAAACGATTACTCGTTTTAGAAATACGAAATGATTGAACAGTAAAATTATTCGCTACAATTGTTAAATATAATAATTTTATTTTTAATTTATGATTATGATTATACAATCAGCGGAGAGAGATAATGTCCATGTTTTGGAAAGTATATTAACATTTGTTACGTAATACGTACGATATATATTTATAATAATTATAGATTGCATCAAAAACTAGAACTGCAATATTTAGTTTGGTTATTTTTAAAATAGTATATATTATTAATTTAACTCAATTTAGTCTATTAGAAGGTAAGTAATACATGAAAATTTTCAGTCTATAAATATTTTCTTATCCAATTGACGTTTCAACAAATATTTGCAATCCTTATCAGGATTACTTATCACACAAATTGAACAGCGAGATGAAGGTGACATCGTCGAATTATCACCAAAAGCAGCACTAAAAAGTTGTATACATAATGTTACCGCATCAAATAATTTAAAATCGAATATTTATTTTGTATTGGACATGTTTACGAAATACTACTCGGCCCTGAAAATACATTTTTAGTTCGATAATATATTTATTGTATGCAACCCTGTGACAGAAAGACGGACCTCAATAATGGGGTTCTTTGGGTACCCTTTCAGTATGGAACCTTAAAAAGGCTACTAACCTTACACAACATTTTCATTTTAAATGATTTTTTTTTTCATTTATAGTCGTACGTCATACGTCTGACCGATAGCCAGCTACTTTTTTAGGAAATGGCAACAAAAAATTAAAAGGCAATGGCTTAGAAGTAGTAGATGTGAAATTAGTAGATATATATATATACCTACTGTGTGTAGGTTAAAACAATATAAAATAAGAAATCAAAATAGATACTGTAATAAATATTAATGCAGTAAATTCTATATTTATAACCTCTTTAAATAGACAAAACTTTTAAACAGGTATTCGAAAATTTACAAGGCCTTGACTTTACTTTCACTAATAAAATAGTTTTCTTTTACAAAAATAATTCCAGTTTTCAGTTTCTTTTTTATTATGAGATCACCGATGATAAAGGTGATTCGTCACGTAGTAACGTCATCTCAGCTACAATATGTACAATATCGACGAAAATCGTCAGAAAATGATACCTATTATATTTTTATCAGGAATGAATTTAGATCAGAAGAAAGTAAAGTAAAATGTTTTTTCATATTAAAACATTTGCTAGTTCTTTTAATCTGTTTTTATTTAAGGAAAATAATCATTGTAAACATAATATTAATTATTAATGAATATACACTTCAAGTGATATCAACCAACATGTATTCATTACAACTTTATCAATTTTATCTTCTTAAGGAGGGATTAATTATTTATTCATGTGTTTAATACGTTTTTTATATATCTAATAAGTCGTTATTAGTAGTATCTAGTAGTGTTAAAAGACGAAATAAAAGGAGAGATAATTTTTAATGTTTGCTTTATTCTCTATTTTGTACATAAAGACGTCAACACCTATACGTGCTAGAGCTGGTTGGTAGAGATCGTTTCTTGCGTTAAGCCTTTGTCTCGTAGAATATATTATTTATTACGTGTGTTGTTTGTTGTTGTTGTTGTATTATAGTATAAATAAATTTATTGCAATTATTTTCACTAATACGCTTAAGATATTCGTCGTCTATCCAGCGATTGTTACGACAGTCGACGATTTACGAGTTTACTCGCCTCACCTACCTTGAAGCTGTGAAGTTGTGAACTAGCAGATTGCTTTCAAAACGGTAATTATAAAATAGTACGCGCACAAATATTTAATATTGAATAATCTATAATTATAACTCTAATATGATCGTTAGTAAGATTTTTATCTAAAAATATCTCATCGTATTAAATTTTGGCACCTATTAAAATGTTTTTAACCAATTTTTAGTTTCTCCCTCATGACAGTTATAGCACAATCGTTTTTTTACCTAAACCTGCCTTAAAAAGAAGAATATTAAACGTAAGAAAATCGTTTTAATTTCTTGAAACTAGGAGACAATCACACAGAACCAATAAATAAAAAAAAAAAAAAAAACTACTGAAATTGACCTACATTAAGTAACTACTCAACTATAATAGCTTTATAAGGTTCGTATTTTATTACCAAGGAACACATTGAAGAAACAAGTAATATATGTATACATTTAAGTGAAATAAAATTAAAGGTACATAGGTAATTACTTCGTGTGTCCATAAATCTTATAATTGAAAAATAAACGCAAAAAGGAAGTCGCTTTATATGCAAAAGTGAACAATTGAGTATGTTTTGTAACAATAATGCATTTATGAAGACAGTCATTACGTGCAACAGTTTATTATAGCTCTCTACTTTATTATGAAAAGTAAATTATGATTACAGATAATGAAAAAAATCAATTTTCAGGTTTAATGCTTTTAAATTTTGCTGTATATATTAACTAGTAAGGGTAGTTTTTAATATAACTAAATACGTGCAAAAATGTAGAGAACAAATAAACTAAATTTTTTATCGATTTTTCTACATCTAAAATAATAATGCTTAAAATTGTAAGTTTTTTTAAAAGAAAAAGTTAACACACAGTAATTAAACTATATAATATGTATAAATATATCAACTTCATTAACTTCATACGAATGTTATTAATTGGTAACACACGAGACGATTATTGCTTGTAATTGGTAAATTCAATAATCGATTTGTAACAATATTATTATTATTATTTCGTAATAATATTTAATGAATATAATATTGTTAAAAGTAAAAATTGGTTTAAAATAGGAACAACAGTTGGGCGTACATTACATGAGAATTATCTATCACTGTGTAAATAAGTGTTTTACGATTCGATTTTATTATATTTGTAGAGTTACTTTTGACTTTATTATCGCGATCGTAAGATTAACATTTTACCGCTTTCGAGGAGAAAGTGTGACTTAAATTCAAGAGCCATACACATAACATTTTGTATGTTTTCATTTAGTATCAAACGTTGTGTTTTAGTTGATTAAAGCTTATAACAGGTTTGTTTGATATATCCAAATATGTACACATTTTAAAAATAAAAATTGATAGTATTTCCTTATCCTATATTTTAGGAACCTTACCATGTGAGGCCATTGTTTAAGAACAATAAAAGAATACATCAGAGTAATTAGTTTTGTTACGGCCAAAACAATACTTATCTCTGTTTAATCGGGTTGTATGAGTAAGTACAAAGTTACGACACCATGCACGTTTGGAAGTGAGGATTAAAAGAAATAGACGAGCTTAATAGGCTTTAACTTTCAAGGTTTCTAACAACACGTTTTAAGAACGGTTTAAAGAAGATATCATTTTCATTCCGACATGCAAACTATAGCAAACGTAAAGATGCATGAACGTGCTTTCCTTTGGATTCTAACGCTAACGGCCTTCTCTGGTCGAGTGAATATTACACTCACCATTGGAGCCAAAATAGTCGTCTTTTTCCATTATTTCATGCTGGAAGCCGTAAGCGGGCAGCCATGCATGGGAGCCAGGTGGCTCGGGCCAGTCCGATATGCGAACCTCTTCCATTTGTACATGAACACAACACTGCACTCCTTGCACTAGAGTTTACACTACACAAGCATGCATGGACTACCTCGTTCGTCCATCAGGTTGTCATTTAGGACGATAACGGTGTTTGATTTGATCCGGTCTGTCGAGCGAGTCGCGTACGTGCGCGCGCGTCGGGTATCAACGTCGGACTCAGGACTGGTGACGGCGCGCCGGTCGCTGCGCGCTCGCAATCGCGATCTCACCGCGTCTTGTACGTGTGAATAAACTTTTTCAACCAGTTTGAACTTTTTGCAGTCGCTTGCCTAAGTTTCACAGATAACAGAACTAATTGAAGTATCATCAATATTATGGTAATTTAGGTTTAAAAAAAAAGTGTATTTTTGATTTGTCAAAGGTGTTATATCCATTACATACATATAAGAGACTCGTATAATAAGACGACCCACCGTACTGGCATAGAGTCGTGAAACGGATCGGGAACGATCAAAGATCAAACATTACCGTCATAGTCCCTTGTTGGGTGCCCTCAGTTAGGCGTGCACATTCATGTTACACTCTACAGGAGCTGGGTCGGAAAAAAATACCTACATTTCGGTGATGTGCCCCAACCGTGCAGTAGTCAGGGACTAGGGCTCGGCTTTGTCAAATATTAAATGACAAAGCCCGGTACAGTGTGAATTATTATTTACTAGCGGCCCGACCTGGCTGCGCCCGGGGTATATATATGTACCTAAACTTCCTCATGAATCACTCTATCTATTGGTGAAAACCGTATGAAAATCCGTGCAGTAGTTTTGAGATTATCGCGAACAGACAGACAGACAGACACGGTGGAGGAAAATATAGCTTTCTAAAGGTGAAAGAATTATTAAAATCGGTTTAGTAGTTTTTGACCTAAATCGTACCAAACGAAAAATCTATACTTAGTAATAATAGGCTTTCTTTCAAAGACTTCTATGTATCTTTCTTTGTTAAAAATATGCAAGTAAGAATCCTTATGTAGATTGACGCCAGGGTAAGTACCTCAAAACGAAAATAGTCGAGCGTGAAAGTAGATTAGGTACGCCCAGGCTAGTGGACGAGTCGTCACATTAAGACAATTTGCAGTTTTGCCCGCTTTTTCTAATAATTATTCGTAAACCTGTGGAAAGAAGCTTTGATAGTGATTAGAACGTACACACAGGAGTAGATTTTATGTCTTTGAACCATTTTCAGTTGTACAGGTCAACTCTAACTGGTTTCGTTGTGTTACGACTTATATTTCTAATCTGCTTTATTTACTTACTTATAAGTTTCATCAACTTTGTTTTTTATTTTTTACTCCAGTACTTGAATAATTAAATATTAATATTTAAATTAAAACGACCTCTCCGTTACAATATAATATACAAATTTATCATGAATGCTTGATGTATAAATTACATACAAAAATTTAAAAATTAATTGTTTCGCTTCTAATGCTCTCACAGAGACACCTACAAATCGTTTTTCGTAAATATCTCTTAGTACCTGGATGACCGAGCTTTGCTCGGTTAAATTATGTTTAGATACATTACATACATGAAACATAAATAATATTTTTGATCTTACCGACATAATAGCAAAATAACAGGAACTGGTTATTTAAATAAAAAATAAAATGAGCTCTCACTAATAGTTTTTCTCACAAAAGAAGAAACTTTAAAAAAAAATAGGAAAAAAAATTGGTATGTAGGCACCTGGATTCGAACCCGAGTTTTCTGATGTCGAATCCGCCCGATTCCCATCTGAGCTATTATGAACTTATCGGTAACAGCGAAATTTACCTTCGTCTTCTAACGATATTTTTTAATTGCGTAAAAAAGGGATAAAGCGACATTTTCTAAAAATAAATCCTAGCTAGATCGATTTATCACCCCCGAAACCCTCTGCATACTAAATTTCATGAAAATCGTTGGAGCCGTTTCCGAGATTCAGATTATATATATATATATATATATATATATATATATATATATATATATATATATATATATATATATATATATATATACAAGAATTGCTCGTTTAAAGATATAAGATGTACAGACATCGGCCGGTTACAATTTTGTTACTCTCTAAACACGAATTAGTAGAAATTCACTAATTTTGAGTGACTATTAACTTTTTATCAATGTAAGAATCGTACCACACAGAATTAGTGACTATTCTATGTATGAATACAATGATCTTAGAATCTAAGATCATTGTATAAATATGTGAAAATTAGAGTCCACTGATTTGATCATTGAATATGTGTAATATGTATTAGTGAGTATATTCACTAACTTGTTATTGAAATTCACTTATATGTAGTGAATATAGCTTCACTAACGTAATTAATTTAAATTCCAAAAAAAAATAGAAACGTGGTTTACTTTAATTATGGATTTCAGTAAATGATTACAAGTAAACTCTATTAGGGCCGAAACACATAACGGCGTTGCGGCGCCGCAACGCTAAAATCGGCGGTGGCGTCACCGCCAATTTTAGCGGCGCGGCACCGCCAATTCCGGCGTTGTGACGTCATACTTGTTGACCATGATTTATTGACATTTTGTGTCTATTTTTATATTTTATTTTTTTTGTGTCTTTATTAGACATGGGTATCTCAATGAATTTGTATGAACCGCAGATCAGCTCATGAGCCATATGCTTGAACCGGAGCTGTGAACCGGCTCACAGTTCAGCTCAATTGTTGTTATGTTGTTACTTTTAATTATTAGATTTACAGCTAATTTAAGACTCGGTTCAAACAAGTGACATGTATGATGTACCAAAATTATAAATATGTAAATTAATTTTATGCTAATTTCATCCATATGATAAATGCTAAAGTGAGTTTTTTTGTTTGTTACGCTTTTACGCCTTAACTATTAACCTGAATCCCGATCATCATGAAATTCTGCATACCGGTTTTCTGGGGTACAGAAAAGTACATAGAGTACCTACTCTACGTACCGACTACCGTTGGTGCCTGTACCATGCGAGCGGAGCCGCGGACGAAAGCTATTTGTTTATATTTAATATATGAAACTAATATAAATGTAAGATATTAATTTATGTATCACTATGTTTAAATTTTGTTTAGGCTTTATGAGACAAAAGTTGTTTAAAATCCTACCAGCATAAAAAAATTTATTCACAAAATTATTTCCGGTACAAAGGATTACTTTTTATGCATTCTACTTTAATAACAACTTCAAATATTAACAAATTTCACGTGAATTATAATATTTAAAATAATTAAATTAATATCCGCAGTCAAAAATCACGAAGAACTGGTTACCCTACAACAACGCTCTTTTTCGCGACGCCGCAACGCCGCAACGCAAACTGCTGATTTTAGCGTTGCGTCAACGCAACGCCGTTATGTGTTTCGGCTCTTATACTACAGATAATATCCTCTTAAAATATAAAGAATGTCAAATCTAGATTAAAAAGTGTTACTCGTAAACCGGCCCCTTCTTTTGAAAGAAATTCATGTTTAGTGGCTCACGTAGTTACGTACAGTGCACGCCCACAAAACATATGCTCTGTGTGGTGATTATGTTATGTTTTGAACAATTTCTCACAGATGTTATCACAGCAACCTTTTTTTCTACAACGAAGATTTTTTTCTGTCAATTGTAGAAAAAAAAACAGCCAAAGCAAATATTGTATACAAAAACTTATAGCATAACATGTAGGGAATTGATTAAAGGCTGCTTTAAAAGCACATTTGAATCATTATTTTCTATAATAAAATTATTAATGTTTATTAGGAATTGCCAATACCAGTAAAAATTCAGTAATTACTGTTTGAAAATTTTTAATACATTATTTTAATATTCATTAATATTTTTATTTATATTTTTTTCATGAAATCCTTGAAAAGTCTGAACAAAAATATGAACTATTCATTACAATCTAATAAAGTTATTAATTAATCAGTGCAGTCTTTAAGCCTCTTTTAATTGTTACTATTCAATATTTATCATTCATATTATACAATTAAATTGTACTAGCTGTCGTATAAAATATATGAAAAATTAAAAAAAAATATATGTAAAAAAAATTACGATCTAAAATTATTTTGTGGCTTACACTTTCGCTTGCGTGTTTCTCGATCTTGCAGTAATTTCGGTTACCAATATTCACCATTATATTAATTTCATTTTATAATACCAAAATTTTGTATACCAAGTTTTATTGCATCTATCGAAGTCAATTTATTAGTAGTTGCTTAAAGGAGTCACAAACATCCACTTATCCTAACGAAATATCGCGTTTTGCATATAAGTAGCATAATATTAATAGAATGTAAGATTTTAGGCACCCTGTCATTAGTTAAGAAAGTAAGATTGTTGTGTGATTTGTTTTTAACTTATTAAACAACTGTCAGATATTAATCTCAAAATGTCAAAGTTCATTCACCTTCAAGATAGAATCTACAAGTTATTACGAGACTCAAGTAAAATACTTGACCTAACACGCGATGCTGCTCCGTGGTTACTTTCATATGAAATTACGATATAAACGTTTAACATTGAGATTTTGATTCAAACTACAACATTTTACATATACGACGTGGACAACAATACGACGAACTATATAAAAACTGCACAACCAAAATGTCTAGTCCAAAATATATATATATAGTTTTAATATTCTACGATTGTTTTTATTAGATGTAGAGCCCAGTTGTTATTAATGGAAAGGTTGCGGGATCAATTCAGCAATAGCACTGCTTTTTTTTTTAATAGAAGTTGGGACCTTTAGAGATAATGTATCCTACTCTCATACTTATATGACTGAGTGAAGTACAACAAAATTAAATTACAACAAGATTGTTACAGATGTCTTTTCTTTGTCGTTTAATAAATTCCCAGTATTCGCGTTTCCTTCCACATATAACTTGGTTACCTTCAAAAAAAGAGTAAATAAGCAATTTCTAGGAAAGCTCACACCAAATTTCTCCTTTCCATTAAGTAAAACTATGTCCGTGTAACATATGTGTGATCCTCCAGATTAAGGTCCATTTGCTGCTATCCACGATTTGGTAATAAGCACTATAGGCGAGCGGTCGGTCACTGATAAAAAACATTATTCCATCTTTTCTTACTCTAATCAATGTCACTAATAACCATAAGTGAAACGAATAAAAGAACACCTCCAATACTAGTGTGAGATACCCATATAATATGTTAAAAACCACGATTAAAACAATACAGTCTAGGATTTTCTTTATCTGCCCCCCTCTGTTGAGAATCCTGGCTACGCCCTTGCGCTATATTACATAACTTTATAAATCAATTGGAAAAAAATTATGGAGGTGAAATTCACATCACTTATAACTAAAAATATCAAGAAATATTTTTATAACAAACTCGCATTTTATCACGCAATAGGTCAGATTATCGTACACACGCGTTATATTTCACCAAATTTTTCAAACGAAAGTTTTGGAATAACGCAAACGATTGTGATCCGCGTTATGAAAGCCATTCCCTATATGGAGAGAACGTCCATAACATGTAGCTAAATCTCATATTATTCGCAATTACCTCTGCTAATGTCACGCGATGCATCTGAGGTCAGGTGATAAACTATTGTTACAGACGAGATATTTGCTACTTATTAAACTACACGGTAAGATTACGGTAATAGCGGATAGCTTTTGGCTCTGTAACCTCGACTAATTAAAGTTTATGATAAAATTGTTGAAACTTCAAAATATTTTTAAAGTATTTTATAAGTAGTATATATACATGTAAAGAAAATAAATTCTTAGCTATGTATTTATAATCACTTATGTATTTATTGAGTATAAAGGTTAAAAATTAATTACAAAACATCACAATGCAACTCAGAACATTAACTAACTCTAAATTAGTTATATATAAATCATTACTTTCTCTAATTTTAATTATTACGAAATTTCTTAAAAAGAATAATAATAAAACTCTGCTAGTCTTAATAATAATACAGCAATGGAACTTCTATATAAATTCTAGATCAGTGTATGTGAATAACTATTATATTACGTTCCTTAAGAATTCCTCGTATAATAAAGTATAATTCTTTCCTAGTTAACATTATGCAATATCCGCTAAAGGTAAACATTTCAAACAGTATACATTTTTAATAGTGATAGACACTTACTATCGTCGCTGGCTCCACGCCAGACAGACACTCGATGGGTTACAACATTGTTTACAATGTGCGAAGTCCAAATTTAACAAACAGGGAATACCTTTTAAAATAACTAAATAGCCTTAAAATGTATTACGAAATTTTAACTAGAAGTGAGTGGTTTTAAAAATATCTATGACAGAGGAAAAATTTAATGGTTTTACAAATAAAATACATTATTTGATTCAATTCTTCGTTACACGCTAGAATGAATAATGTGTTGAAATCAAACGCCTAAAATTAACAGCACAACTTTATTCTTTTGCTTCTCACATTTAATTTTATAATAGCAATAATAATATTATAACCATTAGACACAAAACCTTGGTCTTATATAGATAAGATCGTGCACAAAACATAACACAGTAATACAGATACAAAATAACAACTAATCTGCAGAGATATTATTGATATTATTAGAGATCTTCTCGATTCTATTATTTCGCATTTCTTCGTAAAATCGCTAATGTGACATCCTAGTGGTGATTCACAATTTTTTTTATAAAAGCGGGTTTTTTAGTTTTTTTTTAACTGTTATTTATTATTTATTACTATTTATGAAAACAGATGATACGTGTATAGCACGTATATATTGTATGTGTATATATTCATCGGTGATCTGAATTATATGACGTATCATAAATAAAAAAAAACTTTAACTTATATAAATCACACATTTCCTTTTAATATAATTATGTATGCGTGCAATTAAGCGCAACGGAAGGGCCTTTACATTATCGCTTGAACGCACAGGTGTGCCCGCAAATTTGCAAATATTCGCTATGGCTCGCTGCCTAGTCATTCAAGTGTTCCCTTTTTATTCATCCAATTAAATATATTTTTTGTTATTAATACTATTTTTGCTTTTATAAAACTAATAATTTGTTATTAGCTAATTATGCTAAACGAACATCGTTTCTATTGCTAATTTTTCGTAGAATTGTGGTGAAAGCGGTTGGTTAATACTATTGATATTATGTAAATTGATTTTAAGACCATTGAAGGAAATTTTTATTTTGAAAAAAAAAAGTATATTAGACCATATCATTATATATTATTATGTTAAATTAGACCACAAGTTAATCACTGACTGTCTTGTTACTATTCCACATCTGTTCTATGAATATAGGTACCTAACAATAACAATGACATTGAATGTTGCCAGGGCGATGTCAAACATGGGCGCCAAAATATAATCTGTTTAATATTTCTTTTCCCAGTTTAGATATATTCGTTTTCGATATAGTTAGGTTGCTGGTATATGTTTTTAAAATCGGATTTTCTAGTTTAAGATATCGATACGTATCGATTTGGGTTTGAAATCGGATTTTAAATTTGATTTGATACATCGGACGCATACCTATTTCCTACAAACACGTCGGTGCCAGCATAGTGAGGAAGAGCTATAGATTACAAAATATGTAACACATGGATCTTAACCGAGGATTATTGATGCAAATGCGGGTTTGGCTTTCTCAAATACTCGTAAAAAAGGTTTTAAAATTATTTCCGCTTTAGATTTTTTATTTCAGCTTTTGTCGATAAAGGCAAAGTTTGAGAGAAGATATATTTGTATCTGTAATTAAGCAAAATCCATGTTATTCGTAATTATTGAAAGGAAACAAGATTGTCAAACTAAGTAATATTTACTATTTAAAAAAAACTTATATAATTATTCTTTTGAGAAAATAAATAATTTATTTAATAATATCTATATTTATAAAGCAACAAAGGTCATAAGAAATGAAAGTCAAATATTTATCATAATAATAACATTGATTAAAATAAAATATGTATATGTTAATAAAAATGTTAATGGCACGTAATCTGAATAACGTCTCAGCAAACACGCTATCGTGTCAACATGTTATTCGGAGGGACGTATAATCGACAGACACGAATTGTATTAATACATAACATTAGTTTGCATTAAAACACTAGACTAATCTAGTGGTTTCATTCGCATGGATTTATTAGAAAAATATAATTATCATTTAAAATTTAAAAGAATTATATATGAAATGTAAAATCCAGCTTACAGCAATACTAGAAAAAATCTTAAAATACTCGAACTAGCAGATATTTTAGCGGGTTTCTTCGTTTTTATTTTAAATCTTTTGATAAATAATCTTACTTTGCTTAAATTTATTGTCGAATGTGTAATTAACCTTTCCTTTCTGCCGTTTGGCAGTGAGACATTTTATTCAACGTATACCGGCAAAGTTGGATTGGAAGATGGGAACATGCATGAATAAAATATACCTACAAAATGTAATGTGTATATAATAGATATTAACATTTATAAAAATATGAACTTAATATTATGAAATAATATTATCGTTGTTTCATAAAAAGATTATATTTTGAGGCGAAGGAGACTACTTAAATAGGCTAAAGATTTATTAAGTTAATAAGAATCTACCTAATAATCATCACAATCCTAAAAAGTATGTGTTCGTTTTTATAGTACTTTCTAGAAAGCGTTTCTTTTATATATCTCTGTGATATCTAGAGTCCTTATCCTTTTAATATAAGTACATATAAATATTATTATCACTATCCAATTTCGCGATTGTGATTCACGTTCAATATGAAAATCTACATCATTAAGCATTTGAGTACAAAATGTGCGTAATATTGACAAGATAGATAAAAGAAATGACAGTTTGAAGGTTTTTTAGATTAAGCTACAATTCTTCTCAAATATGGAGAATAATCCTTTGCCCAGCAGTGGGAGATTTACAGGCTGATTTAGTTCAGTTCATATGTACCTATAATTATTATAATATACTAATTAGTATAATAATTTGACTGGACATATTTACAAGGCGTTTTTTTTTTTTTAACGGGCGTTCCTGTAAATATGGTTCACAGGTCAATCTATTAATTTTATAACATTTTTCCCTTCTGTACCTCTCGTCTGTCTGCCATACTTTTAATCGGAAGGTCAGGAAGAGATCACTTGAAACTGAAGGCCGATAGTTGTTCAATATTTTCAATTTATGTGTTATGTTTTTAATAATAAATAATGAGTTGAATAAAATAAAAGTTATTGAAAAAGTATTACAGTTTAATATTATATAGCCGAGGAGTTCGTTTGTTTGATCATATTTATCTTAAAATAAAGTGTTCGATTTTTTTTAAATTAAATTTTGTTTCATATCTGAAGCATAACTGATAGCTTGCTTATTGAGTAAAGTTATAAAACATTACAATATTATTCATGGTAGCAAGGTAAATATTAAGTTATTTTTAGTTACATAAACCATTAATCAAACTAATGTTTTAAAAAAAAGTACTAAAATTAATATTAAAATGAAAAAAATATTATATACTATTACTATGTGTATAAAATAAATTATATATATATAATATATAAGAATAACAAACAATAAATCTAAAAGATAATAAAGAATGTTGCGTTATATGTATATTCTTCTTGTTTATTAATCGTGAAAGTAACAGTAATTTCTCACGTAACATTGAAAGATCTTCGAACATAATTACAATAACCTCATATAACTCATAAACTACAACATTCCCACACCACAATAATGGTCATTCTCACGCACGTCGGCCTAAATAAAATTCATTTGAAAAGAAAGTCGTTACAAAAATCAACGCGTGACTAGAATCTCATCGTTATGTCATGTAACAAAGGCCTTTTATTTATTTTATGTGCTTAAAGTTTAATTTATATTAAATAAGAATTACAGTATTATATAATATATATTTAGAATTGTAAACTTGTCAGATAATTTTATAGATATTATTGTTATAAATATTATCCTTCGCGGATAATATGAATTTCTATTCTTAAAGCAAAATAATAAAACAAGTCTTTTTTAAATAATGGATTTTCTAAATTTATATTATAGAATGGCAACACAAAATGCTTATGTTTTATGAGATGACCCAATTGTGCTCTTAAAATATAACATAAATAACAATCAACTGCTGCTTGTATGAACGATTGTCACTTGCGAACAGCTTAACCAATTTGGCTGCTTCTTGTTGATGTATTAGTTATATTCAGGCCAAGGTTTATATGTAAAATAAAATTTGACAAATCAACCAGAACTGTGATTTTTTTTATCGTTTTTTGTGTACGTGTATCAAATAAACATTACACACCCACATTTTTAACAACTAAAAAAAAATGCACTAAGCATACTTAATATTTTTTTAGTTAAACACACTTCTCATTTTATTGATTCTAATTTGTATCAGTGCAAAACTTAGGTAGAAAAAAAAATCAATATTTAGCTAATTGTGACCTGTTTTTGTATTTAGTTTGAACTTAGGTTTAGTACGCTGAGAAATGTACTCGTATTTTTAAGCATTCCCTTTATGGAAATTATTCCAAATTTAAACTCTACATAGTTCTAATACATAGAATAAAAGACTTATAAAGATTTTTTTAGAGTTTTTTACATTTTTTCCTCAAATAAAACTAAAAAAGTCTTTCATTCTATTTATTATAAGTATATAGAGTTATATAGATGTTGGCATATTCATAAGGGTTCCGCCTTGACGCGGATATTGTACGGATATATATGCGGACTTGATGGCGCGATCAGAAAGCACCAGTTATTTAAGTTTGACCTTATAAATATTAAAATGACTTATTTCAAACCAAGCAAGCTTTAAATATTATATATTTTATTTTATTTTAAATATTACATATTTATGACTCGCTTATTATGATGATTTATTTACAGGAAGAAATTTCTTACTTTGTACTTTTATTTATTTTTATTCTTGTTTTTTTATAAAGTTTAATACAATTATGTTTTGATTTTTCTATTCGATTTGAAGCATATCACGTATAAATGCATTTTAATCAAAGCATACAACAATGCAACGTAATAAAAGAAAACTTAATAAATAATTTATTGTAGTCATTTAAGTAATAAAACAATATTATGCTATCACTGAAGCAAGAAATGAAAATTAATTTGTATGTAAAACTAAAAAAAAAATATGTTAATATATTTTAAAACCTTAATTATATTTTAGCATAAGAGGTTTTGCAAGGTAGAGGCAATTGGTAGTGCAAGAAAATGAAATAAAATAAAAAGAAATTACACAATAGAGATAGGTATATGCCCGCATTTTTGTTAGGTAAGCAGTTTTTTAAAGTAATACGTTTCTTCCTTCTAACTTTATTATAATTTTTTTATGTTGATAAGTACATCTGTAAATTTATTTATACTTAATTTTATTTTATAAAACACGATGCAAAGAAATTTAATTTTATTGTTAAAAAGTTTGTCGCATTTTTTTTTTTTTTGTATTTAAGTTTACATAAAAAAGTAGGACGACAACATAGCAGGCCACTCATGCTTAACTTTTTAAACCGGGCCACAGATAATGCAAACGGATTTAAAAAGCGAACGCGTAAAGAATCGAAACAATCGAGCCGTATCTTGTTGCACATCGCTTGCCAAGTCGAAGTTCGATGTCCGAGGTTTATTTACTCATGTGGTCCGAACATAAGACTTGAATGTAATTAAGATGCATTCGCTAGCAGTACGGCGCGGGTTTTTATGCCTATCAGTACAAATATGATGTAATAATTGAAATAACAAGCAATAAAATTTCAAACTTATTTTCATTGGAATTTAATCAATCATTTTTTTTCTGAAGTTAATTCAGTGTATTGAACACTAAAATTTGATTAAGGAAGGATCTGTGTTTGAATATATTTTGATATATAGATACGAGTATTTTCAATGATTTCTTCGTCAATCATGTAGATATTTTAAATAGTCATGTTTTGTATAAAAAATGTTAATATTTTTTATAATAAATAATAGTTTAAAAATTTTATTATTTTTTATAAAAAATAAAGTTAAATAAACAAAAAATTAAAGGGCATACAGGTGCTAATAATTATTTTTATTCGATCCTTGCCTCACGCATTCCGTGGCGTGGGATAGTAATTTGCAATAAAATGAATAAATGAAATATGATTTCGCTAGAAAATTAATTTTAGCAATTTTACGTTTAATTATTTGACTTAGCACTGACTTCAGATATGGGGTTCGAAACCATATATTATACTTTTTTTTTATTAACCCTTTCAGGACCATAAGGTTATGGGAGGTAAAGTAAGCATTCTGACTGTATAGGATGATTCATTAGGCATCTAATAAACATACTTTTAAATAAAAATACCAAAAATATTAATGGTTTTTCTGATTTTTTTTGGGACATATTTGTCCCTATGGACGTCAAGGGCTGACTTTTTGCTTATTCTGCTTATCTTTACGTGTTTTACATTTATTCATAATTTACGATTTTTACAAAAATAAACAACATATTTATTATTATACGTATTTCATTATTAATGAAAATATTATATTTTAATTAAAAAGTTATATTTTAATGACTATGGTATTCAGCGAAACAATTTTTGTCATTGGTGTAGCAGAGGTGAAATCTACATAAAGCACAAGTTTCTTGTTCTTTGTTCTTCTGTTGTGTTCTTTGGTGTTATTGAGGGCACTTTAGAATGATGTATTTAGATGTTCCATGACAGGTCTAATTTTATACTCGGTCAAAATTGAAGCTGGTAGAGTCGTACTTCTTCGTTATTGCAAAAATGTAGAATTCTGCGTATTTATTCAAAACGACCCCTAGGCATAACATTTCCTATGTAAGGTACTGCCATGTCAGGTTCCGTAGACCAGTAATCTCTCAACAATGGTAAAATATGATAACCCATTACTAAGTTCATACCAAGATTTTTTTTCATTTCATCAGTTTCAACAGAGAATTCTCGTCCGTTTTGGTGAGCGTATCGCACTGATTCTGATACTATCAATTGCACTAAAGTATCACATTTTATTGTTGAAAGGAATATTTCGAAAGAAGTCAAAATATTGTTTTCCATATCTTGACAGATTTGCACCTTTCTGAATTCATATTCAACATTTTCAAATACATTCGGAGCTTATGTTCTTTGGGTCCACTTGAAAACTGGTTGACTGTCGCTAAGTGGTTCGTTGACAAGTTCTACCGCAGAAGTTGAAGACTCGGGTGATGATCTCCTGGATTCTTGTAGTTGAAATGTCATATCTTCAATTTCAACTTCAAATACACCTTGGTCATCATTCTGTGTGAGTAGCCTTACATCTTCTTCGTCGAGCAATAAATTGTCTTCGTCGTCACTAGTATCACCCTTCAAAATCTGTTGGATTTAATTTTTCCTCAGTTTGAAAACCGCACGTGCTCTTCGAAACATAATCGGCTAACATAAAAATAAGAAATTAGGTTAATAGTAAAAAATCACAACCGCAATATTGAAACAGATAAGTACCATCAAAGGCGACAGGGACACCGGTGTCCCTTTATGTTTATTGTCACAGATAAAAGCGCACAATATGAATTTAGGTTATATTAGTGTACAAAATAAAACAGTACTTACCAGGCTGTAAATATTTCATAATATAATATGTTGAGAACAACTTTTGCACCTCAAAAAAAAATTTTTAAATACAAGAAATCCGCGCGACACAAACTATCCATTTCCAATGACTATAAATAAAGACTGACAGTTTGAATGCTTTATTGCTATGATAAAAACGTGAAAAAGTATGTTTAGAAACTAGATAAAGCTAAAGTAACACCTACCACTTTCTTAGTTATTGACTTATTTAATTTTTTTTGTTGGGGACACGGGTGTCCCCGTGGTCGTCAAAGGGTTAAAAAAATGATTTTGTTGAAATTATTGTGAATAAAAGTACCTACGCTAACTTATACCTATTTAAAACTCTTTTAACAATCAACAGTCACTCATTATAGATAATGTAAAGAAACGTAATTAAATTAAAGGCAAAAATTTTGACTAATCCAATCTATACTACCTACTCTACCTACTAATATTATAAAGCTGAAGAATTTGTTTGTTTGAACGCGCTAGTCTCAAGAACTACTGGTTCGAATTTAAAAATTCTTCTTATGTTGAATAGTTCATTTACCGAGGAAGGCTATAGGCTATATAACATCACGCTACGACGAATAAGAGCTGAGCATTAATAAAAAAACGTTGTAAAAACGGGAAAAAACATTCTTTATGAGAGCTTCCGCTGTACGCACACTGCGTAAACGGTCAAAGTTACGCAAAGATCATGTATGACAGAATTGATTAACATTAAAATTTCTAAAAAAGTCCGTGATAGCATATATCTATCTCTTAAGGTTGACTCATTATAACCTTTTTTACGGTAATCAAGTTTGTTCTAAAAAAATGTGTTATCTGCGTATATAATCGTATAACAATCGTATATTGAGTATATGTATTGAGTAGTCTGTTTATTGCAGTAGGTTGTAAACTATAAAACCTCACGCCATAATAATTTCTGCCAGAATGGCGAGTGTAGGAGTACTTAATAGACACTGAATGAATTTGATAAATAAAGGTTATTGTAATAAATATTTGATAGGTGAACGTTGTCATATGATTAGAAAAAAATAATTAAATCGAGCTTTCGTTCAGGTGTCAGACCGTTAGATAAGTTATAGATAAATTGTTAACATTTAAATAAGACATTACCAAATGAATGTACGTCAATTGTATATACGGGAAAATATTTATAACTTTATTTTAATACAAGCTCTAACATTGTTGAATCGTTGATTACTTTTTAGTCGCCGAAATTAAACGCAGGTGAAAACGTCGGGCCTCTATTTTAATACAAATTTAAAAAAAAACAATACATGATGCATTACGTTCCCACAATCTGGCGTTACGCCAGCGTACGCCACGCGCAAGTTTTACGAGCGCATTAATTCCTAAACAAATAATTAGTTATTAAATATTTATATAACAAAATTATGATACTAATTTAAATCGCCATCACAAATCTAAATTATGGTATCTATTTGCTTTATTTATAATAAAGTATATGAATAATCTTATAATCTATAGTTTTGCATATATTTTCTGGATCATCTTAGTTCATATTTCAGCTTCATTTCCTACTTGTCTTATAACTTTGTATATTTTATTTTCGTCCTTTACTTTTAAATATCGTGTTATTTCAAGCAAGAAGAAATCTTTGTGAAGACATTCTCGTGAAAACTTTAATCTCTGTCATCCTCTTTTCTAAAACAGCATACCTACTCGTAAAAAATAAATAAATATAAAATTTCTAAATGAAAACCAAAAATTTTCGAACAACGGATACACATGACGTATTATTTATTTGTCTTGTCAAATAATATAAATTATTATCTGTCAATCTTTGCATCGTTACTTAAACAACGGTTAGAAATAGTAAAAGCCACTACGGTGATACGGATATAGATATTTTGTGTGATTTATAAGATCTTCGTGAAACAAATGAAATGAACAAAAACAACTGGTTTCATTATTTATAGATATGACGCTATTTATTTTCTAGACGTATGGCTTTTGTAAATCTATTTGACTTTTACAATAAAATAACAGACATGTCTCGTTTTCATGGTAACGTTGTTGTAATCTTTGGCTATTAATATTATTTTGTTTTATAGCTAATAATTTTCCATGGTAAGTAAGAATACTTTATCGTATATCAAGGAAAAATACATACAAATGAGTCTTAACTATGTTCAATCGGCAGCCTTATCACTAAATAGCGATCTCTACCAAGCAACCGCGTTGCGTTCAGTGACTATAGGTATAGGTCAAAAATAAGACATAATTATATACTTACATAAATATAAGTAATGTATGCGCGTTTCTTCGATGCTTAGGTACCATTACCTACATATATACAATAATATGGATTAACAAAATTTTATAAAACTACCTTCATATACTTATATGATTATTTTAATATGTTTTATAAAGTAAAGAAAATTACGCAAACGTACATTTTTCGAAATTCCGCGTCGAAAGAGCAACACTGGATAGACTATTCAAAACAAGTCCGGAGATGGAAAACGACGTGGAATAAATTAAATAAAGATCGCTCCATTCGCTACTTTAAAGCGGTATTATTGGGAAACAAAAGATGGTGTACTGTATGATAACGTCTTGAACCAAACAACCTGTACACCTTAAGTATAGTTTTCACGACGTCACAGGAAAGAAAGTTGAAACGTTATATCAATTACGACGCTTTGACTTTTTACCGTACCGTACTGACGTCAAAAGAAACCTCTATCTCACGACTTTAATATTGTCTTAATTAAAAATATGATAACTAAAGAATCCTAGGAGATAAAATATTACAGCTTTAACTTCAACATTTTTTTTTTCAAAACTTATAGGTTTGAAAAAATTATATTGTCCCTTATCATAAATGTCAACCTTCTAAAAATTAAAAAAAGATAGTTTACGCTTGAAAAACTGCAATTGATGCCCAGCTATCTTAATATCTAAACAGTATTCCGTATTTTAAGATATCTAATTTTTCTACTTTTCTACTTAAACTAAATTAACATATTATGATTAAATATTATGCTAATGGTACTAGTTGAAAAATAAAGAGCTGCATTTAACTTTACTGTACTGTATCACCCTGTAAACAACCCACTGCTGAGCGAAGGCCTCTTCTCCATATAGAAGAAGCGTCTACCACGCTGCTCCAATGCGGGTTGGCTGATAATTTCCCTAACATGACTAACGATCGTTATCAGGTGTCTATGATAATAACCGTGACTGGCGGCCTTTACGAGCTCTCCGAGACACGGTGGGGAGACCCACAAGGACATACACCCAGACCGACAAATTTCTGTCCCGAGCGGGCATCGAACCCACGACCGCCGGTGCGCGGTTTGAGGTGACTACTCGCACCAGTACAACAGAACGGTCGTCATTGCGTCCTGCATTTAAAGTATCAACAAATAGGATAGAATAAGATTTTATACGGAGGCAAAGTAATTTAATTGAATTTAATATTCCATCAATATTAGTCTTAATGGTTATCGTAATAAGGCGTGTTTACATATATATATATATATATATATGTGGTCATGAGTACCGTGGAGTCGTGCCAAATGTCGTGAATTGTTGTTGTGTGATACATTAGGGAACTTGTAGTAAAAGGAGCTTTAAATATTTAATTTATATGATGTATATAATAAAACGATAGATAAGCGACCATTCGGGTGTAGTGGTGCGAGTAGTCGCCTCAAACCACGCGCCGGTGGTCGCGGGTTCGATTCCCGCTCGGGACAGATATTTGTATCTTCTTATACGAGTATATGTCCTTGAGGGTCTCCTCACCGTGCCTCGGAGAGCATGTAAAACATGTTGTTATCATATTAATTATCCACCAACCCGCAGTGGAGCAGCGTAATGGATTAAGCTCCAACCCTTCCTCTGTATGGAAAAGAGGCATTCGCTCAGTAGTGGGTTGTTTACAGGCTGATACAGTACAGTACAGTACAGTACAGTACAGTATCTCTAAACAGATATAGTATTTGTAGATGTCTCCCGCGATTTTGATACTCGTATATACTGTTTTGCGAACGCTTTTTATCAGTCGTAGTGTGATATTTTATAGCCTATAACCTTCCGTAGTGAACATGCTATCGTTATGCATGATGTGATTGATGATGTCATTGATGTGACACAATAATAATTGTAAAAATTAAAATAGTAGATTTTGAGATTAGTGGGATTAATTAAGCTCTACAGCTTTATAATATTAAACTGTACATACTCGTATCAGACGTGTGGGCTTTTAATTGTTTAAAGAAATAAAATTATTGGTTTTATAATTATTACAGTACAGCATATCGTAATGTCTTCGGTCAAAGTTCGATTTGTCCTGGCATTTTCTTTTTTTATTTCTTGTTATTCATAGATTGTAAAGTATACGGATAACATTAAAATACGCTCATATTACCGGATTTAAAATGATACGGATGCAAACACTATTGGAAAGTCGATAGAGCTCTATTCTGTGACTAATTTATTTTATCTTATATGACGACAGGAAAAAATATTTAAAGTATTAAAAAAAATGTTTTTTTATTTATTAACTCCGATTAAAATATACATATTTTCGATAAATAAAAAATACTTCCAAGAACAATGTCAATATTAATAGGTGGAGGACGATGACAACGGTTTATTTGGCCTACATTGCTAAAAATATATACAAGTATGTAAACCCATATTAATATTATAAATATATTACACATAATATGTTATACAACAAGTGAGAAATTCCTGCATTACAAATAATTGCATTATTTGTAATGCCTGGACAGTTTAAATAGCGACGAGTCAGATTATCTCGTGTCATTATGATTATGAATACTTATTATATATTGCCTATTCTTTAACAATCAATTTGATGATATTGCTATACTTCACAGGCGAAAGTATAAAAAATTTATGAATACATTAATTTATTGTTGATTATTCGTAATACTTATTAAAAATGTAATTAATCTCGCGAAATGAGTAACTAAGGTATAGTTAGGGTAATAATATCCGTAGTTTTATGTTTGATTATTCTGACGACCGTCAAAATACTACACACATGCTTAAACTGGGTCTTTTAATTTAAATGATAATTTTATGTACCTCGAAGTTTTCTACTTATTAGTTAAAAGAACCAATCAAAAATCAATTCAAAAATACGGAATTTATTTTTTACAACTATATAATTAAATAGTTTATAAATTAAGATGAGTCCTGTCCAAATAAAAAACATTTAACCCTAATAGACGAGATTGGTGGATGAATAATTTATTAACAGAATATTGTCTCTAAATTCTACTTTCTAGTTAAATACGTTGTACCTATATCGATACTATTATATATAAATCTGAAAAAAAGAAATCCACCCAAGTCTAAGAATAGGGGATAATTCATAGTTCACCAGCTGGATGCCTGTAATTAATTAAATTAGGTAATTTCTATATTTTACAAATAATTAAAACAATATAATGCATAAATACTAAAAGATTATCTATATCTATATTGACGACGCGTTGGCGCAGTGGTCACAGCAACTGGCTGATGCACTAGCGGTCGCGGGTTCGATCCCCGCACATGACAAATATTTGTATAGGCCATACAGATGTTTGTCGTGGTCTGGGCGTTGTGCTTGTGTATTGTGTGTGTTTCCGGACCCCAACACAGGATTCACATCCTACTGGGGGCCGTTGAGTGTGAGACGTTTATTTATGACGTTTATTATTATCTAAAATTCTAAAGTAATAAAATAGCTAAAGTGATAAAAATATTTATTTATAACAGAATAAGGCTACACATTTATCAAGTAAAGTTTCCGATAAAAAACTTACAAATGCTCGAAAGAGAGGAAACAGAACCACTTTCATTTTAGTGATCGACTCGTAACACGTCAGAGAACCATATACCGATACCAATAGCACTATTGGTGGCGGTAAACTGTCACTGGCTGTCTCTTGTTGGTATATATTTTTATATTAGTCTATTAACATTTCCTTTAGTCATTCTTAGGAAAAAAAAAAGAAGAAATTACTTAAAATATATATATATATATATTTGAAGAACATTGAAGAATAGTTCTCTTAGAGCCATCTTTCATCTTAAATAAAATTTCTAAGCATTACTGTACAAGGATTTCAACCATGTCTATATATTATATAAAATCCAATTTTATATATATTTAATAAAAAATGTCAAGTTTACTAAGCATTTAACTAAAATGTATTTTATTAAACGATAATTAATATTAACAAGCAAGTGAAACGGTCGTACTGAATATAAATTAGAGCTTGCATATTATATCAAGAGAAATCATCATGTCAGAAGTTCCGAGACCATCTAGAACTGGATTATTATTACTGATAAAAAAATAAGTCTCTTATATACTTTATCGAGACAGCTGTCACCAGATAAAGCAAACAATAGGCGATTCGTATCTTGTATTTTGAGATGGAACGTCGCAATCAGAAGTGTCGATTTGATGGCAGATAAGTATCGACTGTTGAGCCACCGTTGAAAAATATTATGAAAAACAACGCGGTGTTTAAAGTATGGTTGTCAACAAATAACAAATGATATGATTCGAAAATAAAAAGAGTAATTTTAAAAATTGTATGAAAATTAAAAAAATTAGCACAAAAGTGAGTTATAAATATGATGTTATGTTCCATTACTTCTGTAAAACGTCAAATATTAATATTATTATTATTAGCTTACCCTTGCGGTTTTACCCACGTTTATTTTACTGCTTTGTGTCATTACATGATATTTAGACAGACAACATTTTTTATTTTAAATTGTGGTTTTTGCCATTCATAGCAAAAACAACGGAAGTCAATATTTAAAAAAATGTTTTCAAAACGACTTTGTTACGATTTCACATTTGTTAATCAAGCAATAACTCCATTTCTAGACGGTGTATCAAGATAAAACTTACCCCAGATTTTAAGTTACACCTCCAGTATTACAACTGTTAACATTCAATGCATTCATTTTTATACAGCAGATTTTGCGTGATGTGAGACTTGTGAGAATAAAAAGACAGACAGACAGACAGGCAGACGAAAATTCTATAAATAATGGCTTAGGCTCTTATTTCTCTCGTAGTGGCCCTATATTTCGATTTTTCTAAAGATTTCTCAAGTACAGTCATGGCCGGACATACTCGTATTTATTTGAAGCTTTGACATTTCAACATTTCAACGTCTTGCTTACAATACAGTAACAGTGTCTATGGTCTTATGGTTTTGCGGTTCAAAAGGTATTTGTCATGAATAGACATTGACCGGCTATTTATTATATGTATAATCTGTCTTTCCAACAAACCCTATTTCTATTTTTTTAAAAATTGTTATCGTATTTTCGATTCTTAAGACAGTGTTGTTGTTTTAGACAGTCCCAGTATGAACCTTTCTAAAATCTAAACTGTAATCTTTGCATTTTAAAATTTATAATAACCGGTTACGCCAAGATTACTCGTTAAGATTCTCTCGAGAGGAAAGAAACATTTAATTTATGGCTATAATCTATCACCTATTATTATTCATGTAATAATCCACGAGCAACAGCGGCAGTTATAAATAAATTATAAACAACATTCGATATTACTTACGTCTTGTCTATCTTCATTTTAAAGCCCACCTGTTGGGAAACTTCATCGAGGTCACTGAGCATAATACTGAGGTCTTCCAGGGATTCCGCCACATCTTCCAATGCTGCTTTAAACAGTTTCGGAAAGGTGACATCTCCCTGTCCCACACCTCGCTGCATTAGAATCGTTCTCGTGCTATGTTCCTGTACTCAAATCAATATACTAGCGTTATTATATAAGCACTGCAACAATTTACCTACTGGTAGTGAACGTTGCACCGCTGAAGAGACTGCAGCACCGCCAGCTGCAGTTTCGATCGAATCGAAGGCTCTTCTTCGTCAACTTCTTTCTCAAACGCCAACCACAATAGCCGATTATACTCCTCGGTCTTTTGTATAACCTGCCGAAGTGTATGTATGTGGTCTATGGTCCGGTGTGTGGTGTGGTATGGTACCAGACCTGGAACCGAACCGGGAAACTTAAAATTGCCCATCGTTTCGTAATGATTCGTAATGACCCTAGAGAACAGCTTATAAACGTGGTTCAGAAGCGAAATGGACCTTTAATTCTTCAACAAAGTGTTATCGCCCTTTTACAGTCTTACTTTTTACATATTTATTTATTAGAGATTGAAATTAAAATTTTCGGTGCTTTTGATACCACACACGAGTAACGCTAAATTATAAGACCTAAATAAGACTTAACCGTTTCCATTCATTAGTAAGCCGTTAAAGAGTTTTGCTGACTTACAAACTCTTCAATACATGTATCTTAACATGTCGTACGTACAAAATATCTTGAGGATAATAAGATTAGAAAATATTTATCTAAAAACTATTTTTCCTTTGTCTACAGCGTGTACATTTTAAACATAATCTTATCGTGTATTTTAATGTCAGATAGCGATACCGTTGCAGAAATATGACATGTGTTATAATTTTAGACTAAGTATATCACAATAAGCATCATTGATTTAGTAATAATTTCCAAGAATAGAAAAATTTCAAGAATAGAAATCATATAATTATTGTGTTGCAAATAAAAGGTAATCACATTTTTTGGGTTACTAAAAATGTCAATTTGACTCTGCTTTCTATCTAATCTATTAATTTATTATTTTATTTTTTTTCTACTTACCACTTGTATATTTTATTTTATGTTAATATATAACAAAATTAAGAACACATAAGTTTATTTTAACATAATAAGCACTATTCTTACACCTGAATTAAATCCATTCTGTACTGTAATTAGCCTGTAGACAACCCACTGCTGAGCAAAAGCCTCTTCTTCATATAGAAGAAGGGTTGGAGTTTAATCCACCACGCTGCCCCACTGCAGGTTGGCGGTTAATAACCCTACCATGAGTAACAATCATTACCAGGTGTCCATGATAATAACCGAGACCTATGGCTCTACTGTAAGCCTTGTTTAACCTACAAGGTAAGCCTTGTGGGCTTACTGTGACTGACGGCTTTTACGAGCTTTCTGAGACATGGTGGGGAAACCCACAAGGACATACACCCAGACCGGAAACAAATATTTGCACAAATACAAATATCTGCCCCGAGCGGGAATCAAACCCTCGACCGCCGGCGTTGAGGTGACTTCTCGCTCCACTACATCAGAACGGTCGTCTTTAAATCAATATTCAATTCAATTAAGCAAAATATTTTTGAATTAGATAGCGTGTTTATTATAGAAGATAATATTCCTTAAAATATTGGGCGATCCCATTAATACGAGTACGTATGTCTTATTTGTTTACTACAGATATTTCGACATAAACACCATGCAAATTGTCTTAAAAAATGTATCATTAGTAAACGAAACCAGAGATTAATTGATGGACACTGGCATTATATTATAGTATAATAAGTAAAACTTCTATTTTCGTTTTCATACGGTGCAAGTTAGGTAGGAATGAGTTAAGTCATTCCTAAATAAACATCTTTAAGATATAAAACGCTTAGTATTTTTGTCTTTCTATTTAAACTAGTGGTCGCCCAGTGATCGAAATTCGACCTAATCTATAATTGACAGTATTGTCAACATCATAAAAATATGATTGCGCTTAACCAGGGTTGGAAAAAAAACAGTTTTCTCTAAAAAGAACAAAACATCATGTTTAAAACAAAATATTTAAAAAAACATGTTTTAAACAAAAAAAATATTTTGTTTTTTATGCAGCTGTTTAAAACACGTTTTAAACATGTTTAAAACATTGTTTTAAATTAATTAATAAGAATGTATGTATATCTTATTAGTAAAACAGCCATGGTACTTCTACTCTAATATACTGGTTAATTCTGGGACAATCGATGATATTTTAACGACATGATCTCCTGGTCATACTGAACAACTGTACCCAAGAAACATACCCTAGTAAATGAAGTTTCTTTTTCGATCTCCAATTTGATCTACAAAGTTCTATACCTACTGTACCATTTTCACCACCACCTCCAGATTTTATAGGATATGCAGGATTAGCGATTTGTTTTTCATTACTCGATCATCTATTTCTCGGATAAGTTACCGACTTCGGGACTGATGACAATGTAATAATTTAAATAGTTAGCCCTGATATCCTTACCAGAATCTTCAGGATTAGCGATTTTTTATTCATTACTCGATCACCAATTTCTCGTATAAGTTACTGACTAATATGAAAACCAGCTATTTCAACCGAGAAAACAGCAGGAGCCCAAATAACTTATTTCGCGGATAAGTTATGACCTTGAATAAAATAAATAATAAATAGTAAAAAAAAACTAAAAAAACGCTTTTATAGAAAATTCAAGTAAAAAATAAAAAATAAATAGTACAACCTCGTTAGGTCGAACCTCGATAAGTTGAAAACCTCCAAATCGCGAAAAAATGTTTTGTTCCCTTCCCTTTAAACACCAAAACCTCCATTACTCGATATCTCAACCTTTTATTAGTCGAAATAATCAGTGAGTCCCACCAAGCCATTTTGGTACATATTTTCCCTCCATAACTCGAAAAATTAAATTTTACCTCTGTATCTCAAACATAGCAATGTTTTATTTTACAACCTTTACAACTCGATTATTTGAGACATATTATCTCTATTGTTCGAATAAAAATAAGTTACCGACTTACCGACCGGCGAGAATTCACCGACAGTGTAAGTACACCATTGTTTCTTAGAAAGCAATTTAGGGCTGATTTCACTATTTGTATTCGAAACCAAGTTTAATAAAACTACGTTTTGCTTAATCGAGTTCATAGTTCGATTCTAATCTCGGTTTACGTTAAACGGATTTCAAGCTCTCTGAAGAGCAACTCTGAAGAACAAGAATTTTCTGCTCTTTATACCTTAGACCAGTGATTCTCAACCACTGTGCCGCGGCACTTTTGTGTGCCGCCAAATTTCAAAAGTGTGCCGCCAAAATTTTCAAATATATAATAATGTTAATATTATTAAATTATATGATTTAAAAAGAAAAATGTTTCCTTAATAAACGTTTAGTTATTATTCTAGTATATATTAGTTTATTTCGTATATTTAAAATTTTTGTCATAAACTATTTATGCAGTGTGTTGTAGTAAGTAAATAATTTTTATCTTTTTCTTTGTGTGCCGCCAAATTTTGAAATCGTTAAATATGTGCCGCAAAAAAAAAAGGTTTAGAATCACTGCCTTAGACAATGCTATAGATAGAGAACAACCGAATTATCTAAAGCAAAAATACTGGTTTTTTTAATGGTATTTTATTTTATTTTAAGTATGTTTTGAAATAATGTTGATTTATAATAAATAAAAATATGTGTGTCACCTCTGCAACTTGAATGTTTTATTTATTTTACCTCTCTAACTCAAAATTTATAAGAGTTAATCTCAACCTCCTTATGTCGAATCAAAATCCGCCTAAGTCGAAATTTTCTATAAGTCGAAAACTCTAGAACTCGAATTTTTTGGCGTCTCCCTTGATGTTCGACTTATAGAGGTTCTACTGTAGTTAAAAAAAAACTAAAAAACATACTTTTATAAAAAAATCAAACTAATAAAAAATAAATTTTAATTAATTATAGTGTACATAGGAAAACACATTTTACCACTTTGGAAGTGTCTCTCGCGCAATCTATTCAGTTTAGAAAAAAATTATAGAAACCTCAATATCATTTTTGAAGACCTATCCATAGATACCCAACACATATGGGTTTGTAATGTATATCTTATATATATTTTTAGTTTTATCATTCTCTTATTTTAGAAGTTACGGGGGACACATTTTACCACTTTGGAAGTGTCTCTCGCGCAAACTATTCAGCTTAGAAATAAATGATAGAAACCTCAATATCATTTTTGAAGACCTATCCATAGATACCCAACACAAATGGGTTTGTAATGTACATCATATATATTTTTTTAGTTTTATCATTCTCTTATTTTAGAAGTTACAGAGGGGGACGACTCATTTTACCACTTTGGAAGTGTCTCTCGCGCAAACTATTCAGTTTATAAAAAAATGATAGAAACCTCAATATCATTTTTGAAGACTTATCCATAGATACCCAACACATATGGGTTTGATGCAAAAAACATTTTGAGTTTCAGTTCTAAGTATGGGGAACCCCCAAAATGTATTGTTTTTTTTGTGTAAAAAATCTTAATGCGGTTCACAGAATAAACCTACTTACCAAGTTTCAACAGTATAGTTCTTATAGTTTCGGAAAAAAGTAGCTGTTACTTACGGACAGACCGACAGACAGACAGATATGACGAATCCATAAGGGTTCCGTTTTTGTCAATTGGGTACCGAACCCTAAAAAAGCTTTTTTAAGATATTATCAAAATGATAATCCTTCTACTTATAGGTATTATACCTGTCAATAAAATATTTATATCTATTCACACCATGCATAATCGTTTATCATACAACCTTAGTAAGCTATATACAATATCCTAGTCAAAAACAATTTCTAACGTAATTCCAACAAGAAACGTCTAACAAACAATCACCTGACACATTTACTTGCTAACCCACACGCACACGCACGTCGCACACACTCAAATCTCATCCGTCCATATACACGAGCCACCCCTTATTTCTGTGTTTTGGGAATGTAAGGCCAGTAATAGAAAAATGAGAGTTGGCAGCTTTATAGATAATAACTACCAAAACATTTGGATGCATTCTATTAGTCTCTACACGTAAAAAAAGATATAAAACATTAGTGTTTTTTATGAGTGTTTAAAACACGTTTAAAACAAATTGTTTCAAAACATGTTTTAAACACCTATACGTTTTTCTAAGTGTTTTAAACACTGTTTAAAACACTTGTTTTAAACAATTGTTTAAAACAATGCCAACCCTGCGCTTAACATGGTAAGCATATGCAGTAGTTATTGGATCTGATCTGTGATAATAACCTGTATTTAAGACCGTGTTGACAATAAACAAAATTTGTGTATATATACATATGTGTGTGTGAGTAGTGTTTTTTTAAATGAATTTAATGTATTTTTTTAGCATTATTTTAAACAATATTATCATTCTGTACTTCTTCTCCATATAAACTCTAACTGTGCCAAATTTCATACTTCTCCGTTCGCGTAATTTTCGTAAAAAGGGGTACAAAGTTTTTGCTTTTAGGCTTAACAAGCCCTTGCAAATTGATTTTAGTTGAACTTTCTAAATACTTATTCACTACAATTCTTTGCGATTTCACTATTTGCTTACATATAACGCTTTCGCAACAATTGTTTGGGTTCACTGACCCGAAACATTCGTAATGGTATTCACTTCAGCCAAGTACGATTGCAGTCTCTTCCTCGTGGTATCGAGTGACGTAATTAAAAGGGACATTCGAAAAAAAATTAATCGTTTATTGCTATTGCATGATCGTGATCCGTCGCGGTGATGTAAATATATATCGTTTTTTTGTTGTCGTTTTTGTGAAATTTAATGATAATAGCGCGTGTAACACTTCAGTCTAATTCAATCGAAGTGCGATAGAATGGTATTGTTTAAAATGAAAAAAAGAAGAAAAAATAATCAATTTACCGTTTCTTATTATTATTATTTTTATTTATTTAGGTATACTGAATTCTAACACTTTTGGAAAATAACTCAAACACTAATAATATTCTAACATTTACAAATAGATTTTTATTCTTTTTTTATATTGTTTAAAAAATGTAAATCTTCATAAAATGTAAGCAATTATAGAGATCCATCAGAGTTCTCTACATTACAATAATAATAAATATATTTTAACATCACAATCACTCTTATTATGAAAATCACACGAGAGAGAAGAAAATCATATATATATACATACATATATGTTACCTATATATATAATTATATACACCTACTACTAACATTATTGTAAATGCGAAAGTTTTTAAGGATTGATATATGGATTTTTATTACTCTTTCACGCGATAATTATGAAACCAATTGCAGCGAATTGAGATTTCCTTTTACTTTAGAAGATGTCCAAATTTTTTCAATTACGTGTAACAAATAATTCGGTAACGTCGACAATGCAACCCACATGTAATTTGTACCTATGCAAAACCGGGCGTGTCCACCGTATAAAATAACAGTAAAAAATAATTCGCGAAAGATATACGTATTACGCCAAACTTTTGTTTTCTGTTAGTTGTATATGGGGTATTCTAGTACTATTGGCGTGAGATAATAAGATGAGAGACTCTCTAAATGATAAAAGTTTAAGTAAATACATAAATAGTAAAAAAGCATTAAAATTTATTAATTTTAAAGTTAAAAAAAATTATTACCCATCATTATTCCATTACGATACTAAGCTCAAACTTCGTGTTTTAGGGAGTAATATTTTTGAAAATATAAAAAACAAATCGAAAGATACCAACAATCTTAAAATCGCTGTTATGAGTTTAAAAAATGAAAAAACAATCAAATTAATAATAGACAATTTTTTGCATAATTTTTTAAAAAAGTTTATCAATATACACAAATTTTAAAAAAAGACCCAAATCGGACAATTTTTTTACACTGAGTTATGGCTCCCTAATTTAAAAAAATCTTAAAAAAATTATCTCCCGATTGGCTGGATGAAAAAATTTGAAAAAATTCATAAAATCCTTTTTCTAGGGATACAAAAAAGTGCTCCAATTTCAGAGAAATCAGAGATGCAAAATCCATTGGTAGGACAAGTTGGCATGGAATGCCTCATATACAAGGACATACATAACTGAACAAAAAAAGTGTGATAGAAATGTGCCAGTCCAACCAAAACAATGAATAGCCATTCAAGCTATGCGTTAATTGAAGAAAGCACAGTCTTATTTTATAGTTACAGTTTAAACAATGAGCTGTTTATCCTGGTAACTTTACGCTAATTAGGTAGAAGACACCGTCTGCGCCAATTGTTTTCATTGTTTTGTGTGAAGAAAATATATCGCTACATGTAGTTTACTAGCGGTTTTTACATTTTTATAAAAGTGCTAAAATCAGTGTAATCTAACAAATATGTGTAGAGCTTGTAGTTAATTGCTGTCATTTGCTAAATTTGTGAAAGTATTACGTAAAATTTTGGTCAAGTGTAACTTGCTGTGTAGCAAATAATAATATGATGGCTATCCGCAAATAACGAAGATAAGGAATTGATTTAATCTCATTAATTGTAATGTATCTGGTGCGGTTAAACTGATTGACATAAACTAGGAATTAAAACATAAATCAGATGCTGTTCACAACTAGTGCGCTTACCAACTACCAACGTTTTAATTTTTGCACAAAATAAATACATAGATCTTGCTTAGCTGGTAGTATATTTTATATCTCGTTTTTGTTCTCGTGAGCGACAATCAAAATCTGTTTGGATTAATTTTGAAAACCATGAAGATAATTACATAAGCAATAGTAAAATCATAGTTAAACCTTCAAAACAAGTATGTACAGTTAACCTTTAGATCGTGGATCGGTAGCATAGTAGTAAGCTCGTATTTAGTGAAATGGTAACGGATGCCACAATGGGCATTGTTCCCGTTCACTCAGGAAGGTAGCGAGTAACCGCCGCCCATTGTCTGCGCGCCTGGTACTTTGCCCCAGACATATATCTGGAGCTCGCTTTTATTTTATTGTCTGGATGTCTGTATGTGCTTTTTTAATTTATGCTCTTTTTTACTTATGCTCTTAGTAAGTATTTACTTATATAATATTTTAATTAACTTTTGATGAAATAAGAAAATATGAATAATTGATGTATTTTAAGTGTTTACCTTCGATGGGTTCTACAGTTAATGATTTTTTAACAGATATAAGTGTAACCTAATACAAAAATTAGCTCTATTTAGATTCCAAATATTTCCGTGTTCTAGTTTTATAGTTACATAGCACCATGATTTAGGTGTATAGGTACCTATTATAATTAATATTAGATAATCGCAAAAAAATTAAAAAGCAAATATGAAGTAACCATCTCAATTATATCAGCTAACGTCTTACAGCATTTGTTATTACTTCGATAATATCTCGATTAGTTCTCGAAGAAATGAATGACGTAATTTATTATCGTTACCTAATTAATGCACCTGAGATATTTGAATTGATCGAAAAGAATCATAAAATTGACTTTAAGAATAGAGTGTAATATGCAAGTAACATAACATACATAGTTGCTCATTTTACTTTGCAATTACCCTGAATAAAATACGTTTCGTCTCGTAATAAAATTGAGTGTGTTACATCAGTGTGAAACAGCGGTACGTACATTTATTTTTCTTGACAAGATCTTAAAAAAGAGAGGGCTACGCCCCGCTGTCCATCCATTTGTCCGTCTTGTCGTCTGCCAACACAGGTGCCCGTACATCATAATTATACCTTTTGAACCGCAAAAGATAGACCATAGACACTGTTATAGTTACAGTAATGTAAGTGATAATGATGAGTGAGAGAATAATATGATTTTTGAAATTTTCAAATTTCAATGTTTCAAATAAATATCTAATCAACCGATATATCTTAAAAGATCTTTAAGAAAATTGAATTACGGAGTCTTTGTAAGTAAAGTATTAATATCCAAAACAATTATTCAAAAATTTTTGTCTGTATGTCTATCTGTATGTTTGTTCTCGCACCACACAAAAGGCACTTCATGAAATTGTTCGCGATTTTCACAGTTCCAATCCTGGAGGTCTAATTTAAAATTATGAAAATCATAGGTTCATCTTGAGTAATATACTGTCTAGAAATGGAGTTATTAGATACTCTTTAAACAATTATTGTAAAATCGTAACGAAGTTTAGTCCATAAATTATTTTTATTAATAACGTCTATGCTATGAATATAGAGACCAAATCAACAATTAAAAAAATGTTTGTCTGTCTATCCGAGCATCGCGCTAACACATATAGCAGAGCAGTAACCATTAAAGTTAACGCAGGTAAAACGACCAGTTATCAATCATAATAAAAATAAGACAAAAAAAAATACATTTACGCGTTTTGATATAAAATTATACAATAATATAGAACCTTCGAATACAAGTTGAACTCGTACTTGACCAGTTTTTATTATTTTTTGTTTTAAACGAGAAATTAAACTGTCTTGTTTCGAGCTATATATAAATTATTGTAAATGTATGTTGTTTCCATCAAATTATAAGCCAGTCTAAATGTATGCTTAAGATAAAAAGATCAAATTCTGTACATGAAGATATTTTGAAAACATTTTTTTTTATTTGGGTGGCAATCAATAAACAAAAACCAAAACCGTATGTTTTTTTGGTGGACTGAAACTCAGAATGATGAGTTCATGCTACGAAAGAGAGAGGATGAAAATCGTGATTTGTAATCGTGAACGAAGTCAGCAGGTACAGCTAGTGAATAATAAATTCTAAAAAACGTTTAAAGTCCCTTTTTTTAAAGTCAGATTATAAATATTAGACATTTCTAAACCCTTGAATTTCATATTTTAATATTCAATTTAACGGTTCAGTGAAGTCGACAAACTTTGTGTTGTTATTTAAAATGTATCATTATTATTATCTTGGGTTGTAAAGTAATTTTAACGCGTATTTTTTGCGCCACAAAGTTTATTTATTGGTAACAATTTGAAGCAATCAAAATATTAAGCAAATACTCATCAGCATATCAGCAGTTAACATAAACGGGCGCATCATAGTTGTATACTTTGTAAAAGTTTTATTATAATAATGATCTACAATATCCAATGCATAACGTTGTAATCGTTACGATCGAATTATTCTTCCATTATTATTAGTTCCATAATACACATGTATATGGTTTAAATTCTTTAGTATTATTATAGCTTCATACATGAGTAGGTATGAGTATCATACGTTTCTATAGCGGCTTCTTACACGCGCGTTGCTAATCGCTGATTGATATATCAAAGACTCGAGATTATACTTATTTAAACTATGCCGGCGTGTCGGAGAAATTGTTTTTATCGAATCTGACACGCTCCGACGTAAGAAATTACCGTTTCGGAACGGAATACGGTCAAGGAAAATAACTTCTGAAATAAACGTGATATTGGTGAAATGTCGTCGTGAACGTGTTTCATAGAGGTAATTACATGCTACGTTTAATATTTACGACTAATTATTATGAGCTGCAATTAATCTAAAGGTAAATTTCTCCCATGTAGATATGAGTGGTATAAATATTACGCGTTTTTCCATCAAAATTATAAGAATCTCAATGCTTTTCAAGCAAACAAAAATCTTTATTTTATATGTTTTAAATTTCGTAAAAATAATCTTTCATTGTTTAACGAGTAAATAACATACTACGCGAGATACGATTAAGCGCATGCTCATCCTTTCAAAAATCATTGAAAACAAAAGTAAACTATCACGCAATCGGTATTTGAAATCCCTTGAATTCCGAACAAACAATCTGTAAAATATTAAAATTAATGAACAAGCAAATATGAACCTTAAAAACATAAGACACAAGTGCATGTTGTCTGCAAATATAATAATTTTTGTTGCACTTGTTTCGTTGTATGCACGATGTCCCACGATGCAAGATCACGAGTCTAGTGAAATGTCTCACACGGATCACGATGACATGAAGATGATAATGGCGCATCGAGACGAGTGGGTCAATGCTGTCTCATAATGTGAAAACAAGCAATAAGTATTTACTTCGTGAGAGAAAAATATGTAATATCTCGTGACCTTCGTGTCGTTTATATACGTTGATTTATGTACTTTAAGATATTTCTTACTTTTAATTAAAATACCTATAATTATAATCCATTATAGTCTATAACTAACAGCTCGAGGTTATAATTTTTATATTTATTAATTGGAAGATATTACCTTCGATGATACCTTAGAGTTTAGACGCTGATTTCTCCTACAAAATATACTTATACCTAATACATATTACCTTTTTAAGACTATAATTATTAATATTTGTACCTATATTTAATTCATTCCTTTTTTTTTTTTTTTTTTTTTTTTTTTTTTTTTTTTTTTTTTTTACGCAGGGGAATCCATTTACGGATGATATCCAGGATGCCCGGGTCGGCAGTCCTAGACCTATGTCGGACTCGGCACTTTGGGAGTGCAATACCGTACTAAACCCCTGCGGGAGCCTTCAGCCGCTTTAATTGGAGGGTCCCGGATCTGCAGGCAACAGGATCCCTCCAGCGACAGGCTGGCCTTGGCGAAAAGGCCAGACTTCTCCTCCATGGGGACTGTCCGGCTAACCTCTGAACAGTCCCGACGACGCCGTGTCTAGCAGGACCGGGTTCCCATCCCGGCCCGACACGGGCACAAGGGCGTTACAGGAGGCGCATTAAGTAGCGCCTCCTACGCACCCCCATTCGTCGCCCGCGGATGGAGGCCACGTCGGTGGCCTCCTCTCTCATCCGCTCGTCGGCCTCCTTCTGGGACATTACTGTCTCGCAGAAGGAGACCATCGCCTTCCAGGACTCGTCGTCGCCGAGCATCGCGGTGATGACGCTCGGGAGCGACAAGTCCCCTCCGATGACCGACGTCAGACCTTGACGCAGCACTGCCCATCTCGGGCACACCTCGAGGGTGTGCTGGGCAGAGTCCACCGCTGCGCCACAATCGTGACACTCAGTCGTCGGCTCCCTTTGGGCCGTCCGACACAGGTAGTCACCAAAGCAACCGTGCCCGGTGAGAATCTGTGTCAGACGGAAGGTGAGGGGCTTGCGTTTTCGACGCATCCACCGCTCAAGGACCGGGCGAATGGCAGCCGTTACGCGTGTGCCATATGGCTGCACCGCCAGGTCCTCCCCCCACCTCCGCATTAGCGCTTCCTGCCCTATCCGACGCACACGTAGGATCCCGTCCAACGTTGGGTTCTCACCAAGAGCCCTCCTACCCGAGACGTATGAGTAGGTCTCGGCAAGAACCTCCGCCACGAGCTCCCACGGGGGGTCGCCGGCTAGAGCAGTAGCTGCAGCCCACGATACCGTACGGTACCCCCGAATCACCCTCACCGCGATTGTTCGCTGCGCAGCGCGCAGCGCCGCCTTATTTTTCGCGGTGAGGCGATCCGCCCAAACCGGGGCACCGTACGTCGCCATACTCCGGCAGACTCCGGAGTACAGCTGCCTGCAGGCGGCGCTGGGTCCTCCGAGGTTCGGGAGGAGTCTGCCCAGCGCACTCGCCGCCTTCACGACCTTCGGTCCCACCATTGCGAAATGTGGGCCGAAGGTCCACCCTCCGTCAAGGATGAGCCCGAGATACTTCATTTGCGGGCTCATCCTGACTCTCCCCTCTCCGACTTGAAGGGTAGCCCCCGGTGGAGGTCCCTTGCGGCCGGTCCCGCGGAAGAGCAGGGCTTCGGTCTTGTCAATCCTGACACGAAGCCCTAAACTCTCTATGCGGCTGATCACGAGGTCGAGTCCGACCTCGGCCAGCCGCGCCGCCTCCTTGTAGTTCCGTCCCCGGGAATAAACGAGGGTGTCATCCGCGTAGCAGATGACACCCATCCCGGGGAGGAGGCGGCCTCGCAGGACCCAGTCGTACCCGATGTCCCACAGGATCGGACCCAGAACGGATCCCTGCGGGACACCGCAGCCGACTCGCCACCACTCCACGGACCCCGACCGGTTCTCGAGGCCTACCCTTCGATCGGAGAGGTACGCCTCCAACAGCCTCCTTAGATACGGGGGCACTCCGAAGTATTTTAGGGCCTCCCGTATCACCGCGTGCGGCAGACTGTTGAAGGCGTTCGCGATGTCCAACGACACCGCGACCACCACTTCCCTTCCGTGTTCCGCCTCACCCGTCACCGCCCGCAGGCGTTTGAGGGCGTCGACGGTCGACCGACGTGCTCGGAACCCGAACTGGGATTCTGAAAGTCCGGGTCCCGAGCCCTCCTCCAGGTGCTGAACGAGCCGGGAGGCCACTATCTTCTCCAAGGCTTTACCGGCTTCGTTCAGCAGCACCACCGGTCGCACCGCCGAAGCCGAGTCCGGGGTCCGCCCTGCCTTAGGTAGTAGGCAGAGCCGACCTTCCTTCCAGGCCTCCGGGAACTGGCCAGACCGCAGGCAGCGGTCAAACAGCTCACGGAGGCTGTCGCCGAGGTGCCCGAGAGCGATCGCAAGAACTCTCCCGTGCACCCCGTCTGGACCCGGCGCCCTCTTCTTACTCTGGAGGCGGGTAATAACCGCCTCCATTTCAGCCTCCGTGACGGGTGACGGAACACCTTCCTCCGTGTCCGGCGTCTGCCGAGCCATTCTGGGGGGAACGAAGTCCTCAGGTTCGTCGGGGAAAAGTTCCCCGACGATCCTCCCTAGTTGGTCCGGCTGGAGCGTATCGCCGATTGGGGCCGACTGGGCGCGAAGCTTGTTCCGCGCCCACATATACGGTCGGCCCCAGGGGTCCCTTTCTAGGCCCCCCACTAGCTCCAGCCAGGCCTCCTCCTTATATTTAATTCATTCCTACGTATTTATGTATATGTTAAATAATTAATAATTTTTATTAATCAATCAACATATAAATAACGCATTAATAATATTCAACTATTAAATACGAGTCCATTTAATAATTGTGTTTAAGAAAATATTTTATGACTTGTCCCACTTGTGCCTACAGACTTGCAAATTAGCCATTTTTCAGCTAAATCCTACTTTGTTTTTATGGCAGATTAGCTTCCGCCCGTGGTTTGCCCGCGTGGTTGTATTGACAAAAATTAGCTCATGTCCTTCCCCAGGATTCAGACTATCCATATCAAATTCTTACAATAACTCGATAGCAAAGAATCTCATACAAAAAAAACGTTCCTGTACGCTCGCAGAGTGCACAGTAATATTGCCCAGTCGACACTAGTGAATTCTCGCGTAAAGAAGTTCAATAGTTTTTGCGTGAAAGTGTAACAAACATCCAAACAAACTTTCACATTTATAATATTAATGATAGGATGTAGCTTTCTATTAGTAAAAAAATCGGTTCAGTAGTTTCAGAGTTTATTGACTACAAACAATTAAATCTTGCCGTTTAATCATAAATACAGATGCATAGATAACACATATGTTTATTTTAATAGTATTATGTTTTATTTTAGATTTGTCGATAAAAACGTAGAATAATGATTTAGTAATAAAGTTAGTTTTATCGATTCATCTCTCTTTGTGTTTATTTATTACTCAACGGAATGGATAGATATCAATAGAATTCAGTTTTTTTTTTTTTTAACAATTTTTTATACCCACTAACTAGCTCATTTTGCCAATGCCTTTTGAATTCCTATTTATTATTTTATCAGTTCGTACTCAGTACATTGTAGCTGCTACATTAGTAACTTAGTATTTCTAAACTTAGAATCTCTAATGTGGAGCCTGAGTCCACCGACCGAAATATTTTCTCTTAAATTTACTTATATCTATATATATATATATATATATATATATATATATATATATACATATATATATTTTTTTATCGTATGGGATAGGTTTTGTCTTGATTCAATATTATCTTTCTAAGGTTATCATTAGTCATAACACTTTGCGGGAGTGAGGAACAGAGTGTTAAGTTCCTCATCCACCATTGAAAACGGAGGATCCTCCGACCAGACGGGTATGTATATTGTGTCTGGTGGGCTACTGCCCCGATGGTTGTTGTCAGGTTCTTGTATATATGTTTAATCGCATTGATAACTGTGATAGGCGCGATATAGGATACGTCAATTCGTACGAGTATGTGGCGAGATAGATACCGCTACAGCACGCAACGAAAAGAGCGCTTAATCAAAAATGTCAAAAAGAATTCGGTAAAACGAATTCGGTTTCGGTAAAAAAGAACTGTCAATTCTGAGTTATAATCGCAACTAAGCATAACTTAGCCAGGTGTTGGCGTAAACGAACACCTGCCACGTACATAAATTACATTACATATTACAGCCATTAAAATAGTTCCACACACATTTATCAAACAATATCCGCAAATTAGAATGCTCTACCTCACTTCAGCGCTTTTATATTAAATGCCTATTTGAAATGCATTTTGAGTTCATATAATTTAAATAAAGTATCTATAATAACAGTTGTCTGAATAAGGTACGTTCTAACTTATGTGTTTGTTTATAAGATCCTCAAAGACAAATGTTATCATTGTCATTAAAACATTTAATACCCGCTTGAATGTCCGGGCAATGACCTTTTAGTTTACTTACTGCACAAAACTGCCCAAGAACTCTCGTTTTGTTACGTAATTTCCCACCGGTGATAATGTAATATACGTTAATCAACCTATAGTTGACAGGTGCACTTCGCGTACTAATGCGTGTCGAAAAAAAAATTGACATGGACAATATAGCCATGGTGACCATTACTTGACACGGGTGCTTGCGGTTATTGTGGTTAGTTTGTAAACTTTTGTCAACTAGTAGTTGACACGGGCCGTCGAGTGGATACCTATGTATATATACATCCTTATTTCAAATTAGGGTATCAGGGTTGACAGATAATCTACAAGAAATTAAAGACATGGAAATGTTTCTGCTTTTAAATAAACATAATTCAAAATCTTAATTTGCTAGCAATCTATTTGTATAGTTGCATAGTAAGTACTTAAGTAAACTTTAAACTTAATTTACTTTTAACAAACGCAATATATTTCTTTAGTTTCCAATTGATGAGCGTTAATTTTTATAATGTGAAATGTGTATTGAATAAAACGAGAGTAAAAGTACTCGGTATTTTAACTGCCGCCGCCGTCGCCACGGGCGCCGCGTAGTCATTCTTCAGTGACTGCACTTAAAAAAGTTTTATTTTGATCCGTTTTGAACACTATGTTTCATGTTTAAACTAACCTTTGTATATCAATAAATATATTCAATTAAGCCGATCTGAAACTAAACTTAAAAAACTTAAACAGTTAAAACAGTGTTAAATTAACTACTATTTTACTTTTGTTGCACTTATAAGTTATAAGTAATATCTCGCTGCTCTGAACGTTTGATTGAGGAGAGGATAAGAAATTACTATCATAATTACACTATTACATACACACGAATGACTGACAAAATAATAACGGCTTAGTTTAAGGCTACCAAAACACTATTATATAGTCACGCTATAATAATAGGCGATTTTTGTGCCTATTCAAGGTTGAATTTCTCTAAAAAACTTCAACCTTTAGTAGAAGCTTACATTCTTCACCTTTAAAATTAACTCATAAGTGCATTAAAAAAGGTTACCAGTGGTATTCGTTTCACAGTTACCTTCATGTACATCAGAGTTGTATTGGAGCTGACAATATATATCATTGCCCGAACTACGGCACCAATACCGCGTTCATTGGCGTCATTCAACACGCTTTTGGACAATAATGTCCAATGTGATCCATTCAATGACAATTGGGCCACCTTGGTTCTTGAATTACTAAGGTACTCTAAGAATGTTGAATAGCCCTGTTAGCTAATATTCTGAGACCTTAATAGTATTTATAAATTTAATACAATTAGAATATTGTTAATGGTTTTATGTTTCTTCACTGCCTTTTATTTTTATATTGTGTCTTTAATTCATAATTAATTTATAATAATCTAGTTAGTTTAAGTGGCAATGCCAAATGTACATTTAAATAAATAAATCATTAGCTTGTTGCACAGTCTAAGCAGACATATCGCAAGAAAGCGTGGTTTCTGTCAACTTTACTATTTTCTATTTTTATTACTATAATTACTTATAATACTCATAATTTATCTTCTCGCTATCACATATATGCTGATAAAGTCTAAATACTCACCAAGTCACTCTTGGAAATCGGTTAATGGCTATTGTTATTACCGAAGACATGTATTATGTCTATCATGCGCAGTTGCAATTCTTTTACGGTTTTCAAATGTACCTAAATATAAATACCAGGTTGGTAACGTCGTATCAGCAAAATTCACCACCTTAATTTATTGAAAAACCATAGTGTCTCTTTGGATAGAAGCAAATTAATAAAAAGGTTTTTTAGTTTTGAACTCTTTACGACTACGGTATTTTTAACTATCAAATATCATAATTAAAATGATTTGTTGAGATAGTAGTAGTAGTAGTAGTATAGAGTACCAACCGCCGTCAACTCAAGTAGTTACCATTTAGACTGTACCGAAATATATTATTTGTCTTTTGCATTGTGTTTCAATCCGTATTTTCCAGTTTATTTAAAACAAATATTTGAATATCTTTGAATATATAGCAAGTTTCTCCGATTGCCAAAACCTTACGGCTACGTATGTCGTCTCAGATTTTGGGTTCTGAGACATATTTCACTTTGTATAAACTTATAAGAATTATGCCAATGCAAAAGTTGTTAAAGGCGAATAGTAACAATGATTTGTTATATATAACAATTACTTCTAGATATTTTAAGTGATTCTACATCAATATATTTTACAAGCTACGTTACTATCTCTACAACAATGGCTTACATTAGCTCGATTTGGTTATGTTTAATATTTCTCCGTGAGATTGTATTGTTGCTACGTTTCCGCTCTGATTTCAATGGTTCACTTTGTTACCTAGGATTACGTTACCGCATTATTACTACAGAAATGTGTAAAAGTTAATTAATAAGTAACTTATTAAATCCTACTTTATTCAACTTTGTTGTGTATTTATTGGAAAAATGAGATTATTAACAAATTAACTTTTTGCTTTAAGATTGCATCAAGAACGCTTATTAAATACCGTTTTAAAAATGTTAACATTATCGATAGTATAAAAAAAAAATTAAATCTGTTCTATTATATTAAGACTGAACAGAAATAAACATATAGTTAAGAGAAAAAAATTATGTCACAGAGTTAAATAAAGGAAAAAATAAAACAAATGTTTGTTCAGTTATTGAATTTGTTCGTTTCGAAAAAAATATTATAATTGGACATATTACATTAAAACTGCTAATTATTCACAAAATTATTCACACACGTCCTGACAAAGCAGAATTGTTAACATTTTATCTGAGGCGTACAATTGTTATTTGAATGTATTCTAATGGTCGATCAGCAATGTTACTGACACGAGTTTTTGTTATAACTTTTTCACCTTCACTGACAGGAAATAATTATGACAATACATAATATAAAATAGTATATAATAAATATACAACATGATATAGTATATAATATATTTCTAACTTGATATTTGTGTTGTTAACAAAACTACTACTATTTTTTAAATATATATATTTTTATTTTAATTCAAGGAAGGTTGACCTGGACCGCACCGATCAATTTCCTATGTGCTTTCTCCATTTTACGTGACAATCATGCTCTTTTGGTACTATTTAAAGCCATTTACCAAAATGAATGAATGAAGTATGCAGTGTCTCATAAACAAAAGAAAGCTTTCCTCTGCAGACTGCAATCTACTTATTTACGCGCAGGTAATACATAATGTCAAAAATTATATCAGAAGGTAGTAAAAATTTATTATTAATTTAAATAAAAATGAGATAAAATTGATCTGTGTATAGTCTTATCGCTGCCAGCATAACTATTATAAATATGACCAAACTGTCAAAAAAGATAATAAAGTTATGGATCTACCATTGTAAGAAGAAGTAGCAGAATCGGGCATCTGAGTTTCGTTTTATTTCTGCTTTTTAAAAAAGAAAGCATACAACACATGTATGTAAGTTAAAAAAAAACGTAATGTTTATCAAATGAAAACCAACGTGACAAGTCACTTTCATACATTTAACTTTCTTTAAAAATGTCACATTTTTGATTGTTCACAAAAGTTAACATGTAAATACTTTTTTTTAAATATAATTTAAATAGTAATAAGGTACTAATTTCACACGACGAAACATGTGTCAGAGACATGTCTAGAGAATTTAGTAGACATGTAAACGTTTTGGCATAATGTCGCCTTAACCCCGGCAGTCACGGGTTCGATTCCCGCTCAGGACAGAAATTTTATTTGTACAAATATTCGTTTCTGGTCTAGGTTTAAGTCTTTTTGGGACTCCCCACCGTGTATCGGAGAGCACGTAAAGCCATTGATCCCGGATGTTATCACATAAACCTAACAGCGATCTTTACTCATTGTAGGGAAATTGTTCGACAACACGCAATGTAGCGGCCTGGTGGTTTAAGCTCCAACCCTTCTACTATATGGAGAAGAGACCTTTGCTCAGTAGTGGGATGTTTATGTGCAGATTCATTTCATTTAAGTATAAGTATCTTTATAAATGCAGGCTATTTTCTTGTAAAACTAGAAAATCTCTATTTTTATATACAAAACTATTACATATTTGCGTCTATATTGTTCGTTTTCTATCGATATCGATATATTTCTTAAGCTGGTTTTTGTTTAATTTTGTCATTAATATCCAGTCATAGATTTTAAAGACGTATTTATATTAAGTACCTAAAGCAATCGCTTAAATATCTAAATATTTCTTCTAATTATACTTCTTCAGTAATTTTACGTTGTGTTGATATATCGATATTTTTTAGAATTTAGCACAATATTATTCCCACGAGCAGGTAATTTCATGTAATTACTAATACATTATTATGTCTTACTTTAACCATTCATTCTGGTATTCATTTCGTTGCGGTTCAAATTTTGTGTGCTGAGAATAAAAACAAAATGAAATTGACATAAAATATTTTATATTGGCGAAAATAGTTGAAATACTTAAAAACATTTTATATATATATATATCTGTGATTCTCAATCTCAATTGACGACGGGTTGACGCAGTGGTCACAGTAGCTGGTAATTGCGTTAGCACTCGCGGGTTCGATCCCCGCTCACGACATCTATACATATAATAAAATGGTAGGAAAGTCAAAACTGTACATTGAATATTTTTTTAAAAGAATACTTAGGGTGTGATCTACAATCGATACCGAAGCCAAAAATATAGTTTTTAGAATTTTCGTCTGTTTGTCTGTATGTATGTCCGGGATAAACTCAAAAAGTACTAGGTACATGGATTTACTTCAAATTTGGCACGAATATTATTAAGAAGTCGGGTCAACATATAGACTACATATTATCACGCTATCGCCTACGGGGAACGAGCAGTGAACCTTTATTTCTTCAACGCTTTCTGTAACAACGTGTAATCTAACGACGCATATTTGAATGTTGTTATTATGTTAATAATCATGCTATAAGCTATCTTCACACTATAAAAATCACGAAATATAAGTAACTTAGGCTGATAAACATAATGAATGTAAGAATGAATGTAAGAATGAATGTAATATAAGAAATGAATATAAGTAATATCAAGACAATTTTCGAGCAGCGCCATCTATGAGATTTCAAAAACATCAAGTCGAATTACATGTGTAAACCCTTTTTGGATATAAATAATTTAAATTTGATCATGTTGGCGAGGTTAATAGTTGTTTTTAAAAGTCATAAATGGAGTTGTGCATTTTAATAAAAATTGTATCGTTAAATCGTTTCAGAGATGAGCAAGACAATTTAAAAAAATGTATTTATATAAGTTTTAAGCTGCTTCATCTATGTCTTATAAAACTCATCGAGTTTGTCTGTATGTAATAACAAACAGAACTCAAAAAGAACTGCAAAGATGTATAACTTTAAACTCGAAAACGGCACGCTATTGCTGTAAGAAATTTGAGCTAAATAACGAAGAAAGAAGAAAATTAAGCATGCCATATATATCATAAAGATAAGAAATGCTTATGCTTCTTCGGAACCTATTTCTTCCGAAGAACGGGACCCGCCTTAAAGTCATCTCGCTCCACAGACACACCATTGAGGCGGAAATTCTTACGGGTTGTGGCGTCGGCGAGGCAGTATTTATACCACGCATTCCCCTCATACCTCATAAGTTCCCGTTCCAGTTCAAGCGCGTACAGTTCCCCGTGAGTGTTTGCTTCGCGATGACCATCAATAAGTCGCAGGGGCAGACACTGAGGGTAGCTGGTGTCGACCTCGACGAGCTGCTTCTCACACGGGCAGCTGTACGTCGCTTGCTCCCGCGTCACCAGTCCTGACTCTCTTTACATTTTGGCTGCGGAGAGCCAAACCACTAATGTTGTTTATCGAGAAGTCCTATAAGTATGTATTTTTACCCTATTCTATATTCCTTATTTATTATTTTCTCTTTCTGCTTCAGTCACAACTTATGACTTAATTCAACAGAATCACCATAAAGTCATTTATTCAAAGCAGGATGAAAATAAGCACTTTTTGAAGGTCAATTTTACAAAAGACAGTCTCCCTCTGTTACTGCACTTTCTGTAGATATGAAATTTTAAGAAGAAACCGGTAAATGAATGTTATTTTAAAAGGTATAATCGTAGGTATTTTTGGTGCTATATAGCGTTCACACAGACGACGTCGCGGGCAGCAGCTAGTATATGTATATACTCGTACCTATAGTGTTTTATATCATCACCACCCGCAGAGTTGATGGAAGTTATTTTCTTCAAATAAATAATAGATACAATATCTTTTTGTGTAACCGCCAGATTGCTATGATCGACTTATTAATAATTTAAAAACAATCTTTGAAATCGTGTAATCAATTTTGAATCGGTGCAGCATCCGTATTATACAGTAATATTTTCGTTCTGTTACATAATATTTATTACTAGAAAGTATAATTATAGTATTGTAAAACCAATATTGAATTCATATAGCAATTAACTACATTCGCTTTTCAATTTGTATAAAAACGAGAGAAGAAGTTTTCGCCCAGTAGTGGAATATTTACGTTCTGTTTCAGGTCGCATCAGATTATTAGATTTATTTGATAACGGACCATTTTTACTGGTTGCTGATAAAGTTTCAGATAGTAATTTAACATATAAGGATATCCAAGAGATAAAAGTTTTTGATAGGTTTTTCTCTGTTTCACCAGAAAGCTTTCATTATTCATTTCATCTGTCAGAACTTCCATTTCACAACTTGTGAATTCAAAAGTAGCATTTAATAAGTTGAGGTGAAACAGAAAAGATTTACAACTTCCTGCTGATAAATCCTCGGATAGCCTGTCGCTTAAATTAGACCTAAGTCGAAAGGCTGATTGAACTAGTAGATAGTAGGAGTACTTGCATTCCGAGCCAGTGATAGTATTTTTTCCACCATATTATAATATTGTAAAATTATGATTCTAAATATTATTTTAAAAGTTTATTATAAAGCTATACTTTGTATATTATAATATACTTAACGATACACTTAAATTGAAATAAAATATATAGAAAAAAAAAAAAACAGCAAAATATCGTAAAGTACAAAGGTGGTTTTATCGCTGATGAGAAGTGATAACTTCCAGACAACCTTGAGGTAAAAATGGAGTAAGAAATGGTCAACTTTAATGTATTTGACATAATTTTAACATTCTTTACTAATGAATGTTCCAATATGTAGGTCTTTTAATCACTGAGTTGAGATAAAAGGTCGAATGTCAATACAGTAATGGGGTCAGTTAATTACCTCTTCCTAAAACGCAATTTGATCGTTAGCATTCGGCAATAGCCTGACATATTAGATAGACAATTATGCTTCATAATCTAAAGCAGCTTATGATTGTTTCAATGTTCTTTAGTTAGGAAAGCGACTTTGTCGACAAATATTTAAAAGTACAAATAACAAAACATACTTTGTGTTTAGTGAAGTGTGGCTAAGTATGAGGAAAAAGACTGTCAGATGAAAGGTTAAGGCTGGTAAGAACTTGTTTGGTTGTTTTGGCGTTGATCTTAGAACTAATTGCTACTGAGTTATAATAGTCTAGTAGATTGAAAACCTAAATTTAACGGAAGGTCACGGGTTTAATTCTTGCCAAGCACCTTTAAACTTTAACCTTTTCCAGTGTTAATTTTTGTTAATCCATTCGATTTTATTTTTTATTTATACTTTATTGGATACTTAAGAAGTACATTAAAAAAACTAAGTAGAGTGCAAAGGCGGTCTTATCACTGATAGTGATTTCTTACAGACAACCCCTGTCTATATAGGAAAAATTGATAACATGGCAGGCACACGGTGCAACTAGCCTTAAAATGAAAAATATATATAATACACAAATATATAATTATTTACTAAAATAATATTTATATATCATACAATTTAAGATACATAGACAACTAATGCATTTTGACACATCGCTTAAAAATATGTATCGACTTAAAAATCGCTTAAGAATATGTCTCGCAGAAGGGCATTCCACAGTTTTACAACTTTAACAGTAAAAGATTCACTGTAACATTGACTATAGTATAGAGGTTATTTGAATTTGTTGTCAGCTTGAAAACGATGGTTTAGCGTACTAGGGACGTCAGAACCAAGAGAAGTAAAGCGTTCCTTTAAGTACAGAGGAGTATACGAATGGAAAAGGATAGAGTAGAGAAAAGATAGAACAAACGAACAATGTAAGTTTAAAAATAGAGTTAATAAGTAAGTTCTAAATGTTTGGCGGTGAAGGGAAACCTTGTGAGAAAACCAACATACGTTGGAATCAATTGTGATGCGTAACCAGTGGATCAACGTGAACTACACTCCAAGCTTTTACGGCAATAGGAAGATGACCAGCTTCGGGGCATTTACAGATTGTTATAGTTTAGAACCTTAAGTAAATAATTATAACGTAATAGTGGTTTTGGAGTATTCAAGGAAAGTTTATAAAAAATCTCACTCGTGTACATGTTAAAATTAAAGGACAACGGAGTAAACTTCTTGCAAATCACTGTCTTGCTTTACGATGCTTATCATTATACTACACATACTTATTTCTCATACATTATATGCATATGTAGAGCAGTGGAACGTTGTCACATTAACAATAAGAAAATAATTGAAAAGCAATTTAGTAATATATTGGATTGCATGATAATATGGGTACGTTACGGCAAATGGTGGTCTGGTAATAAAGATAATAAAGGGGTTAAGTATCCTGATTCCTGAAAAAATCATAAGTGTTGAAGATTTATTAGACTGCACTATTAGACTCTCAACTTTAAATAGCATTTGAAAAAGAGATCATATGGTAATGAAAAGAAAAGACTCAATTATTTCAGTTGAAATACTGTACTTACATTACTGTCGTTCCTGTTTCTTATTTCCTTGTCCAAGTGAGCTGTTATCTTAGTAATTTATTTTTTCATATACATTTGAACGTAACAAATATATAAACACCAATTTGCTATGTACTCGTAAAATATCTATCTTTTAAAATGAATAACAAATACATTTTAAAAAATTTTGTACTATATTTTCGTATATTATAATTATTATTTTTTATAATCGATTTATTTATTTTATCAATATGAATGCTATTCGAAAGATAACAAACGTGTACACATCAATGAAAACCGGTTAACAGTATTTCAATTAAAATTCGTAATTTCAGAGTTGCTAAAGACAACAAAAGAAACTCATACAGTAACTGTTCAGAAGTCTCGAGAATTTCCAAATCGGACAAAAAACGAGGAAACGTGTCGCCGGCGGAGTCGGTCTGGATTTATTTAGAGATGATTGCCCAAGAGCAATAAAAGAGATCAAAACAACAACATTCGCCTCTTTTTATTGGTCAGCGGTGATTCATAAAGGGCAGATAGAAATAGTATAAGAACTTGTTCCTTTTTGGGTGCCATAGAGAACTAATTGATTTTCTTTGTTTCCATTCTTTTAATGTTACATTATTTAAATTTTTATTAAAGTTTATTGTTTGAAGTATTTTGAGATAAATACATAAAATAAACTTTCTCCTTTGTTGTTCTTAAAAAAATTTATATTTAATCTTGATACTAAACTTTGACTCTAATCAAAATACTTTTTAAAATTCTATCGAGTTTCTTGATAACTATTCCCAGTAGAATCGACATTCCGATCGGTGATAGCGGTTGGTGATTTTACTTTTAATTAATTCTATATTTATAATACAGATAATTAATGACATTAACATCTTAATTTTAAAATAGGAATTCTGGGATGTAAAACTTATTTATTTTTTATTCTCCTTTATTTTCCTTTATTTTGGAAACAAACGGTATTACAATATTATATAAAATAACAAACAAAATATTATTACTTAACCACAAACAGTTTCCGATATTACAATATAACATAAAAAAGCTGAGAAGATTATACAATAAAAAGGAAAGATTTATTTACTTGTACTCGAAAAACTCTGAAAGTATTTGACTGAATTTAATAGTTTTTGTATCATCAAAAATTTGAGAGATTATAGGCTGTAAAATATCAAGATACTTTTTGTAGCAGAAAAATAGGTACCTATAAATATCAACTGGGGTAGAACCGCTGTTTTTAAATATTAAAATTATAATATCGAGATTGTTGAGTAATATTGTTACAAAAAGATTGTTTCGAAGCAATTTCCTCTCGTCACATGCTTCGCTATAGTATAACCTCATGGACGTGAGAAAGTACTCACAATTATAAAGGCGACAAGAATTTTCACTCATTAGTTTGTCCGTGCGAATCTTCAGGGAAATCCATGTAGGAACAATATCGCATACTAAACAACCGTCATTAATCTTCTAAGTATCGTTATTAGAAAAAGTAACTGGCAATTATTGCATTCGATATCTTTGTTCGGAAATGTACACGATATCTCACGAAGCGGCAGATTGTATATCACTCGTAATTATTGTTTTGAATGAAAGTTTTATAGAACCACGTAAGAAAAAAATAAAGATGCTAGTTCTTGAGACGTATTTTAGAGATATTTCGCAAATAAATTATATTTTAAAGATTTTATAGTGCGCTATAATATCTAGGCCTACGTTCAACAGTGGACATCTAATGGGTGATGTGATGATGATGATAGTGTGTTAAAAATTGTGTAAATTTTGAAAAGTAATAACAAAAATAAAACTCATATGATTTTAAAGCTAATAACAAAAATGACTTAATCAGTGAAAAAAATTTATTGTACTCATTGCTTTTTTTAATCGAGTTCGAACACAAGTCAACATATAAAAATAAAATGAAATAAATCGTAATAAAAAGTATGGTTTGAAACTAAAATAAAAAGATCAAAAACAAAAATGTTTGTTATAAGTTTTCGTTATTTTACAGAGCGATTTGTATAGGTATTCCAATAGTTTTCTTTAAATACTCTTCTATTTTTGTTTATAAATAATAGGTATATAGATTTATAATACCACCACTTGTGATGGCCTGGCTATGTATGGCCTTTTAAACAAGCTCCAAGTCGCACAGCGTGCAATGAAGAGGGCTATGCTTGGTATTTCTCTGCGAGATCGAATCAGAAATGATGAGATCCGCAGACGAACGAAGGTTGCCGACATAGCCCAACGGATTTTTAAGCTGAAATGGCAGTGGGCAGAGCACATAGCTCGTAGAACTGACGGTCGATAGAGCAGAAAGGTTCTCGAATGGAGACCACATACCGGCAAGCGCAGCGTCGCACGACCGTCCGCGACATGGACAGACGACTTGAGGAAAGTCGCCGGAAGCCGTTGGAAGGAGGCTGCTTTGAACCGGTCGCTCTGCAGGTCGATGGGGGAGGCCTACGTTCAACAGTGGACATCCAGTGGCTGATATGATGATGACGATGGCATTTGAAAGTACAGATAACAAAATTCTTAAATGTAAGGCTACATTTTTACATTAGGGAACAATATAAAAAGCCACACACCTCTCATTATAAGATATAGCATAATCATTAAGTTAGTCTTAAGTTATAATTATGCTAGTTTTGTAATAATCCTCAACCAGGGCGGCATGTTCGCTTATGCGACAAAGCCCTTTTTTCTTTTGAATAAAAAAAAAATGACTTATGTTCACTATAGGTAGGGACGACGGACTATAAAATTATTTACTCTATATTGGTTTATTTTTAAATGTGCTCAGTACTCTTCTAAATTCTTAAATTTCGTTTTTATCATAATTTTGTAATATTAATTTTTAAGTTCAGTTAAACCTTTTAAAATAGTACAAATATTTATAATTCAACATAAAATATAAAAATTTTATTAATTGTATATACGATATAGGTTACTAAATTTACTACTTGTAAATTCGTTTCGTTTATATAATTTCTAGTATTACACTGAAATTGAATGTATGTTAAAGTAATATGTTTATAATATGATAAATATTCTAAAATAAATGCTTTAATAAATTTCGTAGGAGACGAAACGAACCCTAGACTCTATTCGTCAAAGGTCTGTGTCAAAATCCCTAATATATAAAAGCTTGAAATATGTATCAGTATTACCGCTATAAGGACAAAAAATAAAAATAAAAATGGATTTAAAAATTAAAACTTTCCCCAACACTATGATTTTAGCTCAATCTAAAACAAAAATATTTTGTTAAATTTACTACGGTGGTGAGGAACCCTTCGTGTGGGAGTTCGAGAAACACTTAGCAATTATTTTTAATACATGTAAGTATACTATACTAAAAGTAGGAAAATAAATGGAAACGTGTTTGTGGAAAATTAATAATAATTATATTATCATTACAGTCTCTACATTATCTTCATGTAGGTATTATAAAATGAGAATCAAGCGAGTTTCCCAAGTAAACCCTGATAATATTGTTGAAAAACTATTGACAGCGAACTTCGCAGTCGGACAGAACGTTTGCTATCGAGCTTAGGTAAACGAACTATTATCGCGATGATTTCGATGTAATATCAGTGTTAATGTTACGTTACATAATTTCAGGAAGCATGCTTATATTTACGATTAGTGTTAAGCTCATTTCAATTGTCTATATCTATAAAAATCGATGTTTTATCGATAAAGGGCCGCCTTTTGTACTTTTCTTTTTATTTAATTTTATTATATTTATGTAATGTGCATGTATGCTTGTGTATACTAATAACTACATATATAAAAAAGCTTTTAAATTTTTTTTTTTTGTTAGTAAAACGCGAATTTATTTATTATATTATAATTGAATAACTTAGACGTTTAACATTAAAATGTGCACCCACTTTTTGTCAAGATATTTTCAATTTTTGTAATAAATACACACTAAATTTAGTCTTGAAGAAGAATGATTTCATTTTTAGGAGATTATAGAATTTTTGTTAAAACTTTTAAACTAAAACGCTTTACATCGATTATTTATATTTATATGATAATAAGTACGCAATGTTTATGACTGACGTCTGTACATTACTTTACTTTCATAGGCTTATGAATACAGTAATTACTTTAACATTCCTAATAAGACAGTAATAGTTAAACTATTATGGAATATTGCTTCTATAATATTTTCCTCAGTAAGCTTGTTTACAAATTATCTATAGAAATAGATATTTTAATGGTTTTACAACTTCAATCATTTTGAAATATTAATTTTATTTATTTATTTATATTGTATTGTATACTATATTACTATAAATATTTCTACTATAATGGAAAACTTGCAAGGTATAAATTGGTACTAGTTTAACAGAACTAATTTTTTTCGTTTGTTTTAACGTCTTAATCTTAGGAGTTATCAGTCTGATTTGGTAAAATATTTTTTGTGTCGATATTCTGTTTAATGAAGAAGGTTTTAATATTGCGTTATAACTCATGTAACAGGAATAGTTAGTATAATTTTAAGAAATTTAAAAAGCAATAGAATTTAACTCTATCAAACTTAAATTTTATTATTAAATAGGATTACTAGGTACACCGTACAGGTAATCCTATAAAATACATTAATTAAAAACATGTTACGCTATAAAACCTGCCTGTAAATCAGATATTCGCTTATATAAATCAAATACCTAATAAATATTAAACTGTTGAAGTTACCGTTTAGTAAAGTTACGGGCCATTGCTTACACATTCACGTTTTTACCAGCAGTGCGCTTCCGTTCACACAACAATTCATAGGGGAATCGTAGCGAAACATCTGTTGTAGACTATCACCTGCCTGTGTTCACCGCTCCCATAATTTTACTAACCTTTTGACATTTATAGGAAACGCAATCACGGATGTTACTAACTGTATCTACATAAGTACGTAATGTAAAACCGTAAGCTTCATTATCATCGTCAAAAAAAAAAAACATCTATCAATAGAAAATTAATTTCTGTGGTGTAACTAGATTAAAATATTTAAGACCGCTATACACTTTTCTGTAATGTACAAATACAAATAACATACATGACCTTTCATTATCTCCAATTCGTTCGTCAATACGTATAAGTAAAATACAAACAAAACCCGTGGTAATTTTTAAAGATTTTTATTGATTAAAAAAAAAACATGTTTATGGTAAGCCACTCTGTCATACATACCCTTTCTCTTTTTTTTACCATATTCACTTAAATACAAATTTATAAATAAAAGTTACAGAACGTGCTTTCTTTGATAATAATAATTAAGATTCGTTCTATTTATATCTAGAAAGTTGATATACTGGAATATTCTAGTCAACGTCTCCGGCATTCCAATGCAGTTTCGAAACTATTGTGTTCCGTGCTCTGAGATAAATTACTATCGTATAGACAACACTGCCTCTTCCAACTACGTCGAGTCTGACTAGCTTTATGTCATTGAACAAGAATTAGTAACATGTATTATACTTAATTTAAATTCAATATAAATTATAATAATAAATAATAAACGTCTCACACTCAACGGCCCCCAGTAGGATGTGAATCCTGTGTCGGGGGTCCAGAAACACACACAATACACAAGCACATACGCCCAGACCACGACAAACATCTTTATGGCCTATACAAACACTTGTCATGTGCGGGGATTGAACCCGCGACCGCTAGCGCATCAATCAGTTGCTGTGACCACTGCGCCAACGCGTCGTCATCTTAATAAATGTTATCGTCATCTTAAATAAATAGCTTTTCAAATCGTCAGAAGTTATTATATTAAACGTACGTAGTTAACGTAAGGCTATGATCAGTTTGGGCGTCCTGGATATCATCCGTAAATGGATTCCCCTGCGATAAAAAAAAAAAAGCTATGATCAGTTCGAAAGAAGCGTCAAGAAAATCGACAGATATTTTAAAATTAAAGTACTTTCATCACAGATATATTTTGTTTCACTTAACAATCATACCGTTAATAGTCATTTTATGTTTATTGAAAAAAAGAAATTAGAAATATAGATTATTTTTTTGTTTGAAATATGTAATTAACACTTTAGTATTTTTTATTTAGCACCCAATTACTATAGATACATCCCAATACTTTAAAATTTGATTTTTGGTATATTTTCATGTAGTGTTATAAAATTTTATACAAATAAAAGGTAGTAATTTTTGTTTTTCCTAAAAAGTTTGGTTTTTTGACGAAGCGAGTAGTCTATACCACGTAAAGTCTATCTCTTATTGTACACATGTATCAGACAGAGATGAACATAAATTAAGTTTAAAATCACTGTAAATAAAATAGGCAAACCTCCTTAGAGATGATGGGGAACGCCTACGCATAGCAGTGGACATCCAATGGCTGACGTGAAGGTGGATTTTTCCATTGTTCTATGTTTAAACACATTTACATCAGCAGGCTGAATCAATCAAATAAATGAATCAAAATGAAATAGAAGATTTTTATCGAGTAAATCAAACCATATTTTTTTTTTTTTTTTTTTTTTTTTTATTAAGTTTCGTACATCCACGGGCTCTCGATTGCTCATGCCTTTTTTTTATAATTATTACTTTATTGTTTTACATGCAGGCGTTTTGCTCAATTACAGCGAGTAGGTACTTAAAATTATCTTAGTATCTCTAAGAAGGACGCAAGTCCACACTGACCTTAAAAATTTATTTATTTATAGAGTAATAGATTAGTGTAAGTGTATATGTATACATACATACATATATATATACATACATACATACATACATACATACATATATATGTCCCAGAACTCAACGTCAAGCCAAAACAGGGTGACAGGATTGATTGTAAGCATCATGAGAAAAATCAGAAAAAAATCTATCCCATGCAGTTTGGAAATTATGGGCATTTAAGCAAAACTTAGAAATTTGGTCAAACTGTAACCATTTTTCGGTTATTGTGGTTAATTTTTATTATTTTTGTTCATTTAAACTTTGAAATCGTAACCATAAATAACATTTCTAGAACCACAATCAAAAATAATGACACAATTGCCCCAAGTTTTCTAAAATTAAGACTATTTGTTAAACTATGAATTTAAAATTTTCAAAATTTGTCGACTTTGAAAGGCCCTCCTTTAAAAAAATTTACTAAAGTGCCTTGGCAAGTACCATTAAAAGTTTGCGCATTTAATCAGGATTGTAAAATGGTACAATACTTGTAAGTTTCATACTAAAAAAAAACTAGTAAAAAAATAAAAACCTCAAGTAACCCGATTTTTGCTAACCCATTATACTCAGTTCAAATGTTTTTTATTCGTACAAGCTCTTGGTAGGTTCTTAATTTAACGGCAAAATGATGAGAGAGATGGATAGTGGACATGTTTGTCATTAGCGAGCGAGACAGAGAGTGACGCCACGCCACTGTGAGCGAGACGTAACGTCTCACTAGACGGAGATGCGCCTGACACTGTTGACTGTTAGTACGTTTCGCTCATTCGTCTACTGCGCACCTCTCCGTATTCGCTTGTGTTGATTTAGTTCTGACAACTTTGGCTTCTCTCTTTTGGAATTGGATTTTTTGTGTTGGCATCTTTATTATCTACCATGCACAAAAATAATAAAAATTAACCACAATAACCGAAAAATGGTTACAGTTTGACCAAATTTCTTAGTTTTGCTTAAATGCCCATAATTTCCAAACTGCATGGGATAGATTTTTTTTCTGATTTTTCTCATGATGCTTACAATCAATCCTGTCACCCTGTTTTGGCTTGACGTTGAGTTCTGGGACACCCTGTATATACATACATATATATACAGGATGACTGGTAAATTACTATCAATATTTAAGGAGACTACTCGGTACATGATTCTCATTCGAATTATGTAAAAAAAAAACAGGTAAATATTAATAAACTTTTAAGTAAAGTTACTCAACAATTATCCAATTATGTACGCGTCGTCTGGACACCCTAGCAGCTAGCTGCACTTTCGACACAAAACAGGTAGTTTACCTACGTCCAAACGCCGCCACGTGTTAACAGGGTAGCAGGATAAACAAGCATGATCCAGTCCCCCTTAATACTTCAATCCTGGCTTAGGATAGGCAAAAATACTAAGATATTTCACTCGTTTAAGCAACAAATTTGTTGACTAGGTAAATGATGTGAACTTTGGCAATTCTTAGATGTGAACAAGCGGCACAGTACAACACCTGTGCACGTGCCGCCGGCATGACTGTAGAGTGCCAACGCTTCATTTACTTGAATTGAAATTTATGAAAATTTGGTCAAAAATTAAGTACCAATTTTTTTTACATAATTCGAATGAGAATTATGTACCGAGTATTCTCCTTAAATATTGATAGTAATTTACCAGTCATCCTGTATATGGAAACTCGGTTAGAATCGTTGCGGTGGTAATAAACATTAGAAAATTAGGGTATTAACGAAGAGTTGGTGCATTTGTCTCACCAAAGTTGATTAAGATCAAAGCACTGACTGATGCGAACTGTTGTTTGTCTTAATCTGCGCGTTTTTGTTTAATTTTTGTTTTTGAGTCTTACTCTCGACACAGTATTCTTATTATAATGGCGGCCGCTGAGTGTAAAGCGTGCGATAAGTATTATTAAACGATATGTTCAAATGCATTAAATATAATTTTTACACACTTTTCAATATTAATACGGAGCACTATCTAGTAGCAGCACAAAAATATTTTCCTTTTATTAGACGAAAACCAAAACGGTCTGGAGACTGGCGGCTGGGAGCGGCTAATCTATTCAACAAACGCTGATTCATGATCAGTTTATATTTAACAAGCATACTAGCCGTACATGATCAAAAGGAATTTTTCAATTACCTTGGTCTAACAAGTCACAAGTCTCTTCATTCTCTTAGTAGTCTGTGGTCTCTTCTCAGCAGTGCTATTCTGTAACAACATTTTCGTGTCTCGACAGCGGAATCCGCGGTGATTCTCTTCTCGCCACATTGATAGTCTGTATTAGTATTTCACAATAAAAATTTAGATTTTGTTATATAAACTGTTATTTATTTACATTAGTACAATATTAGATTCTATTATTTATAATTATTATAATCAGCTGTCAATCTTTTATTAGATGCTTTTGTCGGGTATAGTACCAGTCAAAATAAAATTGTTACATAAGAATTTCATGGCTAATAGTCAGTAAAATTTTAGTACGAGTATATGCCTAGGTCTATCCAGGAATATTTTTATCACGGCGGAGCTGTAAATATACCAGCACCTGTTTATTATCAGCTGTTTTGCGTCACGACACGCTGGCTGTCGTGAACATAACGCGTGGGATCAATGTTTGCTGATGTTGATATAAAAAATTTAGAATTACTTATACATAAGAACGTTAAAATATTTACAACCCCTATGCTATTATCTGCTATTAAATATCTGCTGGATAAATTCTAGTAACTAATACTATTTTTAAATTAGAATTTATATAATTAAAATGCACCTACATATGCTTAATACAAAATGGAATATTTAAATACATATACTCGTATTTCAAACGTAAGTAGTGATATCTATGATCTATATGATTATAAAAATTATTAAAAAAACAAAACAACCAAAACATTATTTTGTACTTTGTTGAGGGATATTATTCGAATCCAGTTTAAAAAAGAAAAAAAAACTTCGTTATTGTTTCGTTAAAAAAAAAAAAAAACAACAGCAACAATTTTGAATATTTTAATTTACGAACAACCAATGAGGACAATTGAGGTTCTATCGTAATCTCCAAAATTATCAAATCACGACGTACAAAATGTTATTTTCGTGTTGTATTTTGAGGATATCTTACGATTTCCCAGAGATTCCTGATTTGATGAAGAAAGACCACCTCAGTATAATAATAAAAATATATCAAAAACTGATTCACAATTGAGAAAAAATTGGTGAAAATACAAAAAAAAGAACAACTTTGTAGTGGTTTAGAAATTTTGCTATTCCTTCGTAGATGGCACCAATAATAGTTGCAGCTATTGCATAATAGATGGCGTTTTATTAAAAGCAATATTTACGTAAAATTATTATTTTAAAAATGACAATATATGAATATAAAAGAAAAAACATTTTTTTAATAATAAAAGACAATCATTTGTAAAACGTTTATTTCCATAAATGATAAGACTAAACAACACCTCTCGGCACAAAGGTCATTATAACTTCGCATCACAATCATAATGTATCTTGCGTTATTTATAAAGCTAATGTGCCTATTAATTATAATTATATATCACCTACATTACAACTAAAAGCAAGTTATTGCATAGATTATTTCAAGAAACGATTATGGTATGGCTGGATAGGGACTAGGTAGTTGAGATTTGAAGGATGAATTAATTTATAATATAATTATTTTAGTGTAACTGTATTATTTCTAAGGTAAGTTTATATTAACAAAACATTTTTAATTATATGAAATGTAATGTCTTTAAGTAATTAACACTGACATATCGGATTAAACAATAATGAGAAATGAACATACAACACACGTAAAAATACAATAACTCCACAAAAATTTCACATTTTTAATTAATATAATTTTCAATGTTATGCGAAGTGGGACTGCGTTAAATTAATACGCAATTAGTAGTTGTCGCCAAGTTTTTATTAAAATATCGGTGTTTTGAAGGTTATTTGTTGTTAAATTTCGACACCATTGCATACATAATATCGATTAAACATACATATTTTAGTTTAAAAATAATACTTTTTCATAAATTAGAGATCAACATAAAATAAATAAAATAATCGTCAAACAAACCACACATTAACTTAATTTTAATACTCTAACGCCGAGTTGCACGAAACAAATTTTAAATTTAAGTGTTTATTAAACTAATTTAATCACAAGAATCGTGATTATCTGTTGCACGAAACCCACATCTGATTAAGTTAACAAAATATTTTAGTTTAATTAAAGACCTATCTAACGGATGATTAATTCCAACAGCTTTAAATAAATCATGAGATCAACTAATTTTAAGATTAATTGCAACTTAACTAACGGAAAGTTAGCGACGGTTTCGTGTAACTCGCCGTATATCTAATAAATTAATTAAATTAAAATATACCAATTATACCAATTTCAAAAAATAAAAAAATATAATCTTTTTAGAAATTGAATTAAACATTTATGTAAACATCCATTTTAAACATATTATTGTCAAGCGAGTGATATACTTTCTTATTATACATGTACATAAGTATTTATAGCACAGTACATTTAACACCGAATTCTACAAACATCCAAAATTATAAAATAAATAGCCTGATAATAAATAAATATGTTTAACATACACACACGGTCTGGTCCTAAGGTAGGCAACTTAATGCCTGTGTAACAGCCAACAGATATACATATAATATTTTTGTCTAAATAAATTGACATATAGAAATAATATATACATAAATATTAAATATATATTACCCCATATTAGGGGCGGAAATCGGTCCCGCAACCCTGGAGCAGAAAGCACCACTGCCAACTGCACCAACAGGCCAGTCAAATAACAATATTGTTTCAGTTTTACAGCTATAATACACAAATATACAGCAAAACGACGTGAAATTTTCATTATTGAAAAAAAAAACGAATTTAAATTGAATTGTGTCATTATTTACCCGACAAGCATAAGAATACATGTATCTATAGATATGTCTTTGAAATGATATTTTTATGTAGTAACAATACTTAGATCATTTTAAAATATTGCAGGCGATATACTTTTGGCCAATCAATTATTAAATCTAATCATAATAATATAATCATCAGTAATATAAGGGTCTTTTTATTTCTTAAACAAATTGATAATTATAAATGAATGATACAAGCTATATAATAAAGGAACATTTATTAATTGTAATTACTAATTAAATATTGTTATATATGAATATGATAAATTTGTTTGTGATATATTTTTTACATTTTAATCAATTATAATTACTATTCTAATTTAATTATGTATTTAAAATAGTCTCGCTTTGAAATTAAACCATGTATGTAAGAATTGGCGGAATGTAACAAATTTTAGGTATATGTATTTTTTTTTCATTTAATGGATTTTTGGAAAGGTACTTCGTCTGGTTTTTTCATTCACAGTAATTGATGACTAGTATTAATCGTTATATATTATCTTTTTTCATCTTGTTTTTAACCATTTAACTGTGGTTTTACTTTGTTTAAAATCGTGTTTTAAGGAAAAATATCGTTATTTTAATATGAATATAAATTAATATTTTTCAATATAAGATGTGAAATCTGTGTGAAAATAGAAATATTATTTAAAAATTGCTACAATAATTATCTTCATATCTTTAAATATATATTTAAAACATCTTAAATAATAGAAATAAAGAGATCATGACTAAAGAACAAGAGAAACAACCGAACATTTGGTCAAATATTTGTGCAAATCTTGGAGCAAAAATATCAATGAAATCACAAAGTACTCTGTAACGACATAAGGCCGAGACTCCACCAGAGAGGAGATGTGCGGAGATGTGTTTTAACAAACAATAGAATATCCAAGTGGTGAAGAAAGTGGTATCCAAAGAAGCGGAGGGGAGACGAGGTGTGTGAATAACGAAATTCTATTGGTTGTTCAAACACATCTCCGCACATCTCCGCTCTGGTGGAGTCTCGGCCTAATACGGTTTCACTCGAAAAATTTTATTCACGACGCCAGTTTGTATTTATTGATAAAAAGCGATGACTTCGAAGATATGATGATAATTTCCAACAAATTATTATATCATTTTACAAATCTTGTCGCAATGGTTTCAAAAAAGACTTCCACTTGTTTTTTTAATGTTTTCTAGTAATTTTCTAGTGAGCAGAACCTCTTTCTTCTTTAGTTACAGTTATGATCATGTTATAATAAATCTATCCACTCCAAAAAGGCACTCGAACTATGGCATACAATAAATGTTAACCGTAACATTATGGCGACTGATATGGAAAAAATTATTGATTTTGAGTATTCGAGTTTTAAAATTTAAAATATTGCTCAATATTATGTTTATCGCCGACCAGCAGCGAAGCTGAACACGTTTTAATATTTTTATAGGCATAGATTTTACTTTTTTTTTTTTTACCAAAGAGTATTTTCAATAAATATCATAAGCAACGTATAAGTTTACATAATATTTCGTTATTATTATGGGCATTTTAATGTTAAGGATATTTAATAGAGAAACAAAATGTAACCTTTCATTAATAATTATCACGTAGTTAAGCTTCGAAAAGTTAAAGCGTGCTTACATTACATGGAATGGGAAAAATGGCAAGCTTTACTAACTTTCCAGAAACAAATACGTTCATCGATAACTCTGATTATATATCATATTGACTAGTAATATTTATGTGCACATTAAATCTAATCATGTACCTACAACACACACACACACACACACACACTCTCACTTAGACCACAGATTATGTTAACGGGAATAGAATTTATACACATATAGAAGCGAACGCGCGCTCGAAATCAAACCAACCAATATTTAAAAATGGAACGCTTCTGTCAACCCATCGCTAAGTTCTTTACGTTCGTCACGTCGTGGCTCCGTCGGTTTAGGTCCTTTACCTCTTTGCTGATGTTCGATTCGACGAGCATTGAGTGCCTTTTCGCGTTCATATCCTTCTTCCTCCTGACCACGTCTGGACTGTACGGCTCGGATACGCGTCTATCGAGATTCGCATGACTCTGTCCCTGAGTACCCGATAAAGAACTTTGTCTATGAAGCGCTGGCGATTGTTGTTCTTGATTTAAATTTGATAGGTACGTTTGGAATGATGGCCGGTTATGCGTCGCTTCCATGATTGAATCTTTGAGGAAAAACATTTCAATAATTAATTTCGAAATTTCTCTGTAAAAATTAATGTATTTTTTTTTGTTACAATTCGTTCATTCTTTTACGGATATAAGTATAAGCCTACCACAGTTGGTATTAAAAAAAACAATATAATGTAAGAATCATAGGGAGGGATATTTGTCAACTAACTATAATACCTAATTAAAATATCATAAAATATAAGGAAATGATAAGCAAAAGTGAAAAGATTCAACACGTGTGATAAGCAATCTACTCACTTATATGTTATTCCAAAAAAAAAGCGAATGGCATGCTTCATGCAAATGACACACAAATTATAATACAGTGTAAATAAAAAATATATATAATTGATATCATGATTTATTGAAATATCTTCATTGTATACATTTTACTGAAAACAAAACAAAATAAGCTCATTGTATACTATGAATAAGATCAAAATAAGATCATGAAATTGAATAAATATGATGAGTCATTTGAAAATAGTATTTATTTATAATTCAAATGACGTCTAGAGTTTATAGTATGCATGCTTATAATATAGATTTAATGGACATACAGTACAAGCTTACAATAATTCATTATGTATTCACCTGAATCAACATTAAACAGGCATTTAATGACCTACAAAAAAATAAAAGACAGTTCAGTTCTCATTACTCGGAATATCGACAATACTACTACAAACATTAGAATCGAATAGAAATCGTAATAACGATTAATCGATTGAAAACAAAATTTAAAAAAAATGTCTGTATAGTAATTGTATGAGATTCAAAAGTTTTGTGAAAGTTTTTTTTTTCGATAATTTGAATATAAAATAATGTAAAAAAAAGGCAAACTCAATATTGTACTTCAAAATATATTCATTTTTAATGTAACATGCTTTTGATGAACGCATATATAAAATCGAAATAATTTGTACTGTATGGTTTTGTGAGTTATGATGGCAGGTTAATGTACACGTTGGAAAAAATAGTTTAGTTAAAAGAAATGATTATATTTGCATGTGATAAGTATGCAGAAAGGACATAAGAGGCAGTAATAAAGTCATAACTTTTAATATGTTGGTAGTATATGTATGTAGTTTTGTCTGAAGTTGTTAATCTCGAAGATACTAAGGAATACCATCTCCTTGTTACGAAAAGTGTCGTCAAAATTTATCAAATTGGTGGCGCCACATAAGCATGAGGGTAAATTTTAAAGGAAGCGCCAAATAACGAAGCAGTCATAACACGGACTGAACACGTAAATAAACAATGTAAATTATCAACAATAAAATAAATAATGTAATATAAACATTATTAAAATTATAAAAAAATAAAAAAATCACAAGTATTGATTTAGTTGATTATTTCTTAACTACAGAAGTCAAAAGAAATACTAAAATTTTCAACCCAGCACACTTCACTCTGCTTATAACTGCTGACTTCATATCATTTCCGTTTGCTACACGAGCGCTATTTCGGTGAGTGTTCGAACAATAATTTGCTGAACAAAATCACCACTTTTTCAACTAATCTCCCATAGTAGTTGGTCCTCGTTAGTATATATACTCCACGATGACTACAACAATTTTTAATACAGTTACAATAAAATAAAAAGCAAAAAACAGAGCGCAATAAAGATGTTGGACAAGCTAACAAGAGTTGTAAAATGACTCTTATGCATATGTCAAATAATCTAGAACTATAGCAGTGTTTGTCTTATATAAGTGTTAATATTAGGAACATTGTATCACAGAGTGAAGTCTAAAGAGTAGTCTTAGTGAGAAAAGAGAAAAATATAAACTATATTAGATGAATTAATAAGGATTTTATTATGTGTCAAAAAGTGTAAGCGGATGAATAATAAAAAGTATGAAAGCGATGAAGACCGCGTAGTAATTATTCTGTTAAAAATACTTTTTACGTGTGTCAAAGAATGTAAAATAATCTTAGTATTTAGGTGAACTAGTAAGTGTTTATTTATTACTAGGAGCACTGTGTCGGTATAAATAATTATGTCATCTGCCACAAGGTGCAATAGAGTAATAGCAGAATGAAAGCAAAAAAGAACGCATAGTACTCTGCATAATATATAATAGCGCACTCTAGACGTAGGAAAAAGTTTCGACAAACAGTTAGTAGTTGCGTTAATTTTTTTTTAAGTTTTGTATTATCGAACCCTCGCAAGTAAACGTGTTAAATAAATTAGTAGGTGTTAAATTACGTGTCAGTAAATGTACTCGTATTATATATTTATTTATATCATAAACGAGGGATGAAAGCAAGATGAGGGTGAAAGCAGCGGAGATCACGTGGTCGCCGGGAAGAAACGTTATGGTGGCTGTTCGCATCGCGGACGGCGACCGCGACCAGGAGAGACAGAGACAAGAGACCGCGACGACCAATGATATAACTTGTCGCGTTCTCGTGTCTCTCTCTGGCGCGCGAACCGCCACCATTAACGAGGTGAGCGCGCACTCGAGACGCGAGTGTGTCGCGAGCAGTCACTTACTGAGCGTGCGCACGAGCCACGGCGCCACCGTCTGCTTCTGGTTCATGGCCGCCTGCATCTCATTCAGCGCCGCGTTTAGCTGGTGGCTCAGCTCCTTCGAATTATTAACGTTGTCATTAATAATACAAATAGTCAATTTTATCTTACTCTTAAAAAAAACAGAACTATCTCTTAGTAGTTAGTAGAGGGACAGAACACATAGATCCAAAGGGAACCGGCTTCACCAGTGTGTCTGTGCGAGTGTATACGCGAGTGTACGCGTGCACGTACCTGGTTGCTGCACTGCGCCTGCACGTGCGCCAGCTTCACCTGCTCCAGCTCTAGCTCCAGGTCGCGCACGCGCTGCTCCAGTGTGTCTGTGCGAGTGTATACGCGAGTGTACGCGTGCACGTACCTGGTTGCTGCACTGCGCCTGCACGTGCGCCAGCTTCACCTGCTCCAGCTCTAGCTCCAGGTCGCGCACGCGCTGCTCCAGTGTGTCTGTGCGAGTGTATACGCGAGTGTACGCGTGCACGTACCTGGTTGCTGCACTGCGCCTGCACGTGCGCCAGCTTCACCTGCGCCAGCTCTAGCTCCAGGTCGCGCACGCGCTGCTTCAGCCGCGCCTCCGTATCACTTGAGCTCTCCTTCTCCTCGTCCTTCTGCTCTAAATCTGAAATCGTTTACCACTATAACTATTTACTGTTTATTTACACTAATTAGACGTTACAGAGACTACAAAACATTTCATGAGCGATACAGTAACCACAAATAACTTAACAAAAACTGATAAAGTGCATTATTATGTATATAATATATGTATATGTATATGTATATATATATATATATAAATCAGCTTGCAATGAAGCAACGTGACAGAATAATCTCTTATTCTTCTGCATAGAAAAAAACTACTAATAAACTATTATAGTATGTTACAGATTCTAGAAAACTAATATTTTTATTGATAATTCTTAAGTTGATATTAAGCGCCATGTGTCATTGTAATAATTTAGATTAAATTGAACTTAAATGGTGCTGAATAGTGTTTAAGTATTCATAAAATTAGACTTTTTATATATTATTTCAATAACGTGAGAAGTGTTTCCTAGTGCTTTCTTGAAAGAATGAAAATAGATGGGAACTTATTACAAATATTAAGTTAATATTCTTATATATAGATTAAGTTATAGATAAAGTTAATATATATTTTTTAAATACCTTCTTTGTTGTCTTTTTGTGCCATCTTAACGCTGCAACTGACACAACTATTTACACATTCCTGTAAGAAAAAGTAAAACATTCGCTGCAGAATGATAAATAGTAGAATATCTTAGAAAAAATTATACTTTCGTGATTATGTACAAGTTCAACAATATGTTTTTTGATAATAAGTCTATAAGTATTGAAAAGAAAAAAAAAAGATGTATACTGATAAGTTTTACATAATATTATAATAGTAATTTTAAAAAAAACATACCAGCATTTGATGTAACTGTTTGTCGAGTCGGGCACAAATGTCTCTGTAGTCTCGCGCTACGGCTGCGTAGTGAACCGACTCCTTTTGTACTACTTCTAAACTACTACGAGTCTGGAATGATTAGATATTAGTTTAGATATTATAAATACGAAAGTTTGTAAAGAATGGATGGATAATCTTCCTATATAAGAATACAATATCCCCAATAAAATTAATTAACGTATGTATGTATATCATATTGTATAATAAAAACATGTTTTTACTTAGTTTAAATATACCTCTTTAAGCTGACTTTCGAACATATCCCTCTCTTGCTGTAGTTGTGTGTTGATAACTTTCAGTCTTTCCAATTCTACGTTGATCTTTTCTTTTTCAGCCGATTCTAAAATTAATTAAAAATTTAATAATCGTTTTAATAAATAAATAGAAATAGCTTCTTAAGCTTTTGCCCAGTGGAACATTTAAGAAACCGTTCAAACATTTAACTTTTAGATAAATTACATACTTGTTGTAACAACATGAATAAAAACTAACTTTACAAAGTATATTAAAATTAATACAACTAGTACGTGCGTAATTTTGATTCATCAAACAAAATGTTTAGCTATCAGACATTGACAGGTTTTTAATATACAAAACATTTATGTTTTAATGTCCATTAACGTATATATTTTATGAATAATTTAAATGGTTTATTTGCAAAGTGTACACAAGAATTTAAATTGCATGCATGTACTTATAATCTTAGATGCCTTTTACAGGCGCTGTAAAATACATTTTGGGCACTAATTATATTATAATATTTAAACATCATTATCAATATATTCTATTCACTATTAACTATATATTGTTAATTTATGTACTGTCATAAAAAAATAGATAAGTTTTACCTTTGATAAACTTCTCATATTCCAATTGATACTTCTGAAGCCTTTTCACTTTAATACTGCAAGCGAGTTTCACTATCTGACGCGAAGCTTCCTCGGCGCGACATTTCTTTGGCAATGTAACTCTGTTGTAAAAACGAACGTTATTTACAGACTATAAATAAGCATTTAAATAACAATAACATCATATATACATTTTGTAAGTTTTAATACCGAGCTTTGGGCACAGTACAGTAATAACTCACCTGAAATATTTGAGTACACCTTCAAAATCGTGTTGCAAGAGATCTTTTCGAGCGCGAGTGAGTAGAGCTAGGGAAACTTGGAAGAGAGTGTCCATTCCTTGTAGTAGAAATACGTCTAAGATGTGATACACCTAGGAAGAAATGTGCCTTGATTAGAATATTTTCTTGATTACAAACCAAGAGATATCTTCAAAAAAGCTACAAGCAGTACATTGTCAACGAAGTTGTTTTAGGGATTTAACTAATTTTTTAATTAGTTTGAATACAAAAATTAAATACAAATAAAATTAATAAATTATTTATATTTCACGATATATTTTGACTAACTTTTTTCTTTGAATGGTGATTTAACTACTTTCAATTGATGCTAATTCTAGTAATAAAAGTTATATTTTTAATTTCGAAAAAAAAAAAGCAGTTATACGATTAAATATATCAAACGATTTAAACATATACAATTTAAATTTATGTTTTAACCAATTTGATATTTTATATAACTTGACAAGTTTAACTTACCAATGGGAGAGGGAATCGTGCTGTAAACACAGTAAGGAACCACTGTGACGCAAACATATGCGGTTCCACGCCTAACTCTTGGAAGTGTGCCCGTAAATCGGTTAATTGTTCCTTAAAAATAAAATATATATTTATTAATCTGGCTCTAAGGACCGATTTTCTAAAAGTTAATTTTCGACATCAACACAATTTCTAAACTATTTCTTTGATCACTATTTATGTTCAGGACATTCGAAAGACATAAATATAATGTAACTGGCAATAGTTTGAAGACACTGTTTTTTTTTTTTTAAATATGTTTAACATACACACATGGCCAACTGTTCGTATGGTAGGTAGCTTAATACCTATGTTTTAGGTAACAGTCTATTGATATACTTTTTTGTAGTAAATGTAAACAAAAAGTAAAAGTAATATAAACAATAAATAAATACATCAGAAGCAGAGCCACTGCCAACCGCGCAAACGGGCAGTCAAATTTATTACATACAGTAAAATATTAAAATTACCTCCATTAATCTGTCCAATTGGTGCAACCTCATATACAGTGCTTCAAAACCATCTTTGTACAGCTCCCGTAATCCATATCCATACATCAAACGTACCAACAAACAAAATGCTTGCTCTTCCGGCATCTATAAATATACGAATATATTAAAGTAAAATTTTGTAAGCAGCGATTATTCTTAAATTTAATCATTTATCAAATATTTACAATACATTACTTATTGTCGGGGATAGTATGAAAATGTGTATTTAAAATAGAGATAGTTATATCGATTCGTCTTTACTGTAATGGCTACTGTGTAGTACATTTCAAATATGCTAAATTTGTATATAGCCTATTTTTCATATATTTGATTAAATTATCGCAATATATATTTGTCACGTAAAAATCTTATAATTCTATAAAACGAGCATCTTTACAAAATTCTAAGTGATCAATCTCTTCAAATGTACAAAAATAAGGGATGCTATGGATATGAAATTTCGGATCTGGATACGGATATATAAGACTAATATTATTCTGGTTTCGGTTACGGCTACGGATACGAAATTATTTCGAATTATCCGTTAGTTTCAAATAGTTTTGCTTTCCGATACAAGATTATCTTCTAGTGCAGGGTGCAGGTTCGAGTGGACAAATATAAATAAAAGTATAACTAGTCATTGTTCTTCTTCTATATGGAGAAGAGTCCTTCGCTCAGCAGTGAGTTGTTTACAGGCTGATACATTACAGTATAGTACAGTAGTCATTGGTAGACTCCACCCCTATTCGAAAGTATTCGAAAGTTTTATATTGCATTCGGTTATGGTTATTCATAATTATTTTTCTTCGGATATCTGATAGTTTTGGTTACGGAGCTCCATTACATCCCTAACAAAAAATGTACTTCAGACATTCTCAAAATCTTCCCACTAATAAATTAACTTTTTTTTAATATTTATATTTTTTGTAAAGCTTATTTCGTCTTATAACTTTGTATTAAAGTATGAGTGTGTTAAGGAAGAGTGACTTCTTTTGGCACGTGAGCTTATTGCACTCAAAAGAAGAAGTCAACCTTTGTGAAATTACTGTTATTTGTTGGTTATTGATGAAATAAACATTTTTTTAAACTGGTACTTACGTGTAGCAGCAATGTGGCGGCGAGGAAGCTGAGTCCCTGGCAGTAGCCGACCTCGACGTCGTAGACCGCGTACGCGCGCGCCATCCGCAGCAGCGAGTCCTGGCCGAGCCCGCCCGCCTCGCGGAAGAAGTCGTGCGCGGGGAACGTGCGTGCTATGTCGCGCTGTATCACCGCTTCGAACGGACAGTCCTGGACAACGAACGATTAATAAATGAGTCTGTGCAACCTTTACACGCGGTTGAAGTCAAACTTCTTTGACATTGTGACAGATGATGATTAAGTTAAAAATAAATTAGTCAGGTAAGAATTTAATAAAGTATATATTGATAATATAACAACAGTAATACACACTCATTTATATCGAGCATTATACATAATAAATATATTAATTTAATTATCATTATACTTTCAATATGATATCATTATACTTTCAATATTTAAAAATCGAATTCTATTCTATTCAAAGTATTCAGTTACCCCATAGTTGTGCCTAATTTTACATCAAAATATATACATATATCCTGTGACGAAGGGTTAGAACTAAATCCGCTACGCTCATCTATTTATACATACTCATTACTCGTATCTGAGAATTTTTGAAACAAGCAGATTTCTTATCGATGTGATTCTTTACTGTCGAGCACAAGATGAATTTTAATGACAAAATTAGTATTTAAAGAAACTCAGCAAAGTCAGGCCTATTTGAAATCGTGACCATCCGATGTCGGTTCACGACTAAAATTGAAAAAAATATTTAAATTTATGGGGGGCTTTTAGTACTTTTTTTTGGGACTAATAATTCTCTATAAATCTTTTTTTAATAATATAATTATGGAGACAATACATTTAGATATCTCTTTTTCTCCATCAGTCTTTTAATTTTATTATCTGCGCTTAAACGCCGTTTTTTATGTCTGTGGAATAGACAAAACAGCGCCCTCTGTTTTTGGCTCGTGACTACAGTAACAGCATATCGAGTGTCTCTCTATAAATATTTTTGAAATAACAGACTATAGTACAAATACTAATTATTCTGGAGATCGTAGATTTCTTAAAATTGTTAATAAGCTTTATACATCAATCCAGATGACATTTTTTATTTCGAGTCTTTTTTTGTTAAAACTATTATCTTTAAGATTTTTTACTATATTTACAAAACAAAAGCAGTAAATAATATTTGAAATCCAGTTAATAATTATCATAATTAAAAGTATTTTACCTTGCTGATGAGGGTGCGGTAGGTCTCCATGAGCTTATCAGTTTGATCGACACCAGCCAGTCTCAGCCACACCTCGCCTCGCAGGGCCTCCGGCACCCCCACGCGTACGAGCTGACTGAGAGCGCGGGGACGCGGACCGATCCAACTAGAAAATTATTTAAAAAAAAATCGTATATTGTGTCACAAGACTCACAAGGGACGAAAGTACTACATTCTGTCCCGCATGTGAAAATGCCGCTCGAGCCGAAGGCGAGGTGGCAAACATGCGGAAAAGGATGTAGTACTTTCGTCCCGTGTTGCACATACTTTTTTTCCATGTGAAGCGGGAAAAAAAGTGCATTTTTTTTCCTACCTAGGCCGAAAGCCCGAGTTTTGTCCCTGTAAAACGGGGAAAAGTGTCACTTTTGTCCCGCATCATAGGGACAAAACTCGAGCTTTCGGTGGAGGTAGGAAAAAAATCATATATATTTTTAATAAGTAATGAACAAGGTGAAAAAACAATGAGAGGTTAGAATAAAAAAAAAAATTGTTTCATGTACAAGTAAAGTAAGTGCATAGATAGTCATGTACGCTCGCGTGCACACAGGCTTACGTTCTTATATGACTTAATTATAATTTTCAGTTCTTTTAGTGTATCGTATAATAGAATAAGTTAAATATAATAATATTGTATTTAAGCATAAAAATTTAATAAAAATAATTTACCTTCTGAGTACTTGTGCCCAATTCTCAAGTACGTCTACACCACAATCCTTAGATACCTCCCCAGTTCCACTAAGAAGTGGCTCATCACCATCTGCAAAAGAAAATTTTTAATTTTAAAATCTAAACAAGATTATAAACATTATAAAAACAATTTTTTTATTTAAAAAAAATATATATGTACAACAAAACAGATTCAGGTCTTTTAACATAAATAAACTGAAGTCAGTTTAATATTTATTTATTTATTTATTTATTTATTTACTCTTTATTGTACACATACAAGTAACAAACAGTTTAAGTATAAAATAAAAGACTTATGTACAAAAGGCGGTCTTATCGCTAAGCAGCGATCTCTTCCAGACAACCAACGTCAAGGAGTTAAAGTGATAAAAAGCGGTGAAGGTGTACAGAGTAAACAAAAACCACAGTAAAAAAAAAAAAAACTATACATAAACAACTAATCAATGCAAATCACTATAATATAAAACAACTTATTACATAAATAGTATACGATATATTATATATATATTAATACCAAAATAACGACTTCTTACTAATTGTTTACAATACTAAAACATAATTTTTAAATTTATGTTCAACTTACATCTTAAGTCAATCTTTGACGGGACTTTTAATGGCAATAGCTAAGTTTATAATGAGTATATTCAGCAATAAAGTCAATAAAATTAAAATAGATTAAAATGACAAATTAATTTTATTCTAAGGTCATTCACGGAATTCTACATGGACAAAATTGCAGGTAACAGCTAATTAATAACAAATCATCACCTGAATCCGGCTCTGAAGGGGAAGGGGGTGCAGGCGCAGTGGACAGCGGCGATGGCAACAGACTTGACAGAGACAATGGCAAGTTCAAACGAGACCTATCTAACTCTCCTGAGGTCTCTACACTTGCCACTTCATATTGCAACTGTCCTAGGGAATCTACTGACTGGAAATATAAAAAAAAGATCATTAATACAAATATATATTATACAAAGAATTAAATGTAATGTGGTAATTTTTACCTCTTTCAAATTGATATAGAACTGTTGTACGAGTGGTCGCTTAGAGTAGTACCAGAACCGTTCAGATGGCGGATATACCTTTACCGGTGTTTCGATAACTAACCTGTAAACGAAAATGTACTATTATTAAAAATTTAAGTTTTTGAATATTATGGTATTTTTTTAATAAATTCATTTTACATTTCTTTAACAAATAATTTTGTTATATTTGTTCGGTTTTGTAATACTACCCTAATGTCTTTCTATAGTAAATTACTCTTCTGCAAGTTTATCTGTTACATACCTACCTACGGCTGGAATGTTTTTGCTCAATAATTAATTTTGTGAGTTATCGAGTCCCAAGGTTTTAGGTTCATATTTTCCCTAGTATCAAGCGCACTGCCATCAATATGCCAATAGCGCCACCTGAGTACGGCATGTGGAGTAAGGTAAGCCTTGATTGAATCAAATTTACAACTGCACCCGGCAAGTGACGCTGCAATCGTCAAAAAAACACCCAAACGAAAAACAAATGTTCGAGTGGGGCTCGTATTTCATGTATATGCCATATAGGCTGGGACAAATGACAATGAGGCTGGGAAAGGATGTAGTTCTTTCGTGCCATGTTACACATACTTATTTTTTTCTACCTGGGCCGAGAGTTTGATTTTCGTCCCTGTGAAGCGAGGAAAAAAAAGTTTTCTAAAGCGTTAGAGGGACGAAAATCGAACTTTCAGCGGAGGTAGGAAAAAAGTGTTCTATCTATATATAGGGCTCTCACCGCAGCGGATCTCTGATCCCACGTATGACGAGGTCGAGCGCGAGCGACATGTAGGCGGGCGCGCCGTCGCCGCTGGCCACGTTGAAGGCGGCGAGCGCGGACTATATTTATAGGGTTCTCACCGCAGAGGATCCCTGATCCCGCGTATGACGAGGTCGAGCGCGAGCGACATGTAGGCGGGCGCGCCGTCGCCGCTGGCCACGTTGAAGGCGGCGAGCGCGGACTATATTTATAGGGTTCTCACCGCAGAGGATCCCTGATCCCGCGTATGACGAGGTCGAGCGCGAGCGACATGTAGGCGGGCGCGCCGTCGCCGCTGGCCACGTTGAAGGCGGCGAGCGCGGACTATATTTATAGGGTTCTCACCGCAGAGGATCCCTGATCCCGCGTATGACGAGGTCGAGCGCGAGCGACATGTAGGCGGGCGCGCCGTCGCCGCTGGCCACGTTGAAGGCGGCGAGCGCGGACTATATTTATAGGGTTCTCACCGCAGAGGATCCCTGATCCCGCGTATGACGAGGTCGAGCGCGAGCGACATGTAGGCGGGCGCGCCGTCGCCGCTGGCCACGTTGAAGGCGGCAAGCGCGGACTATATTTATAGGGTTCTCACCGCAGAGGATCCCTGATCCCGCGTATGACGAGGTCGAGCGCGAGCGACATGTAGGCGGGCGCGCCGTCGCCGCTGGCCACGTTGAAGGCGGCGAGCGCGGACTATATTTATAGGGTTCTCACCGCAGAGGATCCCTGATCCCGCGTATGACGAGGTCGAGCGCGAGCGACATGTAGGCGGGCGCGCCGTCGCCGCTGGCCACGTTGAAGGCGGCGAGCGCGGACTATATTTATAGGGTTCTCACCGCAGAGGATCCCTGATCCCGCGTATGACGAGGTCGAGCGCGAGCGACATGTAGGCGGGCGCGCCGTCGCCGCTGGCCACGTTGAAGGCGGCAAGCGCGGACTATATTTATAGGGTTCTCACCGCAGAGGATCCCTGATCCCGCGTATGACGAGGTCGAGCGCGAGCGACATGTAGGCGGGCGCGCCGTCGCCGCTGGCCACGTTGAAGGCGGCGAGCGCGGACTATATTTATAGGGTTCTCACCGCAGAGGATCCCTGATCCCGCGTATGACGAGGTCGAGCGCGAGCGACATGTAGGCGGGCGCGCCGTCGCCGCTGGCCACGTTGAAGGCGGCAAGCGCGGACTATATTTATAGGGTTCTCACCGCAGAGGATCCCTGATCCCGCGTATGACGAGGTCGAGCGCGAGCGACATGTAGGCGGGCGCGCCGTCGCCGCTGGCCACGTTGAAGGCGGCGAACGCGGACTATATTTATAGGGTTCTCACCGCAGAGGATCCCTGATCCCGCGTATGACGAGGTCGAGCGCGAGCGACATGTAGGCGGGCGCGCCGTCGCCGCTGGCCACGTTGAAGGCGGCGAGCGCGGACTATATTTATAGGGTTCTCACCGCAGAGGATCTCTGATCCCGCGTATGACGAGGTCGAGCGCGAGCGACATGTAGGCGGGCGCGCCGTCGCCGCTGGCCACGTTGAAAGGCGGCGAGCGCGGACTATATTTATAGGGTTCTCACCGCAGAGGATCCCTGATCCCGCGTATGACGAGGTCGAGCGCGAGCGACATGTAGGCGGGCGCGCCGTCGCCGCTGGCCACGTTGAAGGCGGCAAGCGCGGACTATATTTATAGGGTTCTCACCGCAGAGGATCCCTGATCTCGCGTATGACGAGGTCGAGCGCGAGCGACATGTAGGCGGGCGCGCCGTCGCCGCTGGCCACGTTGAAGGCGGCGAGCGCGGACTATATTTATAGGGTTCTCACCGCAGAGGATCTCTGATCCCGCGTATGACGAGGTCGAGCGCGAGCGACATGTAGGCGGGCGCGCCGTCGCCGCTGGCCACGTTGAAGGCGGCGAGCGCGGACTATATTTATAGGGTTCTCACCGCAGAGGATCTCTGATCCCGCGTATGACGAGGTCGAGCGCGAGCGACATGTAGGCGGGCGCGCCGTCGCCGCTGGCCACGTTGAAGGCGGCGAGCGCGGACTATATTTATAGGGTTCTCACCGCAGAGGATCTCTGATCCCGCGTATGACGAGGTCGAGCGCGAGCGACATGTAGGCGGGCGCGCCGTCGCCGCTGGCCACGTTGAAGGCGGCGAGCGCGGACTATATTTATAGGGTTCTCACCGCAGAGGATCTCTGATCCCGCGTATGACGAGGTCGAGCGCGAGCGACATGTAGGCGGGCGCGCCGTCGCCGCTGGCCACGTTGAAGGCGGCGAGCGCGGACTATATTTATAGGGTTCTCACCGCAGAGGATCTCTGATCCCGCGTATGACGAGGTCGAGCGCGAGCGACATGTAGGCGGGCGCGCCGTCGCCGCTGGCCACGTTGAAGGCGGCGAGCGCGGACTATATTTATAGGGTTCTCACCGCAGAGGATCTCTGATCCCGCGTATGACGAGGTCGAGCGCGAGCGACATGTAGGCGGGCGCGCCGTCGCCGCTGGCCACGTTGAAGGCGGCGAGCGCGGACTCGCCCGCGTTCCACAGCGCGCACACCGAGCAGCCCGAGCCGCCCGACGAGCCGCTCACCTGCGCACATACCGGCCCTTAAATTTTATGTACTTTTTTTTAACATATAAATAATACATATATAAATAAATAAATACATAATACACCCAGACTGGGGCGGGAATCGAACCCACAACCCTGGAACACCAACTGACAACTGCGCCACGGGCCAGTCAAATAGTATTGTATGTATAATTTATTCCCGATCCCTATAATCATCATCTGTATTGTACTGACTGCTATACCTTGTACTCTGTACCCACTGCTGAGTGAAGGCCTCTTCGCCTTATAGACAAGGGTTGGAGCATAATCCACCACGTTGCTCCACTGCGGGTTGACGGATATTTTACCTACCATGGATAATGATCGTTATCAGGTGTCTATGATAACAACCGGGACCGAAGGCTTTACGTGCTCTACGAGGTACAATGGGGAGACCCACAAGGACATACATCCAGACCGGAAATAAACATTTGTACAAATACATATATCCGTCCCGAGCGGGAATCAAACCCGCGACCGCCGGCGCGCGGCATTGAGGCGACTACTCGCACCACTACACCAAAACGGTCGTCGTCATCATTATCATATCGGCCATTAGATGTTCACTGCTGAACGTAGGCCTCCGGTTCAAGGCAGCCTCCATCCAAAGACCACCGGCAACTTTCCTCAAGTCGCCCGTTTATCTCGCGGACGGCCATCCGACGCTGCGCTTGCTGGGACGTGATCTCCACTCGAGAACCTTTCTGCTCCATCGGTCGTCAATTCTACCAGCTATGTGCCCTGCCCACTGCCACTTCAGCTTGCAAATCCGTTAGGCTATGTCGGCAATCTTCGTTCGTCTGCGGATCTCATCATTTCTGATTCGATCTCGCAGAGAAATACCAAGCATAGCCCTCTCCACTGCTTGCTGTGCAACTTGGAGCTTGTTCAAAAGGCCCATAGTCAGAGACCACGTCTCAGATCCATGGTTAAAAAAAGGATTAATTTCGCGTACGAACGGTTAAATTTTCTATGAAGTATATTTAAAAACCTTTTCTATATAAAACCATTCGTAAGTTGTGTTACCATCGCCATTCACCTGGAACTAGCCCAGCCAACTAATTTATGTGTTGCCCATCCTGAGACATATGATGTTAAGTCTCGGTGCCAGTAATTACACTGCCTGTCTTGCCCTTCTTTCCGAAACACAGCAAAGATGTTTCACGGAAGAAACAAGCAAGCTTTTTTGCTTCAATGTTATTATTTTAATTATTGTATCTTACCATTTCGAGCAACTGCATGTCTGAATGTTTCACACTTCGACCAGGAGCGAGAAGGATGCCGAAACATCTCTCTATGTATAAACCGCCAGTGTATCCCTGAAAGTCAATTGAAAAACTTTAACATAATTTTAGCTATAGTATGACCTACTTAATATTTACACAATATTATAAGCTATGATTAAAATTTACTTAGATACTTTTAGATCGAACAATCCTATCCTATATTATAAATGTGTAAGTTTGTTTGTTACGTTTTCACGCGAAAACTACTTAACCGATCATCATAAAACTTTGTACACACATTCTTGGAGATATTAGAAGTAACATAGGATACTTTTTTTTTGGTCGCGATAACTGACATGTACGTGGGCGAAGCCGCGGGAAGAAGCTAGTTAATTATAAAATAATCACCTGTGTGTCTTCAGACTCCGACTGTACGTTGTTAGTGACCTGCGTCACGTTGATGGTGACCTGTTTGTCGATACCGCCGCGTAACTTGTACCCGAGACGCTCCTTGGGGACGTGGCTGAATGTACCCTGTTAGACAAACGATATTTTTACATCCAACATGTAATACAAATGTAGAAGAAATATTGAAACTGTACTGTAATAGCCAGTAAATTTCCAATGGAGAAAGACCTCTGTTTCTATTAAGGATAATCCAATCAAAACAACCAATCGATTTCAAATGCAACCTGTATGTCTGTCCTTACGATTTTTTCCTTTACTTTCAAAAACGAGATCAATTTTTAAATAAAATTAGCAATCGAAAAGACTGCATTAGAAATTCTACGAATTAATTCGTGTTTTTTTTTTATAGTCCATCTTACATTAATTTTATAATCTCCTATTAGAAATTACCTATATTCATTTTAAAAAATCAGTCTTTAAAATAAGCACCTTACCTTAGCATCTGTCTCCTTGATGTCTACCGTGCACTCTAATACGTGCATCAGCTGCATAGGAGGTGCTGCAGGTCCAAGGCCCTCGGTCAGCGACCCCGTCATAGATGGCGCTGCACTCAAATCACCCACCAGCGACGACGCCATCGAGCGCGGTACACGCTCGAACGCTTTTGCGAAACAACCTATGGACAAACAATTATGTCATTTTTACACTAATATAAATATAACAAATACGAAAGTTTGTGAGATTTTGTTAATTTACGTTTTGTTTTGAAACGTTTGCAAACAAAAAAATTCGTATGTACATAGGTAGTTTAAGACCTTAACATACAGACCCTCTTTATCGAGAGTATTACTCGGGTAAAGCCGCGAGATATAACTTACTATCACCATGTATATATATTTTCAAACGAGTAGCTAAAATTTTGTAGTAAAAAAATTGTTGTCAAGTCTTATACAGAGTAAATTTATATAATTAATATTTTTACACATTGCAAATTAAAATTAATCGAACACGCAACAAAAAATTGTCAAATTGTTAATCTAATTTCTTACAAAATATTATATGTTAAAATTATTATTGCAATAACTAGCAGCGTTTGCGATCGAGACGTGACTGAAATAACGAAATCGATGGCAATTAATATTCTATGAAATTTTTAAAAAGTAACATTCTGTTTGGTACATTATATATTAAATATCTAAAAGGACATCATAAATAAATAAACATCCTTAACATACACACGGCCATCTGTTCCTAAGATCAATGTTGTCTGAAACGTTGGTTACGGGACTGTTTTGAGTTTTTAAAACAATACAATTTTTAAAAGTGTTCACCTCCAGATTTAAAAGTTTTTGAACAAAATTTACCACATGTCTCTGAGGATTGGAACCAATTTAATTTCTTTCATACCAAGTCCCATACAATGTAAATCCCTAAAAAATATTTTAAGTTAATCCTTATTCTCAAAACTAGCCTATTACAAATATACATATATATATATATATATATATATATATATATATATATATATATATATATATATATATATATATATATATATATATATATATATATATATATATATATATATATATATATACTTGACTAGTATTGAAAACTACCTTCTGAAGTAAATTTCTGAAATTTTAGTTTACGAAAAGAAAAAGAAAGAATAATAAGAGTGTCAGATATATTTTTAGAACTGATATTCCCAAGTGAGTTAGTTAACTAGTACCTATAACAGTTACCTTTTAAGAATATGTCACTTAAATATTATTACATTTTAGTAATGTTGAAAAATAGAACAAAAATTTATAAATTACATTTACAAGAGTGTAACATATAAATATAATGCGAGCGAGTTTATTTTGTACTAGCGGCCCGCCCCGGCTTCGCACGGGTATTTAACTAAAATTTTAAAAATTATAAATTTATATTTTTTATCACCTACATGCGCCATCTATCGTATAATGGTAGAATATCGTTTTTATATTTAGTGACATTTAACGTAATAGTACCTATATTAATTGAAAATGATGTTTATCTAAAACATTAAAACGATTTCTATTCCTATCCGACATATTTAGTAAACTTTTAAGTTTAACAAAATAATAACTCAAAAATAAGTTTTGTGAGTTTTTAAGATTCCTTAGACCAGATGGCGTTGGCGGCGTAGGTACCTATTTCTATTTTCTTAAATATTTATTTTTAAATTTAATTACAATGAAACAAAAACTAAATTATACTGTGAATTATGTTTAATTTTTATGTATTAAAGTTATTTACATTGATTTTGTAGTTTTTACGTGATACGTGCACGAACAAAAAACGATAAGAGATGGCGCTGATTGAAATTAAATCGCGCTATTAAAATTTATTCTTGATGATATATAGTGTATTAATAAAACGGAGGTTTTAACAGATTTATTATTTGTATAGATTTGTAACAAATCTTTAGTCTCATAAATGAAAAACGTTTCATTGCTCTTATAAAGTTTATCTTTTTTATGCAACTATTTATTTAAAATTTGCGCATCCAAAGCAATTTTATCAAGGAGAAAATGTTTGCCGAGATAAACCAGTGGTTAACGAATTGCATGTTCTAACACGTGATTTGATAAGAAACAGTCATTGGTTCATATCCGAACTCGGATCTCAATGTTACACCTCTAAATTGTCTTTAAGAAATCTTTTCCTGTAATTCTTTACCCTGTAACTCTTTGGAACTCTTTCTTTCTGTAACCAGTGGGACACAGGATGGAGAAATACAGGTTGTCCAACAGTAATAGGTAGTATAAAACTTTCATCAAAAAAATAAAGAAAAATGAACTTTTTTTTTAGGAGCATACTTTCTTTTTTAGTAAACAGTGTTATTTTACGTATTTTTTTTTTATTATTTTAATAATATAAGGAACTTAGATTTTTAAATGTACTAATAATACTGGAAGGGTCTCGCAAATGTGATTTCACTCTCGCATAGATTTGTCAACGCTACGATATTACACAATACCATATTGTCTAATACTAGACATAAAGACATAATATTAATATTAAAAGTAGATTTTTAGTGTCATTTGTTTTTTTTTTTCGACAAGTGTAGGTATGGTTTTATGCGTAATATCGTAGTGTTAAATTAAATAATAACTTTTTCCTTAGTTTTCGTTTCCTGTCGTTACAATAAATGCGAAAGTTTGAGAGGATGGAGGAATAGGTGGATAGATATTTAATAAACTTTTACTAAAAAATTGTGAACTGATTGCAATGAAATGATACTTTTACGCGTGGAACTGTGAGGCGACATAAATTAGTATGTAATCATATTTTTTCAAAAACTTTTACAATCAATAGTATATGGTACACATAAAATGAAAAATAAGTAAAAATAAATTAAAATATTTTATTATAACGCAAAAATATTAAATATAAAAAGAATGGTATTTACACGTTAGAACTTATCCCTACCACATAAGCTATCAAAAAGTCTAATAAAAAATTCCACAGAAGCATATAAGATATTACAATAGTAGCAGACCCTTGACAACCGTATTTACCTACAATTAAAATTACAGTTTCATTTGATATATTTGTAATAATGCAAAATATATATATTTATATAAATGTATATAACGAAATTTTTAACACAACGTTATAATTATGTTCAATTGTTTATAAGCAACTAAATTACATTTATATGTCATTTAGATGTGTCATGGTTACTGACATTTCCTCCAAACAAATAAAATATGTGGGCGTAAACTCGACTAGGTCATTGTTTACTGTACAAACAGATCTTTTATTACATTTTTTATTAAAATAGAAAAAAAATTATTTATAAATTCAAGATAAAAGATTGAAATACATTAACAGATTACAAGATTAAGTTATATATGTATGTTTATTGTTTTTATATAATGAAAATAAATCTATTTTACAATTAAAATATTATTTAAATGATAAAATAACATTGTTATAGAGCATCCAGTGGCGTAACTACCGGAGGGCTAGACGCTGCCTTGCAACAGGGCCCCCAAGGTCAGGGGGCCCTCAGAACCTAACCAACAAACTAAATTGAACTATTGAAATTTACTTGCGTGTAGAATCTGGACGGGCCCTGCTGTGCGTGATATAGGGCAGATGATAAAGTAGCATTGCACCTTTAAAATATTTAAATATAGTACCTATATTTTGGCTTATATTGATAAAACTTAAAACAGTTTAGTTGGAGCTCCAGTTTAGTTTTTGCACCAAAGCCTTTGGTTACCTAGCTACGTTATTAAGAGCATCGCAATACATTTGTGTACCTGTTTGTTTATGTCAATGTCAAATCGTATTTTATCACGCACTCGCACAAATACGGTAACAAAAAATCAAATCACTGTTAAGACTAAAAATCCTTACAATGTCAATAGAAAATCATATTTCGTATAAAAATCACAGACAGCCACTTAAAACTAAAGCCAGCGAGTCTATGAAACAAACAATCCAATATCTAGATAAGAGGGTACCGACCTTATTCTGGTTCATAATCCGTCGTTTTCGTTTTTACATCGCTCACTTATACTATAATGAGGCTTTATAAAGAAATGCTTTTAAAATAAACAAAAATTATTTTTATAAATACTTATTAATTAGTAATATGACTTCTATGTGCTAATTAGATTCAATTTTAAGGAAATTGTTAAATATGTCTAAATTAATTAGTAAATATATGATTAATATTTTGAATGATTATGTTAAAATTTTATGAACATACATTGAATACCAAAATGAGAACGAAAAGATTACTACGGACAATTTTTTTTTTTTTTTTTTTAAATCACAATAATTTCTTCTTTATATTGTATATGAAGTAATCTACAGAATAAGGACGTTTTGTAACAATTTGTCACGTTATCTATAAAACTATGCCGCACCTGAAATAGAACATCAAAAGCTGTATCGAACGCTTTAATAGCGTCAAATTATTGTGAAGGAAGTATACCTTATATATTATAAATTACCAAGACTACTATTCGAAATCGATTATGGTAAAATTTTGTTAAAGTTTTTTTTTTTTTTATTTATTGGAAATTTGAGTGCGTTTGACCTCAATCTTGTCTGATGGTAAACAACGATGAAGTCTAAGGTGAAGCACGCAAACTCAAATAATGCCTGTTCACTCTTGCCTTAAAAATCCCTAGGTTATACGCATCGGGAAACAGTGACGCAGGAAGAGAATTCCATTCCTTTGCAGTTCTAATAATGAAAGAAAAATGTGCTCACAGTCAACTATAGTTGATTTACATTTTATTGATATCAATTTAGAATTCTGAAGCTAAGTTCATTCTTTTCTTTCTTTTTTACGATGTCAAAAATTAAAATATGTATTATAAATATGATTTCTACTTATATATATGTAACACCCCACTTATATACCTTTTTTTTGTAATAAATATACAAATAAATAAATATTTATTATACCTCGACTCGTAGCGGGAATCGAACCCACAACCTCGGAGCAGAAAGCAGGTCACTGCCAATTGTACCAACTGGCCAGTCATATTATGTCATTATAATATGGTACATACGCATGTGTAATGAGTGGAGTTGAACTCGCTGCCATTAGCGTAATAGGCAAAGTCAACCCAACCATATTCAATATTTTAGATTACGACTACAACCTTGAAATCATAATCAATGAAAAAATGAGGCCATGCCATAGCTTTCAGTCATTATGACGTGCGTTGTAGACCTAGTATTGAATATATAGCTTAGAACTATAAAAGGTACTTTCTCTTTATAGTAAATTTAGTCGCGTAACCTATGTAAATTGATTCAAATAAATAAATAATAAATAGACGCCTCACACTCAACGGCCCCCAGTAGGATGTGAATCAAAATACACATGCACAAACGCACAGACCAGGACAAACATCTGTATTGCCTATACAAATATTTGTCATGTGCGGGGATCGAACCCGGGACCGCTAGTGTATCAGCCAGTTGCTGTGACCACTGCGCCAACGCGTCTTAATTTTTTTTTTCAAATATTATTTTCTAGTATATTATATTTGGGATACCGTATTATATATACAACCTAAATCCTCCCATAAAATTAAAATTTAATTTCGTACCAATCTGCCAATCGATTAAGACAGCGTAACTAACAGACCCGCAGAATATAGCCATATGGCAGCATAGTATGAAATGGTATCCCTATAAATATTATTATCAATACTTGTTATAAAACTATTACAAACATAAACGGACCGTTATTTTTTTTAATTATTTGTTTAAAAAATAATACTCCTTACCTTTTTGTTTTAATATTCATAAAACACTACAATACGTGCACAAAATCAGACAGACCGATGTTAACTGATCCTAATTATTTGACCAACTCCTAACATGAATATTGAAATTATTTCAATCATTCATAATAAATGGTTCAGCAAACAGCTGCTGCTGCTCACTATCAAATTCTGAGTCTTTTATCAACGACATAAGGTTCATATTTTAACAAAAGATTAAAACCAAATACGAAAAGCAACTCAGATTATTTTACAAATATGGATAACAGTTATTATACAACGATTTCATTATATTTTAGTTTTTGTATAATATTTAGATTAAAACACATATTTAAGTGATTTAAACAAACATAATACCATTAAAAAATATTTAGAAGTAAACAAATTCGCGCTTTTCATTCTAATAATTAAATACAGCAAATAGTTTTTGATACTTTAACATAAACACAATAAAAACATGTCAATGATTGTGTGACGTCTGAACGTTTAATATAGTTGTGTCTAAAAATTTAAAAGAGGTTTTATTAATATCTTCCTCTATGCAATATGAAAAAATAAGAACAATAAAGTAACTAACCTATTTATCCCTATCCTCAATCCTTCTTAACTCTATTATTCTCTCTTTTTATAATGTATAACGAGAATCCTAAATTTTAATTTAGAAATACGAAAGTTTGTAAAAATTTGTTTCTCAAAGGAAATTACCCAAATTATCTGATGTTAAGTGATTATTGTGACATTTAAAAATTTACAGCACTAAAGGACTCTTAAATGCATTGGTGGCTTGAAAATAATGTGTTACATATTAATGTTTACTCGCGTTTTATACATATATAATAATATGTATGTATATTGTCTATCTGTAACTAACATTAAAAAAGGAGGATGTTCCATTTTCATCTTATCGATATCTCCATACTAACTATATCAAGATGTGATGGTGAAATATCAGGAAAATTAAGAAAATTCCGCAAAAAGAATAGGTTTATGCTTTTTTTTACATGAACATAGTGGTCCTTCGAGGTTTGAGGCTACTCAAAATATTAAGTTGTCATTGTCTGTCACTATAGTCACGGCTAGTAAACACAAATCAACTAAAAATAAATTTTCGTTCATACTGACCGTTTGAAATCAGATTTTTATACTACCACAATATCTCACAATAATTTGAACTTTTACTCCACTGTAAACGTATCTTTACCCAAAGAACACACTATTTTCATAACGAATAGATTATAGTTAATAATTTCATCAACTCACTTGATACTTGGTTGACGGCTACCGCGATGTGACAGCGGAAAACGTGTGAGTTTTTCTCTACTGTAAGCACATCTTTACTCAGACAACACACTATTTTATATAGAATGGAGAATAGATAATAATAATATCAACTCACTCAACACTTGGTTGACGGCTAACGCGATGTGTCAGCGGAAAACGTGTGAATTTTTACTCCACTGTAAACGCATCTTTACCCAGACAATACACTACTTTATATATAATGGAGTATAGGTAACAATAATATCAACTCACTCGACACTTGGTTGACGGCTATCGCGATGTGTCAGCGGAAAACGTGTGAATTTTTACTCCACTGTAAACGCATCTTTACCCAGACAATACACTACTTTATATATAATGAAGTATAGGTAACAATAATATCAACTCACTCGACACTTGGTTGACGGCTATCGCGATGTGTCAGCGGAAAACGTGTGAATTTTCACTCTGCTGTAAACGCATCTTTACCCAGACAATACACTATTTTATATAGAATGGAGAATAGGTAACAATAATATCAAATCACTCGACACTTGGTTGACGGCTATCGCGATGTGTCAGCGGAAAACGTGTGAATTTTCACTCTGCTGTAAACGCATCTTTACCCAGACAATACACTATTTTATATAGAATGGAGAATAGGTAACAATAATATCAAATCACTCGACACTTGGTTGACGGCTACCGCGATGTGTCATCGGAAAACGTGTGAATTTTTACTTTTTTACTCCACTGTGAACGCATCTTTACCCAGACAATACACTACTTTATATAGAATGGAGAATAGGTAACAATAATATCAAATCACTCGACACTTGGTTGACGGCTACCGCGATGTGTCAGCGGAAAACGTGTGAATTTTTACTCCACTGTGAACGCATCTTTACCCAGACAATACACTACTTTATATATAATGGAGTATAGGTAACAATAATATCAACTCACTCGACACTTGGTTGACGGCTTCCGCGATGTGACAGCGGAACACGTGGCAGCGGTACACGGCGGACTCCTTAGTCTCGCCGTGCGACCAGGTGAAGGCGAAGCACGAGGCGACGGGCGAGCCGGCCGCGCCGCGCGCGTAGAACGATATCCTGTTCACGGCGTACCTCGTCATCACGCTGTTCGTGTCCGCCTGGTACAGTCTGTGGACAAGGTATTTATCGGGATTATTTCATTTGTATTTTGTAATTTTTGGTTTTATTCTATACACGTAAATAAAATTGATGTGAAAGCAGTAACTTAGGGGATGTTCAAGTATTACGTAACGCCATTTGGAGAGGTGGGTCTTGTAAACGTTAGAAGGGCGAGGCGAGAGAGGGTTTCATAACTTCATACAACGCGTTATGTCACATTTTTTTTTTTCATATTTAAATAAAATAAAAGGCTAATACATGAGAAGATTAATCATGGATGAAGCCAAAAATGTATATAAGGAGAGCGTCACCACTACATCAGAACGGTTGCCATCTGTACGAACTAACAAAATTTGTCACGAGCAGGGATCGAATTCGTGAACTCTAACGCTACAGCCAGCTTCTGTGACTACTGCACCGACATATCGTCAAAGTATAATAAAATTACCCAATCAAACTTATCAAGTTATTTTAAAATCTAGTCATCATCATAAAATTCAATGTACGATAAATTTAAGCATTCGTGATTAACGCATACACAATAATTGAGTAATTACGTAGGCCCGCTTTGTAGCTGTTTATCTTTATATACGTCGAAGTAATCCCTAAGGGTCTGAGGTCGAGTAATTCCTGCTATCTCGCATGATATTAGAACAATACGCACTGTGACCATTGTCGTATTCATTATAACCGCAAATAAGTAATCATAATATTTATATAATTTATGCGTACCTATTTATTTATTAAAAATGTTTAAAATATTGACAATTAAACACAAAAAATGGTTCTTTTTGTGACAATTCTGTTTATTTTAAGATTTTCTTTTTTAATTGAACTAGTTTTTAATCACACGGTTAATATAGCTTAATCTTTCCAATATAATGTCATAAAAAATGTAATGATCAATTTTTCAATTAATATTCTATTAAAAATATGATTTTTGTAAATAAAACCAAAGTTTTGTTTATAGATAAGGTAACAAAATGCTAAGGAATGCTTTGATCATTGATTGTTTTCATCCGTGTTAACGTTTCTACATACATCCTTTGGGGATGGATATTGGCAATAGCTAATATAAAGGTTTATTTATTATTACTATTATGTGTGGTGAAATTCATGTGAATATTTTTCCCTCACACAATAAAATAAAAACAAAGAAATAATCTACATAATTATAAAAACTTACACGACAAGTCCCTGCGAGCAAACAGGTATGGATATAGACACAGCTATACCATCTCTGTTCTCGGGCATGGAACTTAGTTCCTTCATGATCCGCTGTATGTCAGTTTCAGATTTTGGGTCAGCGATGTTCTGAGCCCCGAGGTAGCTGACCCCGCAGAACACTGTGCACTCTTGGTCGACATCTGATACTGAAAGAATATCTCATTATTTATTATGATACACAAACTGACAACACACAAACACACCAGTTATCAGTTATTTTCAAATGCCTGTTTTAAGAAATATACGAACAATCATTTATTATATTTTATTACTTTACAATCTAACTCTAAATCTTTTGCATACTGTCAAATTTCAAGTAATGGCGTTAAGCAGTCTGACCAATGAAAACAAATAAAATATTAAAAATTAATGACAAAAACTTTATTTAATATATACTAATACGAGGAAAGGTCAAGTAAGGAAATATAATAAGAGGAAAGGTTTGTTTGTTTGTTTTATAATTGATAAATTCTAAAATTTTTGTTTCAAAGTTCAATAACAATAGACTACAAGGGTGAAACCGTAAGGTACCTACATATAGTATATTAATTAAACTTGGCAAACTGTACTGTACTGTCGAATCGCCTGAACGGTATTGGTCGCGAGTTCGATTCCCGCTCCAGTCAGATAAATGTTGTCTGGGTGTATCCTGGGTGTTGTTCACAGAGCTAATATAAAGCTAGGAAAGTTATCCGCCAACACGCATGGAGCGGAGTGGTAAATAAAGCTCCAACCCTATGTATGGAGGATCCATGTATGGAGAAGAGGCCTTTGCCCAGCAGCGAGACGTTTACAAGGTGGTTGTTTAGTTCAGTATAAGTATATATATATATATATATATATATATATATATATATATATATATATATATATATATATATATATACATACAGTGCAACCTCGATATAACGAAACTGAAGGGAATTAGGAAATATTCGTTATACCAAGTAATTCGCTATAATGAGGTTTGTTATATAGAGGTTAGACTGGACTGCGATTCGTTTTAACGAGGTAAGAACTTGGAATTAAGTGGAAATAATTAATAAGATACGTTATATCAAGGTTTTCAGTTGAAAAAATTCGTTAAATAGATGTAAAAATACCTTCTACCTATATTCTGCAATGATTGAAAAATCGTTATAAAGAGGTTTTTGATAAATGTTATTCGTAATGTAGAGGTATATTTTGTATTATCTCTTACGGGCAGTTCTAGGGGATTTCGAAAAATTCGTTTAATCGAGGAATTCGTTATATTGAGGCTCGTTATATCAAGGTTGTACTGTATATATATATATATATATATATATATATATATATATATATATATATATATATATATATATACTGGTTATTTTCTCTTAAAACTAGAAAAACGTGGTCTATTGTTATCGATATATTCCTTAGGCTCTCTAACCCCTAGTGGATCAGCATGGATTAAGCTCCCAAACCATTGCCCATTAGTGGGACGTTTACAAGCTGACTCAGTTAAATTCAATTTTAGCAATAATGCTTTCTAGAACTTATTTCTACTTATTTTACTATGCCATATAACTAGAAATAATACAGTTGCTCTACTTTATCAACCAGCTGGTCAAGTATAACCCTGTAATATACAAAATATTAATCACCTTCATCGTCGCTTTCGATAGGTTTCATATGATCCTGTTTCTCAGTCGGAGACGGTGTAGACGTGACACCTGAAGACGACCCGTCCACCACTTCGTAGAACTTCGAGCCGCCGACGTGACGACATGATTCCTGCACAGAAAAAAAAGCAATTATATTATTAATCATAGCACGATTTATAACGCCAAGCTGTGATAACCAAAGAGGGCTATTCCATAAATTTAAAGATTTTTTAAATGTTATTATATCCAATTCTTGAGTAAAATGTGGGTATGTAACTGAACGTCATAAGTTTTAAAAGACCATGCTGATAATAAGTTTTGCAAGGTATACTTTACACACACTTTTGTTATCATTACCTTAAGTTAATTATTGTTATATTCTTTCTCCTGATAAAACCTGAGATCATAATCATTTTTACAATGTTCTATAACAGGACTAAGAAAACGTTAATATTAAGTTTAATGCAAACGGGAAAAACGAAACCTGTTATTACAAAAAAAAAAAATTATTTCTAAAAAAAATAATAATAATTTCTCGTCCCACCGTCACTCGTCATTCATCTTAGCAACATGAAATAATTTAAAGTATATAATAAAATAAAAACAGTCTTCATTATTAATGGGTATATTTTTTCAAATCCTACTATTAGTTCACACTCTCCCTATACATATTTATTTATATAATATTATATATGTTGTACAAATTTTCAATCATTAATAATATAATTTTTATTCATCCACCCAAGTTCAAATAAAATTGTCATAAATCAAACTTGATTTTAATCCATTTTTTTTTTCAAATTTGATATCATGAATTAATTAATTTTATTTTTACATGGGAGGCAAAATAATTTTCTTTGTGGACCTAAGTAGGAATTGAATTCAATTTTTTTTTAAATATATTCCTTGTTTATTATTTATATTTAGTATTACTATTTTCTGCATCGATCCATAAACTTATCGATTTTATTTTATTATTACTGACAAATTGATGTATGATACATATATGATATTTTAAATTTCATATGCGTATGTGAAAATAAACAAGGAAAACCGTGTCAATTTGTCCGTAAATTGTGTCACACGTAGAGATTTAGACTGCATGTTGACAGGGCTGCAAGCAGTAAAATCAAAGATACTCAAATTACACCTTTAGGTAGACGCCTATTTCAACAGGCGCGAACGTTTCGTGATTCACAATTATTTCTCTACCACTGGTATCCACCCGGTACGGATAGCCACCGAAAAGGAACTGTCTGGGCAGGTGTGCGTGCGTGCGTGCGTGCGTGCGTGCGTGCGTGCGTGCGTGCGTGGGTGCGCGCGCGCGCGTGCTTGCGTACGTATGTGTATGTGTGTGTACGATTTAAATATAAAGCAAATACACTAATTATTAATATAAATTAGTCTCTAAATATCAGTATCTTTGTTGTTATAATATATTCGTATTATTTATATTTATTATTAATCTCGATATTGTCATCTTATATAATCCATAATAAAATATTCTCATGACAAGTCAGCCACACTCGGACACGATTTGTTTATTAAAAAAAAATAGTCGTTTATACTAATATCAAAAAACTAGATAATTTACTTGTTTGTTTGAAAGCTCTTTCGATATCTAGGGGGAAAAATGAAATAATTGTTTTAAAGTTGGACACTTTGTTTATCGATGAAGAATATAGACCATATAACAACTCCATTCAACAACCATATAACAAACATTCTTTGCCAAAAAACCTAAGTTAACCAATTGAAATATTGAAATAATATAAACAATAATTTAAAAAAAAAATCCTTATTTAGGTACATCTTAACTGCTAAAACACAAATAATTATGTTTGTTACTACAATTGACAAAAAACCTTGTATATAACGTGCGATGTCTTCCCATAAGTCATCGTAAAAGCACAACACAATAAGTCAAGTAAAAAATAAATTAATAAGCTTTATAATTTATTAAAATATTCGTCCCCGACGGTTACCGATTGAATACTAAACATCAAGCAGTCTTTATGATTCACTCTGCCCACTACCGACAGATGATAATATTTGGTGGGCATCGTCATACGTCATTATATTGTATTGGCCTATAAACGTATTGTTATTGTAAAAGCCAAGTTAACTATGTTTATTAGATTTTGATATCTTATAGCCACGAAACGGTTCTTAACGTTTATTAGACAAGAAAGTTCGTCCTTATATATTATACTAGCGGCCCGCCCCGGCTTCGCACGGGTATTTAACTAAAATTTTAAAAATTATAAAAATAAATTTAATTTATACTTTAGCCTCAACAACACGTGGTAATTATGCTGTTAAAATGTAGCTTATATGACATGTTCGTAGATTTACCATAGCAGCGCCATCTATTGATTACTGACTCAACCCAGTCGAAAGGTATCGACATCTGTTAGAATCATTTGGAGTTAACAGATAATTGTGACTGTCAAATAATAACAGACAAATAATTAGCAATAAATTAAAATTGCGACTATAATTTGAGATTTAAACTATCCTATCTCTCAAGTTGGATCGAACTGCACATGGTGTGCGAATTTTATTATAATCGGTTAAGTGGTTTAGGAGTCCATTGAGGACAAACATTGTGACACGAGATTTATATATATAAGATTATAAATTATATTAATTATATTATATACAGGTGGCCGGTCAATTGACGTCATAAAAAAAATTAGGTCCGGTATGTTATGGGGTATCCGAATTACCCCCATGTATGTTCCGGGATTTTTTATAGTTTAGGAGTTATGTTTTTTTTTTCGATTTTTTGAGGAATTTCGTCATGACTATCTTTAAAAAAATCTAAAATAAAAAGCAAAGGACTTTTTAGAGTTTTATTTTTTGTAGATCTAAATTTGCATGAGTTGTACTTCTATGCGTAAAATAATCAGCTTCGTAGCTTCGATGAAAATGTTGATCTAAAGTCAAAATTTTACGTTCCGTGAATTATGACTTAAATTTTCAGCTTTAAATTTAAAATCTAAACAGGTGACCTTATGATTTCTTAGTTAGTCTCAAAAATGCGCCAGATTCTCAACTTTTCAGTATTTGGCTAAAATCGGTCTTCAAAGACAGCAAGGTGGAAAATTCTTAAAACTAGCTGTAGCGACATCTATTTCACCACATACGAACTAGAAGAAACTGACGTATCCTACATCGCGCTATCAAAGTTTGCCAAGCAATTGAACATAATATATACAAGAACCCGACAACAACCGTCGGGGCGCAGTAGCCCACCAGACGCAACACCCGTCTGGTCGGAGGATCTTCCCTTTTCAATGGTGGATCAACACCTCACAACCCAAAATAACCAACTGATTAAAATATTACATTCTTAAGAATCTTAAGGCTAATTAATGATTAAAAAATGCTGTAAACCTATATTGTCTTTTTTTTTTGTTTGTCTTGGTTGGATAAGCAAATTTTTAAGTAAGAAGTAGATCATAATGTAAAATTCGTTTAATATTTTTATTTATTTACAATAGGTGTTCAAAGTGGCCACCTCCACCAGCAGGTATAGTAAAAATTATTGAGATCACATCAAAAGTGTGTAAGTAACAAAATTATTAAGATATTAAAAAAAAAGCTTAAAATAATTGTATTGAGTGCTGTGACTTTTATCGATGCTGTAATTTATTCTAAATAATATTTATCCAATAAAAAATATGAATAATTCTCACCTTCATAAACATAGTGCTTACTACTTCTCACTTCCTAAAATTATTACATTCTTCGACCAAACGGTAAAAAGAATTAAAAAAAAAAAAAAAAAAAAAACTTAACCTAATATTCTCACTTCACCACACTTATAAATTGGACACAGAATCCAAACTATACAAACAATCATGATACCAATCGACAAACCATGATTAAATATTTCCTAAACTACATACAAACTCAAGGTTTTATAATATAGCGGCTAGACTTGTAAGGTGACCGCGCAGACGCCCCAGTAACGAACTAAGTGCGCGCACAATGGACGGAACCAAAACAAATGACAATTAGCGTTCATAAGCACGGGTTGGACTTCGGTATGCCATGACGAAATTTTTATCACGATGTATGTGAAATTAACGAGCTTTTAATACTTTTGGGTGTTTGGAGATTGTTGACCAGAACTTTTGTTATTAAAAAAAAAAAAAAAATTATAATTTTTATTTTGGATAAGTAACATCCATAGTGTTAATAACAATAATAAATGATAACTTATAATCTTTTAACCCATTTTCCCAAACGGTCTCATTTTTAAAGAACGTCGGTTTTAGTTATATTTTTCTACAGGCGATATTTTTATTAAATTCCATTTCATACATATATACACCTACTATTATATAATTATTTAATAAGCTATTGATAAAAAGAGTAATATGTAATATGTGAATATATGTGTGTGGCTGTATATATAAGTAGAGAGATGTACTTACAATATAAACTACAGTAACTGCAGTAACTAATGTATAATCTATATCTCAATGTAGATATGAAATCGACGATTGATTTGTTTCTGTCTAAAGTAGAAGGAAATAATACTATCACTTTACAGTTTACTATTTTGTACTGTCAGTCACTAAATAACTCGCAAGACTAATTAAAATTCTTGAATAGAATTGAACATGCATACAACACATAAATATTTACCATATACTATAAAGTTTACTGTACTATGAAGAGTTTTAATGAAAATTCCACAAAATACAATGTATAGGTAACGCGATCGCTTCGCTTGTAGTTGGTGGCCTCAATAATAACAACGGGTGAATTGTACCCATTTGCCCAAGCGGTCTCATTTGAAAAGCGTCCTATACAAAAATGTTATAATATACTAAGGAAATGTCAACGGAATTAGTCCGAGACTTCTTAAATGTCATCTAACCATTGAGGAAACTACAATAGAATGAAATTTTACAAAAATAAAATAATGTGATTATCGTATAAAATTTGAATTTACGCGATATAACGACGTCGGTTCCGGTTTGATAGCGATCGGTTACTCATGATAGGGAAAATTATCTGCCAACCCAGTTTGAGCAGCGTGGTGGATTATGCTTCAAACCTTCTCCTATAGGGAAAAAAGGCCTTTTACCCAGCCGTGGGACGTTTACAGCCTTTTACCAATTAAATTTTATTGATTTTTATTCGGCTTTTGTCGCTTTCTATCGGATCCTATTGGAGTTTTTCAATAGGCAGCCTGATACAGTTCGGTTGTCATTTCAGTATTGGAGAAACAAAAATCTCCAAAGCCCTGTAAAAACGCAACACGTGTTCATAGATTTTATTGTGTGAAGTTGATTGAAAAAATACATTCTCGGATTTTATTGAGTTATAACAAATATTTATGAGCAATAACCTTTTAATTTATCGTTCCACACGTCTCAACTGTTGTTAATGAATTAACTTCACGTTGAAAATGTCTTAATATTTTAATTGGTTGTTTACAATACGTCTTAACTATTATAAATAATACATAGTACCTATTTTAATTCTTATATTTATTCTAAAATAAAAAATTAAATTATTTATTACCATTTTATCGACGGCCGGCTGGTCGAGTGGTCAGGCAACTGGACACTACGCAGCGGTCGCGGGTTCGAATCCCGCCAGGTGCAGATAATTTATATGACGAATATAGATGTCTGCACCGGGTCATGGATGTGTATTTATGTATTTATATCTTAAATTTATTTCCGTTCCTAGTACCTGTAACACAAGTTCTTACGAACTTAGCACGGGGCTAGGTTAACGTGGTGTGATTGTTGGTTAATATTTATTTATTATTATTTTTATAAAATCGTTACTAAATTCATTAGTAGATAAGTATCGAAAATTTTAAAACACAATTTAGAAATAGAAATGAGTGACTTTCTCGTCTTAATTAATTAACGTTGTACATTTTAGAAATATTTACTTTAATTAGGCATTCGAAAAATCCTTGACTGACTTTGTACAAAAATAACTTTTATTTTAATCATAGTTAAAATTCAGAACAAAAATTTCCGTGTTTAGTCATACGACCTCAAGTGATTAGAAATGATAATACATTAGACAATTTACTCAACAATGCATAAAATTCGCTATTTTTCAAGGACTTAATTCAATAAATTTCAGTCTAGGTCTTAAAACAAATCCATTAAAAAAAAAAAACTTAAATTTCTATCTCAAATGATAAAGATACGTTTATGATATATTAATGTTAACAAATTAAGAATACCATATTTGCGTATTTATCCTATAAATAAAGTGACCTGCTGAAACATATAAAGAACGACGCTTGAATAACAGACCGTACTGTCTCCTACTCAACCGTCGTTCCTTCTAAACTGAATATGGCGAAGAGTTTAACCTAACATAAATCTGTATAGATTCTGAGTCCTTACTAAATATGACAAATCCATCACTCACCCTGGATCATCCTGAATACCAGGGTCTATAATGCGAGGAGTCCGGTATCGTCGATTATGACAGCCCAAATAGCTACTGCATCAAATAAACAGCGCAAGGTTACAGGAGTAATTTTGATCGCCCAATACCACCGACGCTTAAGGGACACGAGTACAAATCACGACCTTAGCCTGGGACCTATAGCCGCCGAAATAAACGTTAGATAGACGTTACAAGAACCAATAATCTTTCCGAGGAAGGCGAAAAAGATTGAGCATAATGGAGAAGGATTACGAGAAAAGCGGACCGAGATTACTTATCGCCTAGCTGGAGATACAAGACAAGTGACTGTCCGTCGTAATTTTACCCACGTCAAGTTATTCGTCAGGTTTGGTTTAGTCTGTGGTTACTGCTCTTATCCTGTGACTTCTGGCATGGTTTTGTAAATATCAATGTACTTTTATGTACGAAAAGAAAATTTTAAAAGCGGATCAGTAGCTATATTTCGATATAAAAAAAAAACACTTCAACTGTATTAAATACCACCCATTAATAACGGTTAATCAATGAATATTATTTTTACTATAAGCTTTATTTAAAAGAATAATAATATTCCCTTACTAAGGTCAAACTCGAATCCCACAGTTTTTAGTGATACAGTTATCGCGATCCTACTATTTAAATATTCTGCAAATGGTAGATGCACATCACACTATTGTAAGATTATAAACTATTAAACATCTTGCTAAGACACGTAGAAGCAAGCAGTAATAAAAAATACGAACCAAACAATATGACAAGAATCGAGAATCAACGCTAGTGAAGCCGCGCGTGTCATCTACTCGTAGTGTCTATGTTTGTTTAATTATTTCGCAAGTTCAAGCCGATGTGATATTTGTCATCTCGATTCAGCCAATTTGGCGCGAGAATTGTCGACCTAGTTCTACTGTCTACAGTTTACGGTTAAATAATCTCATATTGTGCCCATGTATGCGCTTGTCACCTTTTCATTATGTAAATTTTCAGTAAAAAGTTAGTAAACAACAAGTTAGTAAAAAACAATTTATTTTTTTATTTTAATTAGTAACTCAACATTAATCACGTGGAATAATTTAACTTTATTAAGAGATTGTTAATAGTAATTTATGTTTTAATAATATTAAATAATAATTACCTTTACCACCCGCTATTATTATCTATGTAATTTTATGTAAATTTATTATATGCGTTATATAAGTAATGTCTTATAATAATTAACTGTCACGGAGCAGAGCCTAGCAGATCGATCTTGATACTTCCAAAGAAAGAGCGTATTCAACGCCGCTGAGCTCGAAGCATTTCGCCGTGAAGCTGCTCCTGAAGTCAAACCCGTATCTACAGAGAATAGCGGAGTTGTAACACAACAAGAGAGTGTTCGTAGCGAAGTGCCTATGGATGCGATCGCCGAAGAAGCAGTCTCCCAAATAGTAGAGCAAATGACCCCTCATTTGCTGCATGCATTGCTTGTATTGATTTTTAAAGAGGCGATTTCTGGGATTCGGAACACTCTTCGGTAACAGAGGCCACGAGTCTGCGGTCTCCTCCTTAATGCTGCGACGTGGGGTAGCATTGAGGCAGCTAACAGGCTGCTACCTCCATATTTGGATTACAGCCTAGGCTTGGATGATACGGGTTGTATTCTCTTTGGTGCCGCTCTAGCGGTACACCATCTCGTGAGAGCCACAACCCAGGAGCCTGGACACACTACTAATAAGACAAGTTACGTATCAGCCTGGCCAAGGCTCTCATTGGCAGACTGCAACGCTTCAGGTCGGGCAACACTAGGCCAAGGATTGTGCGCTCCGTTAGAATAGGCCTCAATGGCTTGACCAACCTGATATTACTGAAAAACTGACAGAGCGCATCGACGGCCTGAAGCAAAGAATCGCGGCATGGGGTAAGCGCATTCCTAGGTACTCTGAGAGTTGAGGGGTTCCGAAAAAATCGCCTCTTCGTTAGTTATTATATTATATGATCACGGGAGGTAGAGCATGGGGACCCTTGGATTGCGGCGGTTCAGCAAGCATGTGCTAAAATCGAACCTATGAACCAGATCGCCATCTCACCGGAGAAGATAGCTGATGCGGTGGGCGTGTCACAATGTGTAGGAGTGCAGGAGGCGGATATGAAACGGATGGCTTGTGAGGTATTTTTTTGGACAGCTGACAAAAGTTCTTCCGAGCTACTTGTCGGGCGCCAACAAGGTCCTAGCTTATGTGTGGGTCAAGCCCAGGTTTTTTGTACACCTTAAGCGTGCTCAGATAGACTGAGACCAAACTAGACGCGGTGCACAGAAGATTCCGCAGGACTATGACTCACCATCGCATGCATCATCTGAAATCGTCGGTTATGAGACTGTACATCCCACGGAAGTGTGACGTGCACAGACATAACCAAGCGGCTAAGATTCTCCATCAAGAGCTTGCTTTTATGTACGGTCTCCTCGAGCAGAGGATGTCGCATTATTAGTACACACCGGTGCCAGTACTCAAAAGCGACGGAATGCGGCTCTACTGGCACCTGTCTATCGCCACGTCTGGAAGATACTGGCAAACAAGCCTGATATCGTGATAATGTATAGGACACAGTCGTAGGTGTTTCCATCCTACATGACGAGAACCTCGTGAAAACCGAAACAGAGAAAAAACTTAAATATCTGGATCTGACGCACGAGATTGTCGACACGCGAAGTGTGGAGTCCGCTGAAATCATCCCTATCGTGATATTTGGCAACGGTTTGTTCTCGGTTAGCCTTGCTCACTATCTGAATCAGCTGGCGATCCATGGCGGTTTTCTAAGGACGCGGACTCGGCTAGGATTGTCCGCCAATTTCTCAGAGACAACGCGTCACCTTGTGGTACGCCAGCAATTACGTTACCGCAGTCTGAGTAAGTATCTTGGACTTCTAACCGCTGCCGACGTCTATATAAGTAACTGTGAAACCAGCCAATTACTAATGGAGAAAAGTCAAAGTCCGAAGATTAATTCTTAGGCATTATTAAAATCTAGTAAAGCCGATACCGTAAGCCCTGTCCATTTCATGATAAATGTCATCTGAATTCTTGACGAGTACTGTTACCGTGATATGACCCTTACGGAAGCCGGATCGATATGGATTTAAGAGATTGTTCGAGAAAAGGAATGTTAGCTGCTGATGCACAAGACGCTCTTAAACTTTGGACAAGAAAGGAAGGATAGAAATTGGCCGAAATTTTGAGAAATCAGAAGGATTTGGTTTCTTTGGTATAGGAATAATATGAGCTTTTTTCCAGCAGGAATGAAAAGTACATGTTACGAAGGATTGGTTAAAGATGTGGGTTATGGTAGGAATGATGTAGTCTATGATAGGAATAATCATTTTTCGGCTAATTGAGTCACAGCCTACTGCACTTCCAGTGTAGTTCCAGAGAATGTACTAGCTGTTACTTCCAAGTAACAGCTAATACATTCTCTTACTCTTACACCACACTCAGATAATTGACAAAAATTTAAAAGTAAAATATCGAAAGAAGTTCGTATAGCTGAAAGATGACTAAGAGTATTAGACTCAATGGTACAATCAATAGTATTAGAATTTGTAAAGTAACTGTTGAGACTTGAGAATTGAGGTCAACAGAATACAATGATTTTGCCAACTCCAAGCCTACTTTACCAAGGTCTGCTTCTTTGATAATAGATTTATGAAAATGGCGTCTCTACATGCCATGTTGTAGCGATTTCGAACCTTTTTATACTTTTCCCAATTTGAAAAACTCGCATTAGACTTGTACCTTCTGCTTTAGAAGGACTTATTTTATAAGAAAGAATAATATGAGTTAGTGATAGAAAAAGGCATCAGCTGCACATTGACCATGCTTTCAACATGGTCAAGGGGAGGAACAAGAGTAGAGTCAAGGAGGTATGACGCACAGTTAAGAAAGGAGTAGGTAGCTTGCGAGGAAAAAATATGAATGTTGGCAGATTTTATAAGGAAGTAAAGACGTGAAGATCTTATATCGCACTTAAGAAGACAGGTGTTAAAATCCCCCATCACCACCGTATGATTATATAGAGGTGTATAAAATTCCATTAGATTTTCTAGACACGAAATAGTCAACAGTAAGTGATGGGTTATAATGTACGCCTAGAAGAAGTTTAGTATGTGATAGTCTAATTTCTACTTAGAGATGATCAGGTCTGTGACCATCATGCGACATAGACTTATGAATTATGGTAAAAGGGATAGAAGGGTTTAGGTTAATGGCTCCTAACTCCACCACTAGGCTGACCTACACGATCATTGCAGATTAAATGAAATCCAGGGAGGGAGGAGGAAGTTGAGAATACAGAGGGTTTAAGTCAAGATTCGGATACTAAGATTGCATGAATATTATTATTTTGAAACAAATAGGAATACTTTATGCATTGATATGATTGATGTTAAAACCAGAGTATTGTTGAGTGAGGGAATACTTTAAAAACTTGAGTCATTACTAGACATCGGATTACATTTGCATGTTTGCATTAGTCCGGTCATTTTAGACATAAAAATAGTGATCAAATAAATAAAATTCCGACAGAGCCAAATCTTCGTAGAGACCTTAGGTTTACCACACGGAATAAAGTGTCAAAAGTCCTCATCAGTCCCATGTGAGCTTAGGGACTTATTCGGGGCCCAAGGTCAAAATTTTAGGTTTTTTGGATTTTTCTCGAAAACAGTAAGTTTTATCGAAAAAGTACCTCAGAGCAAAGTTGTAGATCTTAAAATTCTCTATAAAAATGGTCCCTATGATTTTTTCTCTAAGACCCACTATTTCCCAGATATTGCGCTTGTAAGAATCATGTTCTACATAGTATGCACACATATGCCACGTATATAAAAATATGATATCGTTGTTTTTAATTAAAATTATTTGAAAAAAATGATTTGATTGACTGCGCAAAAGTATTTACAGAAATTAATTCTTCACCTCAAATACTAATTACTAAAGGAATTCGGTTTCTTGCGGTTTATGGAGCTCCAAAAAAAATTGATTGCACACCACCTGTGAGGTAATGTACTCGGTGCGTTTTTTTTTAACGTGGTATCCCCGGTAGGCCTATTCCACGAACCTTTATGACGTTATTTTCAGGAACAATAATTATTTAATAGTATGAAGATTATTGATATGGGTTACTGAGTTTAACTGTCGTTCTAACTTTTTTTTTTATTATTTTAATCTGACTCATACTCTTCATATTCAACTTCAACAATCATGTTTTCTTCAATTTCTTCTTCTCCTTCCTGTTGATGAACGCTTAGAAATTGTTCAAATGAGGATGAATCAGTTGTCTCTTCATCAAAATCACATGAATCTTCCTCTCTTGTATTTAATTGAACATTTGAGCAAGAGACACCTTGGCAATTGGTACACGCTGGAGAACACTGCAACCCTACTTTTTTTACAGCCACATTTGGCACTACAACCTTTCTTGGAATTGCAAAAAATAGTATTAAGAAGTTTTTCTGGAGCAGGAGGCAGTAAAGTTCGAATCGGTTCTAAAGTATTATTTATCAATTTCCAACCCCAGTCTTCAGGGTTCAGTTCATTGCCTTACCATGTCTGAACTTGATAGTATACTCGAAACAAATGTTGACTAGCAGATGCCGATGTTGGAGGAAGACAAGATAGCTGTACTTGCATTTTGTTTCGTGTATTTTTTACAAATGTTAAATATCTGTACGTATCTATGCAATCAATTTTTTTTGGAGCTCCATAAACCGCAAGAAGAAACCGAATTCCTTTAGTAATTAGTATTTGAGGTGAAGAATTAATTTCTGTAAATACTTTTGCGCAGTCAATCAAATCATTTTTTTCAAATAATTTTAATTAAAAACAACGATATCATATTTTTATATACGTGGCATATGTGTGCATACTATGTAGAACATGATTCTAACAAGCGCAATATCTGGGAAATAGTGGGTCTTAGAGAAAAAATCATAGGGATCATTTTTATAGAGAATTTTAAAATCTACAACTTTGCTCTGAGGTACTTTTTGATAAAACTTACCGTTTTCGAGAAAAATCCAAAAAACCTAAAATTTTGACCTTGGGCCCCGAATAAGTCCCTAAGCTCACATGGGACTGATGGGGACTTTTGACACTTTATTCCTTGTGGTAAACCTAAGGTCTCTACGAAGATTTGGCTCTGTCAGAATTTTCTTTATTTCAATTGTCTAAAATGACCGGACTACATATGCAAATGCATATACATAATTCTATTTTTATAGCGTTATTAGTATGTATATCAGTATGCTATTTTTTATTTGATTGATTGATTATATTTTATATTTCCAGCTTATATTTGGAACACTCATAATTTTATTTAGGGATGAGACTTTGAAGGTTTACAGTATACTTGAAGATCGATTGAAGGATCGATCCCGGGTCGCCCGCCTGGTAACCCAGCTCGCTATATACTCTGCGACCTCACCTCTCTGCTACGGTGAGCAAAGTACTACTATATAAGCTGCACGTGAAAGTTCAGGGCCAATTTTTGCACAAACCAATGGCTATCTAGTACTTTTGCTTTGCAGGATAGATACCCTTCAGGTATACTACAAACCTGCAAAGACTCATCCCCAAATAAAATCATGAGGTCATGCAGTCCCCTTATTAGATAAGAGACAAAAAATTATACCTTTATGTAAGTCAAAAGAATTTTTTAGAAGCATTCAAGTCCATTATGTTTTTTCCCTTTTGAAGAACTTTATAAAGTTTTAGTATTACACTAAATTTATATATCTTACATATATCCTAAGAATGTTTAAAAATTAATAATAAACATTTTAGGGCATCACACTCATATACATATACACCATAACGAGGCCTTGGTAGTTATCATACTAATACAGTGTTAGATCATATATAGACTTATATTATCATTATAGACTTAGAGAACTATAAATTATTAATATTAGACTGCATTATTAGGCACTTTTAAGCATCATAGATTCTATAAGAAAGAAGAGTTTTGTTTCAATGTGAAATCAAATAATAATAATAACTAACCTGATTCTTAGATGAGTTAGTTTGACTTGTTCCCTCCAAATTATTCATTTTGAAATCAGAATCGTTTTCAACTTCAAATATAACTTTATATAGATCAAGACCTTCCGGAATGTTTGACTCGATATTAGCCTCTGGACGGATTGTCAACTCTTGATTTATCAGTTGACTGCGACTAACTCTGAGGGAGCTTTGAAGAGATTCAGATATAGCCTGAAATTGTTTAAATAAAATTAAAAAAATTAACATTTCAATTTTAATTTTATCAAATTAATAAAAAAATCAAAAAATTAAAATCAGTAGATCTAATTAGAATCTAAAATGAAGGTAATTTAAAATATAATATATTCATAATTGTTAGTCATTGAGTGTGAGACGTTTATTATTATTTATTTATTATAATTAAATGTTAACTTAAGCAGATACAATTAGTGTGTAATTTAATGATGTAACCTTTATCAATAGTTTATTGAAAAATAATCATTTAAACAATTAAACTTGATGTCAATTTAATACTGTAAAACAAAACTTTTGTTTATATACAAACAACTCATAATTATTTAAAAAAAAAAATTAAAGAAAGAATCAAGATTATCCTTCAAATCTTTAGCATCAATATCTTTAAAATTGTAACCAAGTTATTTTAAATCACGAGATGTTTTTTTCTTTTACGTACGTCGCTTAAAATGTCTTCTAAATCGCAGCACACATTTGTATTTAACACGGGAGTCGGGCTGGGGGTCTGTGATCGATCAGAGTATATATCAATGCCTACCAGGTCCGATACCTCATTTAGATGACATTCATTGAACTCCATCACTGTATTCTGTTGAAAAACACCAAGGATGAATTACAAACATGAACGCGTTAGGTATAACTAAATAAAAAAAAACCTATACTATATAAACTAAAACGTTTTTCTTACCCATCGGTATTTAGGTTCTCTTAAGAGAACAAGACATTTTAACAGCGAAATGTTTTATCAAAAGCAAAGAAAAAAAGTAAAAACACGATTAAAACTCAATGCGGTATATAGTGGTATATAGATGTACTTATATTTACCGATGAAATAGTGATCAAAGAGTATATAATAATAGTGATCACTGTGTATTTTACTCGAAGCAAAGAAACGTCAAAAATTGTCAGACTATAAAAATCCGTTCAGTTCTACGAAGTATAAGATTTTCTTTTTTATTAAATAATACGTTCGTTTGAATAAAAAATTTTAAATATGCAATTGTACCTAATAGTAAAAGTAATAATTTTAAATTTTACTTGTCAAGTCAATATTATTTCACAAAAATCAACATTCCGTACCAAATAAAAATTCACTACTAAAATCCAAATCGTCGCTGCGCCTGACAAGTTCCATATGTGGTTTTTGTAAGGTTTTGGGAAGCAACATAAAATATGTTACTAATATTTTTTTAATTATTTATTAACGGTTAAAATACTTATGGAATTTGTTAAGTTTGTTTCTAGTTCGAATATCACAAAAAGAACTTTATCAATAGGGGAAAGTGGTCATCCTTCGTACGCGGGGATCATGCGTACAGTAAACTTATTTCAAAAACTTAACGGCGCAAAACTACGAGTTTGCTTGTGTGCGTAGGCATACCGACGACCATGTTGCTTAGTGAACATCACGTCAGTCACGTCACTCTCTGAGAGTTGACAACACATGACGTGTTTTCGAACGTGGTAAGTAATTTTTTTACTGATGTTTACCATTGATTTGTAAGTAAAAATGTTAATGTTTTTGAAAATATATATATATGATGGATTAATGTTAATATTATTTATTTTAGGTTTTGATAAATAATATATCTCATTCTAAATTCGAATTACTGACAATTTATTATTTAATTTTAGGCAAGGCTTGGGGTAGATTCAGACAGTACTGTGGGGGGCACATTCGTACGCGTACGAATGTGTTCTTTAGAACGTATTTAAACTAATTTGATTTTATAATTTGTTGAAACTTAATCAATTATTAAATTTCAATATTGTTTGTAGAGTCATGGTGCGGAATTATAAAAAGAAGGTTACTCGAACCCAAGAGGTTGATGAAAGATCCATAAATTTAGCCGTTGAAGAAGTCATTGAGGGACGATTTCTTATCTTCGAAAGAAACCAGGATCTTGGTCTTTCGTTTTCTCACACGTGGAAGATATTCACACAGTGTATTTAAGTGACATCGCTAAGATCCTCCCTGAACCTTAAACACAGTCTAATTCTACAGCTAGAATGTCAAGGCTTTTACATTTCCAGTTAATTAAAAAAAATAACTTTTAAAGTAATTTATACAATATAACAAATATTCAATTATATAATGACCTATTTAAAGTTAAAAATACCAAAGAATAATTACAAATATTCCTTAAAGACTGATTATCAAAGCTACAAAGTTCCTAAGAAGTTAAGTGATTGTTGAAGATTATTTTTGTTATTTCTACAAGAAGATTTTATGTTGATTATAAGTAAAGTTAAGTAATATTAAGTTATAGTTTAAAGATAAATACATATATTTTGTGATTTAATAGAAGTTTGCAAGTTTAATTGACTTTTTAATTACCCTATATGAATTTACCCCAGCGTACGAAAGTACCCCACGCGTGGGGAACGTTCGTACAAAAATCTTTTTATAAAAAAATTGCTGTAACTTTTTAAGCTTTTAAAATAGTACACTCTAATTTTTTTTTAAAGATCTGAGATATATTTTTTACAATTAGGTGTTGAAGCGAGATAATTTAGTCCATTAAGCATAAATTAAAAAATAAAAATGTAAAAAGTGTACGAGGGGCGACCACTTTCCCCTACATAGAGAATGAAGCTGAGATTAAATTTAGTACAAAACACAAAATATAAAAAAAATGAACATATGGAATTTGGCAGGCGTAACGACGAAATTTTGTTTTTGATTTATCCAGAAGTCCCCAATTAATATAAAAATAGTCTAATTTTGAATGAATAGACACTTTCACAAAATATCGTCTACTACTATAATACTTGATTACAATAATTATCGGAAAAGGGACGTTGTTCGTTATGTATCTACTACAACACAAAAGTACAAATATAAAATATTCTTATGCAACTGGGATACCAAAAGTAATGAATAATGATGTATTCATTGAATATTATATCTTTAGATAATAATAACAATTGTTTTCAAGTTTGTTAGTCAATCCATATTGTTTTCGCTATTCGTGGCTTAGTTGAATTTCATGAAAATCGGTTCAGTCGTTAATCGGTTTGTCGTAAGTGTTCATACGAAACAGACAAAAATTTAAAAAAATATTGTTTTGCCTAAAGAAGCATAAATTACATACCTATGAATCGTATAAATTAATACCTCATTACTATTATTAATTTGAAGAAGAAAAAAAACGTTGAATGTACAGTGTAATATTTTAAACAGAGACGTTAAGAGCTATTGTACTCATCCATCACAGATAACCCCTATACTCAATGTACTCTGTGCAGATAACTATAATATATAATGATATATAATATAAGTACATTAGCGTCCAAAGACGCAGCTGACAGCAAAACCAAAAACCAATAATTATAAATTATACAAATACCTGCAAATACCTATACTACGTTTCCTGACAGCCGCATGAGCCGCATCCATAGGCCGCATCCCACTGCAGTCTGCACCATAGACAGAATACACTGCACACTTGCACATTTGTGCAGCTGTGCAGCTGCCGTCAGCTGCGCTGCTTCATACGATGCTTGGCACAGATTAATGATACTAATTTTACGATTGATATTATTAAATAAATCTTTTTTTTAAATATAATTATTAATCATATTAATGATTACCTACTTTAAGTAATATTTAAACGTTAATTGTTTGTTTGATTTATAATTGTTGTAGTAATAATAGAAATGCTATTTTTTATGTAGTATTTGTTTAAATGAATGTGAATCCGTTAAAAATTTATTAAATTTAGATTAATCCGCATATTTAATAATTTCCACTTAAAATAAAGTTTTTTACAATATTGGTGAGATCATTAAAAGAGGTAGGTACCCAATACAAAACATATTAAAATAATATGAGCTTATAATCAGAATAGCTCGAGGGTTTTGTCATAATCATATTATTTTGTTTTCTTTATTCAAATACCTTCTGTTTAAAATGAGTTAAGTTTCTGTATTTTTTTTTTCAACTTAAAATATTAAGCAGTATTTCGAATCTTATACCATCGACTCAAAATTATAAACCTAACTCTTTTACATATCTTTACTGTCTTTCAAGAAGTTTTTTTATAGAATCTATTATCTCCATCAAAAGTCGGAACGGAATTCGAATATTTGGTACCTACTTCACATGTACTGTAGATGGTATTGCAAAGGACTGTGCCGGAGCGTCGAATGGAGCGGATACAGTAGAGAGTATCCTATATACTGCTCCTTGATACTTACAATGCATGCATCAGGGCTGGGGTCTTTCCGAAAAGATGGAAGCTGCAGAAAAGGAAACGATTTGTCCTATATACCTTTGTCTTACAGACCATTTTGCGTGTTTGACGTCACCGGAAAGAATTTTGAGAGCCTCATTAGGAATTGACTGAGAAACGAAGTGGCCGACGTGAGTGGCCTGACCGAAAACCAGCATGGTTTTCGGCTGAGTCGTAGCACAATTGGTGCCATTTCCGAAGCACTTTCATTCGCTAGACGAGCTTGGACGGGTAACCATCGGACCCGCCCAGTATCTATAATGATGACGTTTGACGTCATTAATGCGCTTAACCACGATCTATAGCTAGATCGTGCGCTTAACTCAGCCAGATGGACAGAAAAAATGGAAGCGCTTCGGAAATTAGGGCTCTCAGAGTATCTCATTAGGATAATAGACGATTATTTACGAGATCGGTATCAGCTGATCTACGAGACTACGATGGGAAGAGATGAGAAATTGGAAAAAAAACTAAAATATTTTTAGAATAAGTTAAAAAAAAAGTAGCACCTCACCGTTTTGTTATCGAGATATTAAAATTAACAAGTATGCTTAATTAAAAAAAATTAAAAAACCCGACTGCGTAAAATACTCTTATTATAAACTAAAAAGAATAAAACAATTTACTAGCTTTCATTTGATACCCATATTGCTACAGTAAGAAAAAAAATCAACTCCCCCCCCCCTCATTCCGCCATTTGCGGACGCCATTTTGAAAATTTATATAGCCTATGTCACTACTACAATTTAGACAAATCCAACGACACCTCATATGTCAAAAACCGTCCAGCCGTTTGGGCTGTAGGGCGTGCCAAAGAAATGGACATACATACATACATACATACATACATACATACATACATACATACATACATACATACATACATACATACATACATACATACATACATACATACATACATACATACATACATACATACATACATACATACATACATACATACATACATACATACATACATACATACATACATACATACATACATACATACATACATACATACATACATACATACATACATACATACATACATACATACATACATACATACATACATACATACATACATACATACATACATACATACATACATACATACATACATACATACATACATACATACATACATACATACATACATACATACATACATACATACATACATACATACATACATACATACATACATACATACATACATACATACATACATACATACATACATACATACATACATACATACATACATACATACATACATACATACATACATACATACATACATACATACATACATACATACATACATACATACATACATACATACATACATACATACATACATACATACATACATACATACATACATACATACATACATACATACATACATACATACATACATACATACATACATACATACATACATACATACATACATACATACATACATACATACATACATACATACATACATACATACATACATACATACATACATACATACATACATACATACATACATACATACATACATACATACATACATACATACATACATACATACATACATACATACATACATACATACATACATACATACATACATACATACATACATACATACATACATACATACATACATACATACATACATACATACATACATACATACATACATACATACATACATACATACATACATACATACATACATACATACATACATACATACATACATACATACATACATACATACATACATACATACATACATACATACATACATACATACATACATACATACATACATACATACATACATACATACATACATACATACATACATACATACAGTCGAAAAACATAACCCTCCTTCTGTCGCAGTCGGGTAAAAACATATTTTTTTTATTAACAACTTATAACGAACTGGCAACGCTGTGCGCTACGTTCTCTGAAATATAGTAGAATAAAAAGAGGGAAATTTAAATCTTTACAGTTTTAATAACATTATATTAATAGAAAGATAATGGTAATGTAAAAATTATTACTATATTACTAGTCACGGTAGATTAAAATAAAATAAAAACACAAAAATATTCACAATTTTCAGTATTGGCAACCCTGACATAAAAAGTATATATTATACATTTTCTTGAAGCTGAACATCAGGTCTACCCCCAGTCACGATCTAATCTAGAGCTAGATCATGCCCCCAGTTAAAACATTATCCACAATTAACGACACATTCTGTATAATGAGACCATAAGCAAAATTTATAATTGATTGTGCTCTAAAAAAGAATACATCAGAAGCCCTGCAGCCTGTACTAGCTTATAGAAAGCTGTGTTACAGGCTACAGTGTCTTCCCTCTCAACAGTTATGCTTTCACAAATCAGACTTATTATCTAAGTAATATAATAAATGTTATAAAATTCTATACAAAAGCAAAAAGAGTAGTTTTTTTTAAATATAAGTTAACACAAATTAATAAAACAAACATAAGGAAGGAATAAAATAATAATAATATTAACAATTAACAATTATATTAACAATTAACAATTATAATAATCATGAAACAATTAGATAACAATGAAAACAATTTAAATATTATGTATCTATACATGTTGGTATGTGTGTTTGTGTGTGTGTGTGTCTGTTTGTGTATGTGAGTGTGTGTGAGTGTGTGTGTGTTTTTTTTTCTTCAGAGGTTAGGAGAAAATACATTTATAGGTATGTCGGACTCGATACATATCACTACCGACTAAAACCCCCTCTGGACTCAGCCTCTACTTCCCCCGTGGGACGACCCGTAGGCATTACTTCACGGGGAGAGGCTCTAGTTACTGCTCTTCCCTCTTGGCTTTTCTAGCTCCGTTCTAGCTGTCTTATTTCAGCCCGCTTCTTTTCTATTCTCCGTAGTTTCTGGAGCATATCCATCGCAAAAACACTTATCGCTAGCCAGGCTGCCTCCGAGGAAAGCATAGCTTCTATTAAGGTCTCTGGCTGTATTTTCTGCGCGAGGGCATCTTCCGAATCCTTGCGTGTCATATTGAAACGAGGGCATGTGAAAAACACATGTTCTGCGTATTCATTAACTCCCTGGCAGAACGGGCATTCTGGGGAGACGTCGTGCTTATATCGATATAGGTAAGCCTGGAAGCACCCATGTCCTGAGATCATTTGCGTCAGGTATAGTTCACCTCGCCGTGACCGCGATTCAGCCAGACATCCACTTGTGGAATAAGTTGGTGCGTCCACCTGCCATTTGCTGACGTTACCCAACTTGCTTGGCAACGTCGTATACTATTGCGTCGTTCTTTCGTCTTGAGCTCTTCGGGGCTGAGCGTAGTTGTTCCTTTTCTACAGTAACAGTGTGTGTGTGTGTGTATGAATAGCTTTTAAATTTTTTCATAAATTTACTAATAAATTTTCTACTAATATTATAAAGCTGAAGAGTTTGTTTGTTTGTTTGTTTGTTTGAACGTACTAATCTCAGGAACTACTGGTTAGAATTGAAAAATTATTTTTGTGTTGGATACTCCATTTACCGAGGAAGGCTATAGGCTATATAACATCACGCTACGGCCAATAGGGGCTGAGCAATAATAAGAAATGTTACAAAAACAGCAAAAAATATCTTTTTTGAGAGCTTTCGTTGCGTTCTTTATTATGTCTCTTCTCGAGACAACTTTTTTTACTATAGTTGCACTTTTAAAGTAAATATAACATCACTCTTTTACTGAGAATTTTCTAAAAATAAAAATAATTCAATAATACGTTGAACAACCCAGAAATCAAACCTGAGACCCCTTGCTCGGCAGTAACGCTTGCGACCACTTGACCAACAAGGCGGGTACCTACTTATACGCTTTGCTCTTAGAGTAATTGCTTAAAAATATTTAAGTACGTTTTTCCCTCAAATTAATGCAGGTGAAACCGTGGGGCACAGCTAGTAATATATAAACACTCAGAGCAACGTTAGTTAGTAGTAATAATAGTGATCTGGGATCACTACTTATAACTAATAAATCTATACTATATCCTAAAAAATATAAGGTAAGAGGTATTAAGGTACGAGGTAAGAGCTACACTATATTACGCTGGAACTACCTTAAGATCAACTTTTGTGTCATAAGCCAAACTATTAAAATATTAAAAAATTAACGTTTATTTATTATAGTTTTTACGTCTTTTTATAAATTACTGAGTTAATTTAAAAATATAACTAACATTTTTTTAAGTGTCTTTTTATATTCATTTTACTTTTCTTATATTATTTTTTTCTATAATTTACTTTTGGACGTCAACTGTCAAAAACGGCGTCCGTTTAAATATGTCAGTTTGTATTTATGATTTTAAATTTTATTAAAAAGTTGTGTTTGTTTTAAATTAAAGTGGTTCGATAAATACCTAAAAAAAGCAATGGAAATTTCTGTTACTGAAAATGATGTCCAACAATCATTTAGATCACCGCCCAGAAGGAGGCGTTCAACATTCTTCGAAAGGCGCGATTCTTTGAGTATGTACTTCGTAAGCAACTTTATTTATTTTGGAAATACGAGTAGTAGTTTCATTAATTTTGTCACGTCAAGCAGAAATTATGACTGTCGTTATATTTAATTATATTTGTTTTTGTAATTTTTCAGTGCCACAAACGTTTAACGACACTCTTGACCCAAATGTTTGTAAAAAGCTAAACGAAGTTGATGACAAACACCAACAAGAACTATTAAGGTATTTTTATGTGATAGTTTAAGTAGCACAACTGCATTAAATTTTATTAGTTTACAATACAATACTTTATATCATTTTATAGGTATCATAATAATTTATTGGCTGAAAAACAGCAATGGAAAACAGAAGTCAAAAACAGAGGCAACAAATATCATGACTTAAGACAGTAAGTTCTATTTCAATAGTATTATGATGCATTTAATTTTATTTGATTTTTTATGTGTAGTGATAATGATTAGAAAATAACAAATTGTGCTTCTAATGTGACAAATGTTAGGTATATATCCTAATAAATAAAATTGTAAATTAGAATAATTAAAAATACCACATGAATATATTATACAATCAAAGCTTAAACTTTTTTTTCATGTTTCCAGGCAGTATCAAATGGCATCAAAAGCTCCAAGCAGATCTAGAATTTCATATGCATCGTTATCAAATGAAGATATTGAATTTTTAAAAGCTAAAGTAAATACATCGAAAATAGTTGACAACCAGCTACAGCTACACAAATCTGTAAAGGATACACAAGAATTGTATAGAAAAGCAATGGAGCTTGATAATCTTATTTTAAGTCATTGCGAAGAAAAAATTAAAGAAATTACAGATTACATACTAGAAAATAGCACAATTGAACCTATTCTATAGGTAGTACACAATAATAAATATATTTAACTAACTTTAAATAAATAGTTGTCTGTGGCTGTCTGTAAAATTAAACTTAAAGGCCAAAATTAAATTATGTAAAATTCATGTTCTGAAACTTACAAGTAACTTCTTTAGTTGTTTAACTTATAAGTAAGTTGTGTTTTTACTTTCTTAATTTTATCTTTACATTACTATTGTAAATAATAATAGAAAAGTTGTATTCAAATTGTAATGTGCCATTTTTTTTTTATAATAATAGAAATACAAGTCATGGCTAAATATTTGGTACTGACTAGAAATTCTAAGATATGAAGTATCCATAATGATCCTGTATTTATCTCCTATTTCCGTATATTAAGAGTGGAATAAATTACATTATATATAGTAAATCTACTGTAATGGACAATTGCATAGGTCTCGATCCTGTCATAATTTTGGGAAATTTGTGTATATAGAGATAGGCTATGATTGTATCGAGTTTCATAACTATTGGTTCCATTGTTCTGGGTAAAAGAGTAACAACATCCATCCAATCAAACACATATCCACAAATGTTCACATTTATAATAGTGGCATAGCTTATGTAATTATAGCTTACAAAAAAGATTGATATAAATTTAAAATTGAATTTTGTTGTGTTTATATCACTTTGTTTTAATGTAGTAATTACTTTTATCATTGTTAACACAAGTCTTAAATTAATTCCTTGGATAATATGAAATCTTTAATATTTTATTTAACTTCTTGAACTGATAATAGATTAAATAACAATAAGGCATTTTTATTAATTATAATAAATAACTATATAAACTGTATATAAGTTTAATGTACAGATATTGTACATAGTACTCTGTAATAGTGTAAATATATTAAAATACTAACAATTTAGTAGGCTTTTTATACATTTGCTTATAAGAGTTTAACCTAAGTTTAAAAAATCAAAATGATTCAATATTTTAATATTATAAATATTTGTATCAATATAAGGGCCAAATGGCATCTTTGATTGTGACCATTGAAACAAAAATTTAGTATGTTAATCAAACTATGTCATAGCCTACCAAATGTTACCAAACTTGTGTTTAAAATTGAATAAACAACTCATAAGGCTCAGACTCAATAAAATCCTGTGTCTGGAGGTCTGGAAACAGATAACACGAATGCCCAGACCACTAAATACAACCATATGCTCTATAGAAAAATGTCATGAGCGGGTATTGAAACCATGACTAACAATGCAGCTGCTGTGACCATTGCGACAGCCCGTCGTATAATTAATCGACTGTGGTGCCAGTGAATGGAATTATCCTAAGAAAATATGTTCTCATCCATAGTGTAGCATTATGGAAGATAAATCACCAAATTTTACTTATGATTAGGATAAGAATCACAAAATTGTATAAATTAATACAGTTTATTTAGTCAGATCATAGTTAATAAACAAAATAAAAATGTACAACTTCGATAATCTCTGTTCCTGAAAGTTATAAAACCATTGAAATCACTGTCTCAAATTGAGATAGAAAAGAAAAGAAGAAAAGTCATCATTCATAACAATTTTATTTCAATAATTCACATATAATTGGATTCAGATGCGTTTATTAACATTGAACAGAATTATTTAGTTAAAATATGGACAACAGACAGACAGAAAGATATTTTAAAAAGTTATGTTAATAAACTGCAATTATTACGAGGATTCGACATTATGTACAAATTTTCAATTATATTCATATTATATTGTTCATAATCATAAGGTGACCAACTATTTTTTGTTCAAAAAGAGTACACTTTGCAAGTATTATATTAAAAACAAAAAAATTGAAAAAAAAGTTCCCAAACGGTCAATTTTTGAAAAAGTTCTGGCAATTTATTGACGACAGTTATCGATAATTATTGGATGAAAGTTATTGGACGACGGTCATCCACCATACCACCATTACCAATTCCAAAAACTATTATCGATAATTATCGAATCGCACAAAATTATCGATAATTATCGAATGAAAAATTATCGAGTACTTCTCAATTATCGATAATTATCGCACACCCCTACCACAGATTAGAATATAATATGTAGGTCAAGACTGTTGTTCAAATCACTGTCATAATATTTAATTAATACAATTGAAATGAAATAATCTAAAAAAATGTTTTAGAAATACAAATGCGTATAAAATTATACAAATGAGTACTTTCAGAGTACAGGATTTGAAAAGAGTACGGTTTGCGAAAAAAGAGTACAAAACTCAGTAAATGAGTACAGTTGGTCACCTTAATAATCATTATTGATCATTATTATTGTAAAATTTCAATAGGTACATTTATGGAATTTTATTAAAACTAAAAATAACATGTCAATGATTATTTACCTGTAAAAGAAGAAATTCTATCTTTTGTTTAGAAAATCTTATATCTAATAGTGTTGAACTATTTAAAACGAAAGAACAAAACACATTAAAATAAATAAGTTATGATAACGACATAACCCACACATTTATATACAATTCGTATCAATTATTACAAAATTATAAAAATGTATAATTTTACAACATTAACAGAATCACCTTCAATTACTTATAGTTGATTATTTATTCTACTATAGGTTTTGAGGAGATTAAAAATTTGTTGGTTTAAAATTATCATTTTTAGTTCTGTACATAGGAATTGAATGTCTTTATAAATATATAATTAAAATCATTAAAAGTACGCAATTTTTAAGTCTCACTTATGCACTATTAATGAACACATTAGCAGTTATCTCCATTTAACTTATAGTGAAATATTTATATAGCGTTTAAATCAGTTTATATAATAAATGTGTACTTGACATTAATATAAGGCTCCACCCACACTAAAATGCATTGTTTTCTAATTGAGGCACCAATATGGACCATTTCTTATATTTTGACATTAAATTGTGAGCGTTTAACATCCCTTTTATGACTATGCTATAAAATACATAATTTTTTAGCTTTTCACCCCAATGCACACAGGATGTGATGCGTAGCCCAGTGCCAAGTTATAAATGTTTATAAAATGTCTAAGATAGAACAGTAGTAGAAGATATAAAGTATATATAGATATAAGATATAAGTACAAGCTATAATAGTAAAAGAATATGAGATCTATATGCCTACATTAAGTTATAATATAAATTTAGGAATATATGAATAAAAAAGTGAGAACAGTAGAAAAAACTATAAATATTAAGAGTTTCAGACAGTGCTATAATAAATAATAACAGATTATTGCCTTCAAAGTAAACTTATTTTAATGAGATAGTAAAAGAAGAGCTTATATAGAAATAGTGAGAGGCACTGAGCACAAATATCGAACTTCAATTTATGTCCATGGTGGTGAAAATGTTAACCTTAGAAAAATATTTTATAATAAGGTTTGTTTTTTCAACATAATATAGTTTGTCATTTTTTTTTTTGCCAGAAATCTCTTAATGGTTACTTTTTAAAATCTGTATATAAAAAGAAGTTAAAATTACATGGTATTCAGTTACAAAATTTTACATAAAAAAAAAATTGTAGTAATTTTACAAATGGAAATTAAACGCACACAAATTTATGGCAGTTACTAATTTCTTCACGCAGCAATGATTACAACTATTTTATATCAATAATCAGAGGTACAGCTTAGACTACAATTAAGAAATTAAAATTCATATTATTACTTAATAATAAGTTTTGACTAGTTTATCATATATGAGTTAAGATACTGATATAGTAACTGACAATATTTTATTAGTTTGAATTTTTATAACCACTAAGCTTTTTGTGCTTGTATAAGCCTTACCGGGGTCGACATAACTTCAAATGTACCTTATATCATATTATAGTCATAAAAAAATGTTCAGGAACTTTCAGCTTATGTTAAACAACAATAAGAACACCATCACTCAACTTAGATGCTTTGTATAAAAACTTCTTCTCGTCTGCTGTTTTTTCTCTTTTACCATTTTGTATTCTCGATGACATGGACTATTTCTTAGATCGAGGATTGTATTCACTTTCTCTACAATTTTTCTAGCAGTGTCATGTTCAGTCTCAAAATCATGTTTCTTATATATTGCGGTAGGGTATGTATTTATATTTGCTATAACAAATAAATATTTTTTACAACTATTTAAAACAATATATATTTAATAGTGACATAAGAATAATGTCACCATTAATTGGCAACAATTTGCAACTATATAATTTCTATTTAAAATTTAACAATATAGTTTTTAATTTGACTTCTTATATTTAAATATGATTACAACGTGTTACCTGTATTATTTCTTTCGTTGAATGTAGCGTCATGATTGGGCGAGTAGACTATTCTAAATATAGTTTTATTGCTTTTTGCCTCTAATATCTGACACCATGCTATTGAATTTATGCTGTGTAGAAAGTACTTAGGCCGAGCCTATAAGAAATGAAATTTAGATAATGGATTGAAGTAAGAGCAATACTTACACAAACATATATTTAAAAAAATATTTCAATAAAATTTACCCAGAAAGCATGTTTGTTTGTCACAAGTGGCACCACTTCAATTGCATCTAGGGTGACTCCAAGTTGGACGGGTGTGTTGGCACGAACTTTATGTAACATTTGCACTCTGTACAACTTATCTTGTGAAGCATCTATGCTCGACCGATTACTAAGCCCCCTATTTCCTGTTACAACAAAGTAAGTAAATGATATTACACTTTATTTTACTTTATTAATACTTTTTTTTTAATGTTATAGATAATTGTCTTAATTCGTCTAACTTGAATTTATTAGAGCTATAAGTACAATTTTTATCTCTGGATAAGTTTCAAAACCTTTACACTTATTCTTATTCTTGAAATGGCTCCCTTGCGGATTTAAACCTTTACACTGTGATCATTTAACATAAGTATTCATTTTTATTCTATATTCTGCCAAACTTTTGTACTCTATTTTAACTTAAATATTAACTAAGGGAGGTAGATGTCTTTAATGTGTACAGTTTCAAATGTAAAGTTTGCCTGATATGTTGTCAACTTCTTTCATAATAGTTTTAAAGTTACCAATTAGCAGGAAACCCTATACCTACCTTCAGTTACTGTATTCATTGCCTTTATAATTTCAGATGTATCACTTCCACCAGTATTTTGTCTTGATGTCATATGACTTTGTCCAGATACTGAAGCCTTTGGAAAACATTGGAATGCTGAACTTAGATCATAAGGACAATGTACTATATTCTCTTTTCGTTTAACATCTATAAGTCCGAGACATGTAAAGCCAAATTTTGAGCAAGGTTCATTGTTGTCCAGACAAGGAAATGCCCAGTCAACCTCTCCATCATCCTCTGCTATGCAAAGTCCATAGTCGTGCACAGAGCCAAGACTTACTTCTGGGTGGTCTATGCTGGAAAAATTGTATAACTTTTTTTTTCTTGCAATGTTTAGTTTTAACAAGAAAAAAATGGCTTCAAGGCACAATTCCCAATGACATATCTGTTTATAATTGCTTGAATATACAATAACATTTATATGATATTTATATAAATTTTTGACTAGTAAAAACTTTAATTTTTTTTATTTTATTATAAATAGCTGACTGATTGTAGTCAAATAATAAATGTTAATATAATGTGAAAATAAATTAATGTATGAGTTCTTGATGTTCTAAAAAATACCTATCGTTCTTAGTAATTCAAAATGTTAATTTATTTTTTTTTTGAAATATGTATCTACGTCAATGTTTATTATTTTCGTGATAGATCAAAAACACTCACATAAAATGTAAATAATGTCATAGGTGTCATATTAGTCACAAAAGTTATTTATTCAAAGATAATGATGAGATTTATGTACTTGAAGTGTAGATATAGTTGAATACACAGTCAACAGATGGCACTTGTATCATTGTATTTTATATTTTTCCTCAAAAGCAGGGAACATAAGTTTTTGAGATGGTATATGAATTATTAATTTTGGTTAAGTAATTAAAAAGATCTAGGCTCTCAAGGAAAAAACACCTTTTAGATAAAATATATATGATAGATTCATGTTTCAATAATAGTGAATTTACATAAAAAATTATGCTTGTATTCACAACTAATGTACACAATACATACAATCAATGAATTATTTAAAAATGAGTTTAATAAAATAGTATAAATAAAAAATTATACCTGTATTTATAGCAAGTAAAACCGATCAGATCTTTAATCTTAGCATTAGCAATGACACAAACAATTAATGGGTAGTTCTGATGTTTCTCTGGAAGTATTGTCATAAATATCTTGAATGATTTCACAGGCAGTCCTAATTGTGCTGTGCCATCAAACTTTGCATACTCCAGATATTGACGATGTGGAAGGTTCGGACAGTTTTTCAACTGCTCTGTTAACAACGATTTCTTCTTTTCTGGTTTCTTTACTTCAATCTTTGCAAAAACTTCTGCCATTTGTTCTGGGTTGAGTTGTGTTGGTGGATCTTCCCATTTTATTATTTTTATTTTAGCTGCCTTTTTTAAAGCTAGTTCTTTTTTATCCAGCCACTGTGCCGTATTAGATCTTTGTCTATTAAAAATATATATAAATATAAGAACAAATTTAGACTAGTGAATTTTGGTTATAATCTATAGAAAATCTTCAAAAAATTAAAGAAAGACAGAACTGATACCTCCTTATGTCGTACTTAACTTTGCTATATAGAAGAAAGAATGGTATTTTTAATAATGTATTTTAACTAAGGATTCAGGAATATTATAAAAGATAAATTTACCTGTGAGCCATTTCATTTGTAAATCGAGGGTAGCTTGGGCATGGTTCGTCTTCATCACTGTCTTCCATATCAGGATATGGATCGAACCGGGTCACAACTTCCCTATCCTCATCGTCATCCGTCCCCGATTCCTTCCCTTTACTTGTGCTCGGTTCATAAAACAGTTTATCGCGTTCACGTTTCCTTTCTTCTATAGCTTTATTTTGAAATATTTTCGAGAAATCATCACCTGCCATAACAATTTCGCATAGCCCCGTGTCATCGGTTGCAATAAAAGCATCACGTATATTTTTCAAGAGCCAGGCTTTATTATCGTAGGTAGCCATTATATTTAACAAGTTTTAATTAATTAATTAAATTTTACTCTTTTCACGCTTTCCTATCCAAAAAATTAAGCGTGATCCCTTGACATACGTCAAAATTACTACATATACTCTTTGATTACTACTTCTTATTTCTAAACAAACATAATTTATCTGTTAAATATAGACCGTGTTCCGATATATACTGGGAGCACTGCCCAGTGCCAGTGTTGTCAACTCAGTAACTACAAAATACTGGCATATTTTATCGATCGATGTCAATAAAATGCCAAAAATAGATCAACTTTCTATTGAATATACTAAATTAAAATGCTAACTTATGAATTAAATGTTTCTTAATCTAATTTCTTTCGTCGTATCGATTTCAACGGGCTGCAACCACTCTTTAAAATCTTTAATTTGCTCCCAATCTGGATTTTTTTGTGATAAAAGTCAGGCTCGGGTCACCAAAAAGGTGTTGTGCCCCGGGCGTGAGATAATCTCACCACGCCATTGATTCAAACAATAATTTTTCTTGTTGATTAGAAAACGTGTACATGATAAATATATTAATTTGAAAAAAAAAAGTCGAAAAATGAGGATGATAGTATACTGGACTGCGTTCCTTTATAAAAAGAGCATAGCGCAGTTTAACCAGGGTTGCCAGACGTACGAGAAATCTCGTACATGTATAAGATTTAGCAGTTTCTGTACGAGAAACAAGAAAAGTAAAATCACGTACACTTTTGTACAAGATTTTAATAATGTTGACGGCATGTGCCATGTTTCGACATTCTTTTGTTTTTCGACTTTTTTTTTAGGTATTCGGATAGAATACAAGGGTAAACATCGATGGTGGATCTCGGACGACTTTTTTTTTTTAGGTATTCGGATAGGCTACAAAGGTAAACATCGTTTAAATTTTAATTTATAAACTTGTACGAGATTATGTTCTGAAAGTACGAGATTTTTGACATCGATGGTACGAGAAAAACTTTTAGACATCTGGCAACCGTGAGTTTAGCAAACTAAAAAAAAAGGAAAATGTTCCAGTGTATTTCGGAACACAGCTATAGTCACAAAACACAACCAAAGAGTAGAATTAAGACTTTGAATTAAGATTTAAGAATAACACAACTGTGATAGTAGTGATACTTGCTGTGCCTGTGATACTAACTATAGTTTTAAATATTGAGATTGATATATTATAATTAAAAAAAAATCCCACAATATAATTTCAAATTTATTATTAAAAGTTAATAAATAATATATCCCAACAAAACATATAATAACATTAGGGTTGCCATTCGTCCCGATATATCGGGACTGTCACCCTCATTGGGTCCACTGTCCCGACGTCCCGACAAAGCCCAATTACGTCCCGTTTTCTCGCGCAGTCACAGATATTCAAATACGCGCCTCAAATTACTCGGTCACGCGCTTGCGACGAGCAACGTTGCGAGATCGGCGCTAGGGAAGAGAGGCACCCGCGCCGCCCTCGCGTTGCCCCCACGTCGCCCCCACGTCGTCACTATCGTAGCAACAGCGAGGCAGTCGCTACTTGCCAGTTAGTACTTGGTAAACAAAAACTACAGTGACAGTGTACCGATGAAATAAATCGCCTGCTGCCGGAGACTATGTAGTCGATTTTACAGTGTCAGGTTAACTTTAATATGACTTTCACGGAGTTTTATAAATATGTAAAAGGACAGAAAGAATTACTGAAAAAAGTAAGGTCTTCAGCAAAATACGATCAAGCCACGTATGCTTCCATTCATTAGAATTTGTATTTTTTTTAATAAAATATTCGTACTTAAATAGTTTTCTCTTTGCGTCCCGACACGAGCCTTGCCAAATATGGCAACCCTAAATAACATGGAAATAGTTTTTAACCAAAGAGTATAAAAATAAAGAGGTGAAGCTTCGAACATAGAGTTGAGCTAAAAATCGTTTTGTAAGTAAATAATGCAACATTACGGTCGAGTTCTTTTTTTCCATTAATTTGGTAGTACTGAAGCAGTGTTGTCCCTATTTTATCGTACCAGATGTCGATACTAGTGTGGAAAATTATCGATAAAACTATCGATACTTTTGAGCACGTGCTTCCTTTATATATATTTTTGCATATTGTAAATAAAACACATTTTTTGTTTTATTATTTATATTTTAATATGATAATATGATTCACAAACACATGAATATATTTACAGATATCAACTGAGAAAAATACAAGTCTAAAGAGCATTACATAAAATACACTCTCATTATGCAATGATTTTCAAAAATAATATGATTTACAAACATAATATGAAAATCAGATATCAAGTTAAAAAAATAGAATTCCAAAGAGCATTACATGAGAAACATCCATTGTACAAGTAATTCTCAAAAAAAAATTAAATAATATAATTTACAAGCATAACATGAAAATATTTACAGATATCAACTGAGAAAAATAAAATTTCAAAGAACATTTACACAAGAAACACTCTCAATATAAAGTAATTCTCAATAAATATTAAATAATATGCTTTACAAGCATAACATGAAAATATTTACAAATATCAACTGAGAAAAATACAAGTCCAAAGAGTATTACATAAAAAAAACACTCTCAATATACAGTAATTCTAAAAAAATATTAAATATTATGATTTACAAGCATAACATGAAAATATTTACAGATATCAACTGAGAAAAATACAAGTCCAAAGAGTATTACATAAAAAACACTATCAATATACAGTAATTCTAAAAAAATATTAAATATTATGATTTACAAGCATAACATGAAAATATTTACAGATATCAACTAAGAAAAATACAAGTCCAAAGAGTATTACATAAAAGACACTCTTATTATACAGTCATTCTCAAAAAATATTAAAGAATATGATTTACAAGCATAACACGAAAATATTTACAGATATTAACTGAGAAAAATAAAATTCCAAAAAGCATTTAGCCAAGAAACACTCTCATTATACAGTCATTCTCAAAAATATTAAAGAATATGATTTACAAGCATAACACGAAAATATTTACAGATATTAACTGAGAAAAATAAAATTCCAAAAAGCATTTAGCCAAGAAACACTCTCATTATACAGTCATTCTCAAAAATATTAAATAATATGATTTACAAGCATAACATGAAAATATTTACAGATATCAACTGAGAAAAATACAAATCCAAAGAGTAAAAAACACTCTCAATAGACAGTAATTCTCAAAAAATATCAAATAATATAATTTACAAGCATAACATGAAAATATTTACAGATATCAACTGAGAAAAATACAATTTCAAAGAGCATTTACACAAGAAACACTCTAATTATACAGTCATTCTCAAAATATATTAAATATCATTTACAAGCATAACATGAAAAATATTTTTACAGATATCAACTAAGAAAATTACTATTCTAAAGAGCATTTACATAAGAAATACTCTCATTATAAAGTCATTCTCAAAAAATATTAAACAATATAACTTTACTTTACAAACTTAACTTTACCCTGTACCCTATCTTATTAGTTACTTGCTGATACATAAAGATCAATAAATAACTAAATATTTTATTTTTTTATTATTACTAGTTCCACTTGAGTATTACAGTTTTAGGCCCGAACTCCACCAGAGCGGGGATGTGTGGAGATGTGTTAAAACAACCATAGAATTTCGTTATTCACACACCTCGTCTCCCCTCCGCTTCAGTGGAACACTGAACGAAATTCTATTGGTTGTTTAAAACACATCTCAGCACATCTCTGCTCTGGTGGAGACACACTCTTAAAGACAATATTAATGATCCGCGCATTTTAATCATCTTACTAAGATACTACACTGGTATAAAACAAGATAATGATACTAGCATAATGATCATATTGTAATATTTTAGCCTTTCACAAAAAATTTTACCTTACAGAATGATATAAGACTTAAGATTAGACTGTATAATCAGAACTGTCGTCTTAGAAAATTAGTAAATACTGTAATATTTAAACAATTTTTTCGTTGTAAAATACAAAAGTAAAGTTTTCCATTGTAAGAATATGTAAATATAGACAGAAATCTACTAAAAATATTTAAATTTAGAAAACTTTGTAAAATAAACAATTACTGCAAGCAGTATTTGGCAGGAATTAATAAATAGTAATTATACAATCTAAAAATGTTAATATTCATGTAAATATACTCAAATAATGAAAATTTTTAAAACATTGTATAATAAATAAGTCATTATTGCTAACAGTATTTGGCAGAAGATAATAAAAATAATTTTTTACAATTAAAAAATTGTAAATATTGAAAGGAATGCTCAAAATATTATAATTGTTGGCAGTAAAAACACAAAACAGCAATTTTACATTTTTAAAACATGTAAAATATAGAAATATTATAGATGTAGAGATTTTATGATAGCCAACTACATATAAACAGTACTTGTCAGAAAATAGCAAAATTTAATTGTTGTATTTAAAACCTGAGTAAATCTAAGTAGAAATCTCAATGTTTACAATGTTACAAGTTTATATAAGCATTATTTACTGACTAGTAAAAACTCAAAAAATAGTCAAATGCTTTAAATAGGCAACTATTGTTTAGTATAACTGCTTTTTATAATATTTCTTTAAAATTATAATATAATATATTTAGTAATCGCTTAACGAGCTTCAAACAATTTTTCATTAAATGCTTGATCTGAAGAATGACCAATGCAGTTGATGTAGAATCTGAAATTAGAAATAATCTAAATGTAAAAATATATCAAAAAGTATTATATACATACATTAAAAATATACATTTTTGTTATCAATAAAATATTAACTGGCTATTTTTATTTTTCAGTTTTAAATCTCGAAGGAAATAACTATATTTGATGTAGACGAATAGCCTTCATAAAAAAAATAGGAATAATGATATAATTTCATCATCTTGATGAAATATTTCTGTTAAAATGGTATACAATATGTATAATATACATCATACATAATTATGTGCCATTATCAATTTCATTACTAAATAACCTACTATTTTATATAAAATTATCATTTTTTTTTTAAATATTTTTTATGAAGATTTGGACAGATTGCTGATTTTAGACAAATATAAATAAATAATAAATAAATATTAACCAACAATCACACCACATTAACCTAGCCCCGTGCTAATTTTGTAAGAACTTGTGTTACAGGTACTAGGAACGTAAATAAATTTAAGAAATTTGTATAAATACATATATACATAAATACACATCCATGACCCGGTGCACATCTATATTCGTCATACAAATATTAATATTGAAATATTTCAAATTTTTTTATTGCTTTTTTTTATCTTTAGTTAAAACTGAGCCCTCCTAAAGAAAAATCAATGTTGAAAGTAGAAATGCCAATTTATCTTACTTTTTGAAACATACACATGTCGTATGTGCTTTATGTTTTACCTAATTTAACAAATTGTTAAATGTAGATTTGTTATTCAACCAGCCATTAGAAAATTATATGTAAGTATAACTTTATTCTTACCTAGAATTATTAGTTAGCGCGGTAGATACATGCACCAAGATCCTTGGGAGAAGAGGGTGTGGTGTAGCTATGAACCTCTTATGTCTGAAAATTCAATTAATTACAAGATTATTTCTTTGAAATTTAAACTTTTTAAATACAGTTTATAGTTTCTAATTTCGATTGGTTTAACAAAATAACAAATTAAAAATTATTAATTTAATTAGTGATAGGCTATAGGTGATTTTTATTATAAAATAATTTTCAAACCAAAATTTTTTTTTATTGACTCATTAATTGGTAAAAGTCTTAACTTTTATATAACATATAGAAGTTAAAAGGATTTGTCAATAATATTTATTTAAAATAATCTATTAATACAGGATTTTTATGAGAGAACCATCTAATGAAATACTTTGATATTAATAACAAAGTGATTTAAATAAATCAAATAAATAAATGTTTCAACACACACACAGTCCCATGTTCCTAAGATAGGCAACTCAATGACCGTGTTTCTGGTAACAACTGACTGCTACAAATATATAACTTTTTTTAGTAAATATGCATATGAATATATAATATACAAATATTACACCCAGATTCAGGATGGGAATCGAACCCACGACTCTGGAGTATAATGCAACTGTGCCAAGAGACCAGTCGTTTATTATTTATCAATAATTTATTAATTATAATTTGTACAGGACAGAAACAATAAGACAGAAAAATAATGTGATTCTGAAAAATGATTGACTGCAGATTAAATCAAATTTTATCATACAACTAAAATAGTTAATTTTGAATGTTTTCATTTGTCAATGTGTTGTTTACCATGTTGTAGTCAAATATTGAAATAATAACTTCAAGATTGTATATGAATTAATTTAAGTTTTAAGGTCAACAGTCTGTTTAACACATATTGTACCAAACTGTAATACATCTGTATGTTTTGTACTATAATAATGATAAATTAAAAAAAAAAAACACTCACTTTTTGTAAGTTACAGATAGTATTTTGAATGGTCACCTTCCTTATATATTAGTTACATCTTGAAGAACTGAAATAAAAATGTGAGTTTGGTAAATAAATGTAATTAATTTATCTTTTATCAACTGCGCTAATGTCAACTATAGTTTGTGGTAATCAAGATTTAAATACATAAAAAATGCTTGATAATCAAATACAAAATTCAATGTTTCTTATTTAAGAGTTTATAGATAAGATACATTATTGTACATACCTAAATGTTTCCTTTAAATTTATTATTATAATTGTAAAATTTATTTTTCATCTGTTAAGTGTTTACTTTGTTATTTAGACTTAAATTTATGCAATAGTCGATTAAGATGCATGTTTACTAATTACCAAAAAAAAAAAAAAATTAAAGTACAAATTTTTTTAATACACATGAAGTCCTGTTTGGTGAGGTGATTATAATAAGCAAGTTACTAAGTACTGTACTGTATCAGCCTGTAAACAACCCACTGCTGAGCAAAGGCCTCTTCTCCATATAGAAAAAAGGGAAGATACTATGATACAATAAAATTATTGTATTTTGTTATAACCACATGTATATAAAAATATATTTAAATCATAAAGTTTTGAAACTTATGCAGCTTTTTGTAAGCAAATATAAATAGAAGTAGTAAAATGGCCAAACCAATATCAAGACTACAGAACTATTTATACTATACAACACATAACTTTAAAATGCTATTCATCCAGAATTATGCTAAGATAATAATACTAAAAATGTAAAAAAATCACCTTACCTCTATATAGTTTCTGATGGTTTCTTATTTTATGCTTTTAAGATGCGAAGAGGGAATTGCATCAATGGACTCATCTAATGGTACTCATCATGTTTAGCTGTCCATTCTCCTTGCTGTTGTAATAGTTTGGTCAAGTTATTATTTACTTACAATATATAATATCAAATTATTGCTTAGATACTCCAATTGATGTGATTTTGCAATACACATACAAAGTTGTCAATGATAATTAAAAAATATCATCTTTAATTACTGTAGAAAATATTAATGCAAGTTAATTATTGATTATGTTTAATGTTTAATATTTCAGTTTCTAACCTTACCTAACCTAAGCTATATGTTATAGTGTTTTAGGTATTTTGTTTTTTTACACACCAATTCAGATCAACCAGATATTTGTTTAAAATAAATTAGATACAGGAGGCATGTGTACTTGAATAAATACACCTTTAATACCATACAGTGGTTTCAAGCAATGGATGAATTTCATAAAGATAAGATTCCAATGTTAAACAGAGGTGTATAATATACTAAACATAGTAAATAAATAGATAAAAGAAACTATGAAACTTTGAATAATGTGTTATTGTTAGGAATCAAAATATCTAAAGTATTATTTATTCTATGGAACAACAAGAAAAAGTATTTTTATACATGTGGTATTTCCGTATTTATATCAACGAAAAACTGTAAAGTGTTGTTTCACATGTATTTTTAACTGAATACATAAGAATAACGTACTTTTTTCATCAAAATAACTTAGTCACATACAAAATTAATAAATTTAAAGCCCATAATTAAAATTAAAAAAAAAAAAACGTAAAATGTGTAAATATATTGTCAACAAGCAGTTTTCTTTTACCTAGTATAGTATCAACACGAGTCTTAGCAATAAAACAAAAGAACGAGCATCTAAACAAAGGTCTTCGGAGACTTTGAATGAATAACAAATTCGTAAACACCTACCGGTTGGAAGGAAAATGTTTGTTGTTTAATTAACTTTTTAAATAGCAAGTCAGCGGCCATTTTTGATTTTTTATCGAAGTGACGTATCGACATCACGGCCGTGTATAGGGAGGTCAGGCAACGACGCCCAATTTCAGTACTGAGAGGTTAGGACGATTGGGTGAATTGTTTTTCGCGTTAACGCCGTTGTACGTCCGCGTCGCTACTATCTACTAAATGCGATGCACCGTATATTTTTCCCTCCAAATATTGTGTCAACTGTCATTTATGTTTGTATGGTTGAGTTTTGCGATTTTGTAATTATTATTTTTTTTTCTTTGTTAAGTAACTCTTTTATTTAGATTTGAAAAAGTGTATTTGTCATGGTCAGGGCGTTTGTGCTTGTGTGTTATGTGTGTTTGTAGCCACCAACACAGGATAAACATCCTACTGGGGGCCGTTAGTGTGATATGTTTTTTATTATTTATATTTATTAATTTATTACTATTAACTTGGAGAAGGTTTGTGTGAATGATACGATAATGTGTGTGTAAATTATGTGTGTAACACTTAAATTGCTTTCCAGGCTATTTATGCAAACAAATATTCAAATTGTATGGCTCATGCATGACTTGTCAACTGGCTGTGACATCACAATCGCCTTCCACGTCTTCAGTATCGAAATTAGTCGATATGAAATCACGTGGAGGGCTAGTTTATGCTAATCCGGAATTTTTCCACCTCATCCGGCATGTAGAAGCATGCATCATTAAATATGCCTCTCACCGTAACGTTTTCGACCGCACGCTAGAAGACGTTTTATCCTCTTACAAATTTTCATTTCACGCACGCTTCATGCTTCAGAAATTTTGTCGCATGCCATAGTATATTATATTCGGTTAAGGATGAGGCATCATACTAAACAATTAAATCTAACTATGCCGAAAGATTGCGCACAGAAAAGAAAAATCTCGCGACTGATGAAAAATTAAATATATTTTATATAAACATAATATATTTATATATACTTATATTATTTTTTATTACTTTTTTCAGAATCTAGATAACCAGCAGGATATGAATAAAAAATATAATGGTTTAGTTTGTAACAAATGTGGTATAACTAGAAAGTATATAAAAGTATATTTGTCTCATATAGAATCTTGTGAATATACATTTGCTTCAAGTACTCTACTAAAAGAAGAAGGAATTATAGGCAAAGGTATTATTTTTTTTACTCACACACGGAAAATAGTAAATATATCATTTAAGAAATAAAATAAAAAATTGCTAAAAGACCGTATGTTTTAACTCTTTTTAAGATTTATTATTCAGACGTTAAAGTAATATTTTCAGACTAATATAATAAAATAAAGTTAAATATATTAAAGTAAATACAATTTCAACAATAAGAATATTGTTTGCTTATAGATTCGTATGAGTGCGCTGTTTGTTCTGAAGTAGTTGGGCCGAAAAATTGGAAATCTCACGCTATGAAGAAACACTATAACATTGCCTGGGTTCTGGGCGATTTTTCAATCGTAATTTATTTTTCTAGCAACTGGGCTATCTACTGTAACGTGAAGTTTTATGTTAATATTTTTCCTCATTTTTGCATATTTGCGATTTATACATTCATTATTTGTTGTCGAACTGAACTAAATAAGCCTGTAAATGTTCCACTACTGGGCAAAGATCTCTTCTTCATATAGGAAAAGGGTTGGAGCTTATCCACCACGGTTCTCCACTAAGAGTTGGTGGTAACTTTCCCGCTCAGAGTATTTATTAATATCGTTTCGTTTGTATAAAGAGAGTCAGTTATTTTTTAAACAATAGTGTGTATTTTGTGTTTTTACCGCTTCATGAAAAACAAAAAATAAACTTAAATAACATTTATTGGAGCTATGCCTTTAAAAGATTAAGTAAAATCTGTTAACGTGATCAAACGTCATGCTTAAAATTGCCCATTTATTCATTATGAATTTGAATATAATATGTATTTTATAGTACATATTAAGGTAACATTTATTTTCGATAGTTCGAATACAATTCACTGACCCGTTGGCGCAGTTTGCAGTGACTCTGATTTCTGCTCAAAAGGTTGTGGGTTCGATTCCCGCCCCGAGTCTGGGTGTAATATATGTTTATTTATATATATGTATTATTTATATGTATATTTATTTAAAAAAATGTATATCAGTCGGCTGTTACCTAATACACAGGCATTAAGTTGCCTACCTTAGGGACAGACGACCTTGTGTGTGTGTTAAACATATTTATTTATTTACAATTTTCATTTGTGTGGGTTTGGAACTGATGACGAGAATAATTTGGAAAATCATGAGTGTGATAAAGAAGAATATAAAGATTACAATGATTCCGAAGAATCCGCTCATATCAATTCATCTCCCGATGAATCGGACAATAGCGATTCAAGATTCCTATGTATCCGTACCAGACAATGATTTAACTAAGGATATAAAATAAATGTACGAAAGCATAATGGTGAATCAAGTGAGTAGATGAATATTGAGGTATGTATTATAACTTTGATGTAACTTTGATGTTAATTTTAGAATGTTTTGCAACAAGAATAAAACGTATTCCATTTGAGATAATAAAATCCCAAAGCTTAATTAAGTGAGAGTGCTGAAGAATTATAAGTTATTACTTAAATCAGTTGATTTTTTATTTTTATTTTATGAAAAAATAAACATATAATAAGGTTTTTTTTATTGTGTTCGATCATTTTTGTTTTCGAAAATTTAATTATGTAAAAAATATAATAGGTTTTTTTTTTTAAGTCAGAAGATACTAACACGCACACTAATGAAACGCTTTATTCTCAATGGCGAGATTGCAAGTACAACTGAAAGCGTCTTCCAAGTTGTCGACTTTTTTCAAATATTCATAAAACGTAATTTTCTTTCTTAGGAGGATACACGGTATTCGTGAGATGCAGTATCCAGTGTGTATCGTGGCTCGACAGTTCGCAGATATATATAGCCACGCCAACATGTTGCAGATATAGGACTTTGGAGATTTGACTACGTTAGTAGAATGCTTTATTCAAGCTTACAGTAGCTCTCGGAAAAGTTCCTTATGATAATGATTATTTGTAAATTTCTAATATTTGAGTATTATTTTAAAATTAATAAACTTGTCGAATGAAAACAATAAAAACTACATATTTAAACCAATAAGCCGCAAATTTCAGAGGCTTTTTATTTATGTAACAGACTTGTAAAAATAATTTCATTTAAAAATTTAAGATATTAAGTAATCTTAAAAATTGTTCTTTCAGCTCATGAATATGGCACCGTTTGGTCGATCGATTGGTGCCCATTTTATTCAATGGTTCTCATTAAAATCCTGTATTATATTTTAAATAAATAATATTGACAAATCCTTTTAAACTTCTATATGTTATATAATAAAGTTGAGACTTTTACTGAGTACTGAGTAAATAACAAAGATTATTTTTGTTTGAAAATGGGTTTATCAAAGAAAGTTGTCTTAAAAATATATTGTTTGACCAAAAATTATCATTATGTTTTTTTTTTAATTTTTTATTTTATGAATACTTTAACTATATTAAACTAACTTTTGTTTGTATTGTTATTTAAGTTCTAAATTCATTGGTTGCTTATAAATTTTCTGATAGCTATCTGTAATAATGGTGTCCAAAAGATAAAAGATTCTGATATGATTTTTCTGTTTTACCATCTAACTTCATTTTATCTGTCAGAAATTTCTATTTCCATCCAAAATTTGTAGTTCTTGAGGTGGAACAGGCCCCAATGGCATTCCTATCTCCCTCCTGATAAAGATCACCGAAAGCCTATCAGTAATTAAAGTGCAAGATAAATTTCATCAACAACTGGTGAAATTGATCTATATGTTTTATTTTTGTTATTATTAAACCAATCGAAATTCGAAATTTTAAAATATATTTAAAAAATTAAATTTCAAAGAAATAATGTTATGATTAATTGAATTTTCAGGCATAAGAGGTTTATAGCTACATCACGACACCTTCCTCTCCCAAGGATCTTGGTGCATGTATCTACCGCACTAACTATAAATCCTAGGTAAGAATAAAGTTATACTTACATATAATTTTTTAATGACTGGTTTCAATAACAAATCTACATTTAACAATTTGTTAAATTAGGTAACACAGATAACATACATATATAACATTTGTACATTTTAAAAAGTAAGATATATTGGAATTTCTACTATAATACCTTCAACATTGATCTTTATTTGGGAGGGCTCAGTGTTAACTAAAGATAGAAGAAGCAATAAAAAAATTTGGAGTATTTTAATAAATTACTGTCAATTAGTATTTTAGTTATAATCATATTTGTCTAAAATCAGCAATCTGCCCAAATCTCCATAAAAATATCCAAAACAAATATAATTTTATATAAAACAGGGTTCGAGGATATATATCAATGGATATATATCGTGATATATATCATGATATATATCAAATGACTTTTTATGATATATATCAATACAAAATTGGTTTAAATTTTTTATATTATTAAGTAATTTTTGGCGTTTGTTATTTCTACTTCACAAATGTAGAAGGCGTTGGAGTAGAGTTAAAACAAACTCAATAATACGGCATTATTTTATTATTTTATTTTGAAAATTAACAGTGTACTGGTAACTATTACGAATTACTGATAACTGATTTGATAACTAAAAGACTTATTTGATTATATTCTAGAATTATTATTTGTAATGTTTATTGTTTTATAGTAGTAACCTTTAATTCAGGAATAGCCCATATACAGGTGATCAAAAAGTTATTTTGAATAAGGCATAATATAATATAATGAAATTTGCACTTTGATATGAAAAAACGACCATAAAACCAAAACTAAAGCTCAAACAGTAAAGTGTTGTACCTCATTTGAATCAGCATTAAATGAGCAAAAACTTTAAATACAGGGTCACTTTTCGGTAGTACATTTTTTTTTCACAGGATGCTCTTAAAGTGAGAAGTAATTTTTTGTATCGCTTCAAATTTTACGGAAAAAAATTCATTGCTCGTTAAATTTGGTACCAAGAGCTGCAATACAATTTTTGTAGTATTGATACATTATCGAGTCATAGTAAAGCACTTTTTGTTTTATTGTTTTTAATCAATTTAATTTTTTATTGATGAAATTGTTAAAAAAGTCGGTAGTTTCATTGAAAAAACAAAAATATTCATAACTTTTCGTGCAATGAAGTTATGGCCATGCCGTAGAAAGATTTTTTAAAATATTACAAATTAATAAAAATATTACAATAATTTGATTTTCAAATAAAAAAATGGTTTTCTATTTTTTTTCAATATGGCGTACCATTTATTAATATTCGTAAAAGTCATAATTCCACAGGAAATTGGATGAGGAATTCAAAAAAAATAGTTTCATAATTGTGCCAAAACTCTATCATAGTTAAAAATTAAAATTAAAAGAAAAACGTAATTTTTTTCGAGGTTCTTATGAACCAATATAGCTCATATTTTTTTTCCTAGAAGCTACCATCATCCCCCAAAACATATTAAAAATTCAAATCAATCGGCTCACAGGTTTCTGAGAAAATCATTTTTTTCTGAATTTCAGATTTTTTGATTTTCTCGAAAACGGTATTAGATAAAGAGCTGAAACTTGCAGTATCGAAGTATCTTATGGGTACCAACATACCCTGAAATTATAAGCCAGATATCTTTCTGGGGCCGATTCACTATACTTATCGGCCTATGGCCTTATTTCTAATTTCAGATTCTACATCAACTGCGTTGGTCATTCTTCAGATCAAGCATTTAATGAAAAATTGTTTGAAGCTCATTAAGCGATTAGAAATATTAACAAATATTAATTATGATTCAAACAATTTAAATTCAGAAATTTACATTTACATAAAATCAGATGTTGATGAGAGGTCGGGGATGTGTAAAATATTATTCATATTTAGCTGATATCCAATGGCTTACAATGATATGATATAATAAATATAAATCGCAATATAAATTAACACGAAATAATAAAATTTTGAGTAAACTACATAATAAATAATTATAAAAATGGGTATTTGATAGATTATAATAAAATTAGTAGTAAGTAAGGAATTTTTTTTTTGCATTAAAAATGAATTGCAGAAATCCAAAAATATAATTTTAAAGAAATATTATAAAAAGCAGTTATACTAAACAATTGCCTATTCAGAGTATTTGACTAAAAAAACTAGTCGGTAAATAATGCTTAATATAAACTTGTAACATTGTAAACATTGAGATTTCTACAAAGATTCACTCTGGTTTTAAAAATACAATACTTAAATTTTGCTATTTTCTGACAAGTACACTGTTAATATGTAGTTGGTTATCATAAAATCTCTACATCTATAATTCTATAATATTTCTATATTTTACATGTTTTAAAAATGGAAAATTGGTGTTTTGTGTTTTAATTGCCAAAAATTATAATATTCTGAGTAGCTAGTCCTTTCAAAAAAAAAAAATTTCTTTTATTCTTGTAAAAATATATTTTTATTATCTTCTGCCAAATACTGTTTGCAATAATGAATTATTTATTATACAATGTTTTAAAAATTTTCATTATTTGACTATATTTCTGATATTAACATTTTTAGATTGTATAATTTTATTAATTCCTGCCAAATACTACTTGCAGTAATTGTTTATTCTACAGAGTTTTCTAATTTTAAATATTATAAGTAGATTTCTGTCTATATTTACATTTTCTTACAATGGAAAGCTTTTTAGTTTTGTATTTTCCAACAAAAATTGTTTTGTAATATTTACTAAGATGACAGTTCCGATTGATTATGCAGTCTAATCTTAAGTTTTATATCGGTGTGTTAGATATCCAGACTGATGATGAAAAATTTTTTTGTGGAAGGCTAAAATATTACAATATGATCTATAGGCTAGTATCCTTACCTTGTTTTATACGATGATTAAAATGCGTCGATCATTAAATATTCTTTGAAATTAAAATACTCAAGTAAAATAAAATAAAATAAAAACATTTAGTTATTTATTGATCTTAATATATCAGCAAATAACTAAATTATAAGATAGGATTTTTGATATTGAGTACCTTTATAAATTATGCTATGTTTAAATACTACGACTTTTACCATAATTTTATTTTTTTAAATGCTTAAATTTTTGTGGAGTATAATAGAATCGAGTGTTTGTAAAATAGGGTTCAATATTGCCTTAAGATTAGGTAGGAGGTATATAGTTTGTTTGTTTCACCTTTTATTTTCTGTGGTATTTGTAAATATTTTAATATTATGTTTTTAAATCACATGATTTAATATTTTTTGAAAGTCATGGTAGTAATATGAGTGTTTCTTATTTAATAGTCTTTGGAATTGTATTTTTCTAAGTTAATATCTGTAAATATTTTCATATTATGTTTGTAAATCATATAATTTATTTATTTTTTTGAAAATCACCGTATAATAGGAGTGTTTCTTATTTAATACTCTTTGGAATTGTATTTTTCCAAGTTAATATCTGTAAATATTTTCATATTATGTTTGTAAATCATATAATTTAATATTTTTTTTAAGAATCACAGTATAATGAGTGTGTTTCTTATTTAATGCTCTTTGGAATTGTATTTTTCCAAGTTAATATCTGTAAATATTTTCATATTATGTTTGTAAATCATATAATTTAATATTTTTTCAGAATCACAGTATAATGAGAGTGTTTCTTATTTAATGCTCTTTGGAATTGTATTTTTCCAAGTTAATATCTGTAAATATTTTCATATTATGTTTGTAAATCATATAATTTAATATTTTTTGAGAATCACAGTATAATGAGAGTGTTTCTTATGTAATGCTCTTTGGAATTGTATTTTTCTTAGTTGATATCTGTAAATAAATTCATTTTGTTTGTAAATCATATTATCATAATAAAATATAAATAATAAAAGTGTGTTTTATTTACAATATACAAAAATATATATTTAAACGAAGCCAATGCTCCAAAAGTATCGATAGTTTTATCGATAATTTCACCACACTAGTATCGATATCTGGTACGATAAATTTGGGACAACACTATGCTTCATTACTACCAAACTAATGGAAAAAAGAACTCGACCGTAAAGTTAGAACAAAAGTATCGCAAACGATTTTTAGCTCAACTCTATGTTCGAAGTGTCACCTCTTTACTATTATATACTCTTTGGCAAATAAGGTATTCTCAGCCCTCTAGCGGCCGTAAATTGAAAGAGCATTCACTGCAAGATGACGTACCCCCACTACTGTCGTTGCCAGACCTATAGAGATACCTCGACCGTGATCGACATACTCTTTTGATTATACTCTTTGGATTATTGTCAGACGGAAGTGAAGTGAAGTACGACGTACTTACATTTTTATACTCTTTGGTACTTACCTTAGTGTTTTAGGTACACAAATAATATTTTAAATGGGATTCTGCTTTCAAGTGTCAAGGCGGTCTGTTTGTCCTAGCAAACTTTCTTTTTATCTTGGCATTTTCTAGTGTTAATAGTTTGGTTTTTGGTTATTTAGATTTACGTATATATTTTGTGTTGTCGCGGTATATTGGTGAGTGTTTATTATTTGTTTTGTATGTTGTTGTTTTTTTAAACCATGGAGGAAAACGAACCTCCTGACCCACCGGCACCGCCGGACAAAGACGCCTCTGTGTTTTCTTATTCGCCAGTCCTAACCGCTCCACTGTCATCTTTTACAGCAGTTGAAAACTCAGTAGGCAAAAAACGCTCCCTTGACTCTGACAAAGATGCAGTACCAAATAAGCAGGCTAAGCAAAGTGAATATAGAATCCGCTATTCTAATATGGACAAACCTCCTTATTTGGTACATGTGTCTCGCAATGAAAGTGACCCAGCAGCTAACATTACTTTAAATCCTATTAAATTTGGACAGTTCTTAAAAACCCATCGCTTCACAGGTATAGCAAATGATGGCTTAAAACGAGTGGGCCGTAACAGAGTCTCTGTAACTTTCAATACCCCTCAAGATGCCAACTCGTTCATGACTCACTCCTCACTAATACAAAACGGATATAGTACTTCCATCCCTACCTACAATATCACTCGAATGGGTGTCGTAAGAGAAATACCTGTAGACTGGTCCATAGAAGAAATTGTAGAAAATCTGGAAGTCCCACAAGGATGTGGTAAAATCATAAAAGTACGTAGAATAAATAGAAAGGTAATTAATAATGGCATTCCAGAGTGGCAACCAACACAATCTGTGATCCTTACTTTTGACGGACAGACATTACCTCCCCGAGTCCTCTGCTTCTATATGGCTCTAAAAGTTGAACTTTATAAATACCCAACAATCCAGTGTTTTAACTGCTGTAGATTTGGACATACAAAAACTCAATGTAGGTCAAAGCCAAGATGCTACAAATGCACTCAAAATCACACAGGTGAGGGATGCCCGATCCCAGTAGATGACCCCACTTGTCTTAATTGTTCAGGAGGACACACTGCCATAAGTAAGAGTTGTCCTGAATACATAAGACAAACAAATATTAAATTGATAATGGCAGAGAAAAATATTTCTTATGACGAAGCATCTAAGACTATCCCTCCATCATATAGATCATATGCAGATATCTCAAAGTCCACAACTAGACCCTCCCTTCTAAATACAAACACATCTCGCAGAAACCCCTCGAACCCCACAACTTCATTTAAGAAAACTGTCTTTGTCACTCGAAAACAACGCCCTGTTTTAACACCTGGTTATGATAAACAAGCACACCAAGATATTTTAAATGAATTTGATATTCCTGAATCACAAAATGGATGTGCATTAAATAATAATTCAAATTTAGATACTGAAACATCAGATATTAATAACCCACTTTTAACATTATTAGTAAATATTATTAATAAAAATGACTTTATAATAACAGACCACGTAGCATCAAAACTCATCACAATTCTAAACCGTTACAATGGACCCACTCAAGTTCCTTCAGTGGAATGCCAGGAGCATACAGAACAAGAAACATGAAATTATTCACCTCACAAATACTCTCAGTCCCACCGTTATATGCATTACAGAAACTTGGTTAAAACCTGACCATCGCTACTATCTTCATGGTTTTTCATCATACCGTGATGATAGATTAGATGGCCATGGAGGATCAATGATTCTTGTTAATAACAAATTTACATGTACTCACCTTACCATCCCTACTCACAATAGCAATAACATAAATATAGTTGGTATTAAAATAAAAGATATAAGCATTCTTTCTGTATACCTCCCCCACCCAAACCCTTCTATTCTTCCTTTTCTGCGTAGTGTCTTTTTACTCTTTCCTCCTCCACTCTTAATCCTAGGAGACTTTAATAGTCATAATATTATGTGGGGATCAGAAACAAACGACTCCTTTGGCAGTGAATTTGGAGCAATGCTCGAAGAGTTAGGTCTTTGTATCCTAAATGATGGCCGACCTACAAGAATGACACCTCCTGGACATAGGAAGAGTTGTGTTGATTTAACAATATGTTCAAACGATTTAGCTACTCTTTTACAGTGGAACATTCTGGATAGTACGTTTGGTAGTGACCACTATCCTATTAGTACTTGCTACCCATTAAGATTTTACCCTCATCACTCACCTAGACCTTTACTGAAATATAGGATGTCTGGTGCCAATTGGAACAAGTATAAAAAACTGTTGGAAAATAAAGTTCAATCACTACCTCAAATCACTTCAGAAAATCTTAATATGTGTTACACGGAGTTCTGTAAGGCTGTTTCAGATTCGGCCGATCTAAATATCCCCCTGAAAAACTCAGCAACCGGTAAAATACCATCTCCCCCCTGGTGGGACAGGGAGTGCACAGAGATGATAAAATCTAGGAAAATTGCAGAAAGGAATTATAAACACAACATGACTGATAGCAATTTAATAAACTATCAGAGAATTGCTGCAAAGACGAAACGTGTTTTCCGAAGGAAAAAGACCTACCGATGGCGCCAATTCTGTGCATCCCTCTCACCAGACACCAACTCAAGTACTGTTTGGAATCAAATAAATAGATTTAGGCACGGTCTCTCCTATCGAAATTCACCCTGCATTTCTGAAATTGTAGCAGGAAACTTTTTTGATAAAATAGCTCCTCCTTTTGCTCCAAATCACAATGATCTTCCTCATACAGACCATAACCTTTTAACATCAACGCACATCATAGATCACCATTTCACCATGTTTGAGCTCCAATCTGTCCTCTCTCGTGTCAAAGATTCTGCTCCGGGAGCGGACGGTTTCCCTTACTCTTTCCTGGTAAAAGCCGGTAAAAATGTTCTAAAATATTTCCTAAATTTAATTAATGCTTTTCTTGATTTTAATTACATTCCTAATGAATGGAAAACTCAAATAATAATCCCCATTTTAAAGCACGGAAAATCACCTGAGTTAAGTGACAGTTACCGCCCCATCGCTCTCTCGTCTACTTTTTCCAAAATATTCGAACATCTTTTAAAAAACCGTCTGGAATGGTTTGTAGAAAAAAAACAGTTTACTTCCTTCCTCCCAGTTTGGCTTCCGAAAAGGACTATGTACTATAGACAGCTTAGCCATTTTTGTTACTGACCTTAGAATAGCTTTCTCTAGGAATGAATCTGTGGTCGCCGCGTTCCTCGACATTACGGCTGCATACGACAACGTGATTCTTTCTGTACTCAGGTACAAGTTACAACAGCTGAGTATACCAGAAAAGATAGTACGAATACTATGCAGTATTTTAATGTGCAGAGAGGTCAAGTTACGAGTTCCGGGTCAGAGTCTCGGTACACGCCTTGTATGGAAAGGCCTGCCTCAGGGATGTGTGCTCAGTCCTATTCTATACAATCTTTATACTTCTTCACTTCATCTTTCGCTTAACCCTGACTGTCAAATATTACAATATGCAGATGATCTAGTTTTGTACATTTCTTCGCCCTCAATTTCTCAAGCTTCATCATCATTACAAATCTCCCTCGACTCACTCTCACTCTGGCTGGAACGGAGGGGCCTTCAGCTGTCTGCTTCAAAGAGTAACGTAGTGACATTCAGTAGGAAGAAAAATATTCCTATAGTAAGACTGAAGATTGAGGGTCTATCTGTCCCAGTATGTGATTCGGTAAAATTCCTGGGTTTAATTCTAGATTCTAAACTAACTGGGACCAAACACATAGAGCTCATAACCAAAAAAGCAGAACGGAACCTAAACATAATAAAGGCGCTATCTGGAGTCTCTTGGGGTTCTCACCCAGTTACTCAAAAAATATTATACCATGCCATAGTTAGAAGTGTCCTGGATTACAGCACCTTCCTCCTCAAACCATGTAATAAATCCTCTCTTAGGGCTTTAGACACGTTACAATCTAGGGCACTTCGTTGTGTCCTCGGGTGTATGAGATCTACCCCCATTAATGCACTGCAAGTAGAGTGCGGTGATCCGCCTCTCTTTATCCGTTTTCAATTTCTGTCTGATCGCTTTTTGTTTCGTGCAAATGCTCGCTCCGATCACCCACTTAAGGAGAAACTTGAGTGTCTGCACAATCTCTGCCTCACCTCATCCTATTGGCATCATAAACACACTCCACTTCTTATTAATAGCTTTAAAAAACTGCGCTACGTTGAACGAGACTCCCCTATTCAAACCTTTCCGAAACTGTGTTGGCATGAATTTCCGTATGAGGTGATAACATATTCTGCTAATGTGATACTCAACCTTGGTTTCGCCAAAGAATCCCCTCATAATAACATCCTTTTTATCTCAGAGGTAACCACTAGATGGAATAACAGCCATTTATTCTTTACCGATGCTTCCAAATTGACAGAATTAGGAAAAACAGGTGTCGCTGTCTATTACCAAAATTCGAAAATTGCCCTACAATTTCAGTGTCCCCCCTATTCATCCGTATTTACTGGTGAGTGCGTGGGTATATTAGAGGCTTGCCTATTTATAGAGAGCCATAATATATCCAGCGCTGTCATCTTTTCCGACTCAAAAAGTGCTCTGGAATCCATTATTATCAACCCTATGTATAATAAATTAAACAGTGATATAATTTTAAACATTAGAAACTCTCTATTCAAAAGTTCAAGTAAAGGCCTAAACATTACCCTAGTTTGGATCCCAGGGCACTCAGGCATCAGAGGAAATGAGGTGGTGGATTCTCTTGCGAAGCAGGCTACTTTCCATCAGGTGGACGATAAACACTACAGGTATCAAACTTACGACATCCTCAATCTTCCCAAGAGACAAGCATACCAATCTTGGCAGAATGACTGGGATAAGACCAATAAAATAAAAGGAAGGTCTTATGCCTCAATACAACCCCTCATCCCAAGGAAACCATGGTTTTCAAAGTTCAAAAAATTAAATAAAAAATCTGCTTCTATTCTATGTAGAATCCGTTTAGGCCATTGTTGTACCCCAGTCTTTCTAAATAAAATTAGAATAAGAGACTCCTCACTGTGCGAGTGTGGTTTTGAAGATGGAACGCTCGACCACATCTTCTTCGCCTGTTCTAATAACACATTCACTATATACAATCTTCTTCCTGAATTGAACATCCCTCTTCCTACGAATGTTTCCTCCCTACTACACTTTTACAACAATCCCAAATTGATATTTCTTTTATCCAAATTCATTAATATTAATAACATTAAACTATAATTTTCATTTTTGAATTTTGAGCCAAATACTGTATGCTATTTATTTAAACAAATAATTATATTATATTACTTAGATAGATGAAATGTAAAGTAGAATTATGTTTAAACCCTTCCCTAGATGTATAACCCCCTGATAAATACTAAAATCTTAATTACATTTGTCCGCAGGTAACAAAACCCAAACAATCGTGTCTTTTTTGCATCAAAAATTAGTTTCCTCCGTAATTTACATAATCTCATACTTGACACTGGCAGAATGTTGCACAACTAAAAGTTGCGACGCCATGCCATAAATTAAAGAAGAAGAAGAAGAAGACATACTCTTTGACGTATCAATTTTTGATTTTGACAAACAATGCTACCAATTTTTACAGAAATTGAAAGTTGGTAGCCACACCTTACAAAATGACTGACGCTGCACTGGTTTTTAACCTAAACTGATCGACATAGGGAAAAATATATTTTTGTTGACATTAAAATTTTAACTGCATAATTATAATAGGTTTTTGAAAAATCTGTTTGATTAGCTAGGATACGTTGATTTTGAAACAAATACTGTGTCATATTATGCATTTGTCATTCAATAATAATTATATAGTTCATTATTACTTTCCCATTTCCATAGCAACGACTTAAGATTAGGTATGTATGTTATTATTTAATTAACTATAATGGTTTGATTTTATATTTTCATATAAAGTTTTAATTTGAATATTATATATAAAACTCTTTTCGTCTCAATAAACATAGTTTTCAACTGTTTATGTATTTATAACCTATATTTATTTTACTTTTATTCTAAATTCTACATTGTTATTTTATGCAAGTTTAATAGGTTTTAACCGGCTTATGGCATGTTATTAAATATTTTCAGCTATTAAAGTGTGTCGTAGTCACTTTTAACTAAAAAACTAATAATTACATCAAGTTAATCAGCTTTAAATAATGGTTTCCCATATTCAAGGTACTTCTTCATTGCGTATATTATGGACACATAGAAAACAGTGGCATAACTACCGGAGGGCTAGACGGTGCCTTGCACCGGGGCTCCCAAGCTCAGGGGGCCCTCAGAACCTGACCAACAAACTAAATAGAACTATTGAAATTTGCTTGCGTGTAGAGCCTGGACGGGCCCTGCTGTGCATGATAAAGAGCAGATGATAAAGTACCTTTAAAATATTTAAATATAACTATTTATATTTTGGCTTGTATCATCGATGTATAATATTATACATCGATGCTTGTATTATTAAAACTTAAACAGTTTAGTTGGGGCCCTAGTTTATTTTTTGGACTGGGGTCTTAGGTTACCTAGCCTATGTAATTGGTAGAAAATATTTATTATAATATTTTTCATTAATTACTACTTATATGCTAATTGTTTCTGAAATTTTGTTTCTTCTTTTCTTGAATATACTAACAATATAAACAACTTAGCATTGTTAGTTTAGATCTCTGCAGTTTAATTTTAAGTAAAATAAGATTAACGTTTTAACAATTGTTTTAATACTATAACACATAATTATAATAATAAAAGAATTGTAATAATTTATTACTATAACACATAATTATATAAGTCTAAATAGTGCGCATGAAACAATATTAACAGTCTCATATATTTAATTAAAAAAAGGCATGGGAAAATATAAGCCCGTGAAAATTTTTGTTACTTATAAAAAAAAAAATATAAAAAAGGTGTATACAATATTTATTAGTAACTGCAAAATAATTTGTATATATTTTTTTTATTAATACACACATAAACAAAACAAAAACTTAAACAATACTATAATTGCCCAAAGCTAGCATGCAGCGTCTAAGGTCTTGAACACAGTCATAATATGACCGATATGGTGGAGCTAAAGTAGTATCATACAACTTTAGCACTTCTGTAAATTTCTTCATAGCTTCTCCATATTTTCCTTCTTCCATGGCTGCACGGCCAAGTTTGTACATTATTTCCGTGTCCTGGATTCAAAATAAAATTACATTAAAAAGTTTGTCTTAGGAATCATATAAAACAATATTTGTTATTTAATATAACACTAGAAACACCCCAGCTTGGCACAGTAGGAATTGTTTCTCTATGAATGGCTTTTCCATTTCTGACTCCATTGATATTTTTGGAGTACTAAATATTAAATTTTCTGTTATAACAAAACCTAATCAGAATGTATCTATATAAACAACTTCTCTGAGGTCTCGAAATAATATGAAAATTGTGCTAAAAGCTAAAAATATTAATAACTAGCGTCCCGCTCCAGTTTCGCATTGGCAGTCGTAGTATCAAGAGAGTCCCATCATTAGTGTGAGATCCGCGCTTGAAATTATTTTCGCGCGTGCTAGTTTATACACACATACATAAATATTTACATAAATTTTATATTATGTAAAGGATTAGAATAATGTGCATAAAATGCTTAAGGTACCAGATGTATTTTAGTAAATAAGGATTAATACTGTATTCGTCTAAATAGCTATCCAATTACCATATGGGACTATTTTTTTTTAAATTTAGAGTAGGTATAATAAGCTATTCTAAAAAGATAGATGCAATCGCGGACTTTTCTGTAGACCTATAAAAGATCCCTCCATAATGTTTTGTTATATCTCAAAGAGATTATGCAGCATTCGCGATGAAAGATCCTAGGCGGCTTGACTTATTCCGACATTATTAACAATTATCGTCATATTACCAATTTACACAAAAACTGGACAAATTTTACACCTAAACCTTCATCAAATCACTGTCTATTGGTGAAAAGCGCATGAAAATTCGGTCAGTAGGTTTTGAGTTTATCGTGAACAGACAGGCAGACGCGGCGAGGGATTTTTTTTAATAATTTGTAGTGATTATGTTTTGATGATATTATACAGTGCAACCTCGATATAACGAAACTGAAGGGAATTAGGAAATATTCGTTATACCAAGTAATTCGCTATAATGAGGTTTGTTATATAGAGGTTAGACTGGACTGCGATTCGTTTTAACGAGGTAAGAACTTGGAATTAAGTAGAAATAATTAATAGGATACGTTATATCAAGGTTTTAAGTTGAAAAAATTCGTTAAATAGATGTAAAAATACCTTCTACCTATATTCTGCAATGATTGAAAAATCGTTATAAAGAGGTTTTTGATAAATGTTATTCGTAATGTAGAGGTATATTTTGTATTATCTCTTACGGGCAGTTCTAGGGGATTTCGAAAAATTCGTTTAATCGAGGAATTCGTTATATTGAGGCTCGTTATATCAAGGTTGTACTGTATCTATAACAGGTCCAATTCTATACATTATTCATTACATTGAATACTTTTTATCTCGAAATTTAGCACGGTTCCCTTGTCGGAGCGCTTGAAATTAAAAAGGTGTACGTAGTTTTAAATTCATTGACGCGTTGTCCGATTTCATTCATTCTTTTTTCTTAAAATGGAGAATCTTAAAGATCGTCCTGTAAAAAATTCAACGTCTTTAGATTGTTAGTTCAGAAATTACAGACATATCCTTCATTATAAGGTCCAAAATAACTTGAAATTTGGAATGTACAGAAGCCTTTTAACGTACGGCTGATCTTAACACGTTGAGTGCTAAACATAGTATGACTATGATGATTAGTCCGATATAGCCAAAAATATTTTTTTTACATGCTATATACATTTTTACTGTTAACATTTAGATATAATATTCTAGAGTTATTTTGATGTTATATAAGTAGATTTATACAATCGATAAATGTCATGCGATTGCCTATCCATAAGAACACGTCTGGCCAGTTGACGCGACCTCCCTGTATTTCTAATCACTGTATTAATAATAGAGATATAATTGGCTGTGCGGTGACCGACAGACAAGAATAGTCCCGACCTCTTTCTTGCCGAAGTGTCGTGAATGGCGACTAAGGCAATAGTGGTGCGAACAACTTTACACCAACCAGGATGGTGATGGGTAGTAGCTTCACCATATTCTGCCACAACACACTGTGCTCACCAACCCGCCTGCCAAGCGTGGCGAGTATTGGCAATCACACCCTGAGATGATAAGGGAGACCTACGTACAGCAGTGGACATACAACGGCTGATATAGTGGTGTGGGGGTATTGATAATATAATTTGTAATAAAAATCCATGGTATCGGTAATATATTCTTTATTCATAACATATATAAATTTTTAAGCCATTAAATAGGAAACATTAGCTTATTTACTACATAGTAAAAACTATAATTATATTTTTTGGCGTCACTGTTCTTGATAACTATTCGGAATACAGTCGTGCAAAGTAAAAAAGCAATCCATACATAAGGGGGGACTGTTTGGACATTTTTTACATTCCATGGTTGTATTCACCCTTGTCTTTTCTATGTAACAATTTCTACAATCCTTGCTTGAAGTTGCAGTTACTACTTGTCCGCCACTGAGGATGCGCTGTTTTGATCTTTCGATTTTAGTCAACTTGTGATGATTGCCATCCTTGCGCTGTGGCTGCAGATCTATAAGGACTTCTTTCTCGGGCAAGAAAGAATCAATCACTTTCAAGCGAAAATTATAAAAGGACATGCTTGAATTACCTGAATATTTATTGTATAGACATCGAGCATTTGTCATACTTATTATAAGGGTGTGGATAAAAACTTTTAAGTACCACCGCAGGTTCATCCTTTCGCAGGGGTAATACGACAGCATTTGATCTTGGAGATTGACTCCTGATATGTTTTGGTTATAGTGCACAATAGCGCTCGGCTTCGAGACTGTAGTTCCGCGTTTGATGGTGATTTCCTGCATTTGTTCACCAAATTCTTTCGAGATATAAATAATTTCGCACTTATCTTTCCATTTTCCTATGTGGACGCCATTTCTATAACGCGAAATATTTTCATCCTTTTTAGCTTCTTGCCGTTCGTTTTTTGTTGAGAATGCCAGCACAGTATGTCTGTCTTTCTAACAACTTTACAGCTAAATCATAGCTGTTGTAAAAATTGTCCATAAAAACGGAGTGACCGGCGTCTAATTTTCCCTCCAACAGTTTCTCAATTTTTTTTTCTATATGTCCCTTGCCTGTAGTTTCGTCTAAGGTACTGGCGAAGACATGTGCTTTCAGAATATTACCATCGTTGGGTTCTCCTAGTACATTCAGCTTTATGCCATATTTATGTCTTTTTCCCTTTATATATTGATTGACGAAAGATAAGTTGCTCACGCTACAATATCATGAACTCGTCCAGAGAAAGGTTTTTTTCCAGGATAATAAATTCTGTCCATTATAATGTTGAAATTTTCAATAACCATTTTGCACTTATTCAAGCGGTCCTGATTATTTCTATATCAGAAATATGCAAGCATGCATAAAATGAGCTGAAATCGGTTCCTTGATATGTATTGTAAAAAACTGACTTATATAATCTATGTACCTTCCAATAATCAACAATGCGATTCATTTTTGCAGTGCTTGTGTGCAATATTAGGCCAATCTATTGTAAGTGGTTTCCAACCAAAAATTCGTGCATTGCGATGTTGTGCAACATTGTTCAGCTTTTGTGCATACTGATTTGGATGGTCTACGACGTTTTGTAAGTAACCGTCACTAAAAAACATATCGATATACTCTCTCGGTAAATTGAGTGCTGGTACTAGTAATCCGTTGTCTGGATGACGAAAAGGAATTTTTTCATTGAAGTATTGTCAGTGGTCCAGTATGTAGTAGACGTGCCACTGTAAGGCTGGCTACATTGGCGCAGTGGTGGAGATTCTTTGGCCAAATCCGAACTTGAGTCACTTTCTTCGTAGTCATCATCCATCATGTAATCAATATCATCTACATCACTCCCTCTATAAATATTCTTATCTGATTCTAATAACAACTCAGCCCTTTCTGTACTTGTCAACCGTTTTCTTTGTGACCGTTCAGTATTACGCCTTTTTCTCACGACGGATGTTCCAGGTACGTCACTCATTGTAAAAAACAAATTCTTCTGGTATATATCAAATTCACAACGCAACTTAAAATTATCAGAAACAAACAACCTAGTATAACCGTTATACAGCGCGCATTTTCGAAAGACTGCCTCAACAACAGTATAGCCTCTGTCGCGCGGCCGCTCCCCCAACCGGCGTCTCAAACCCCTCCCTCGTGCCGCAAGCGATGCCTCGATCTAGCACACAGCGGCCAAAAATTTACAACGCATACGAAATTGCAGTTAGTAGCAAGCACGCGATATCGCGTGATCGGCCATATGCAAAGTCGAAACACGCGAAATCGCGTGATCGTCAATGAACGTGTTAAACTGGATTATATATTTTATCTTATAGGCTTAACGAATAGAATGACAAGCACGAACGAACAAAACGTTGGTATTATACGTATAAAATCATATTTCGTTATAATAATAATAGGTCGGGTAAAAAATCTTTTCGTATATTGTATGTATAAAACTGAAGAAAATTTTTTTGGTAGTCCTTTTTGTATCTGGCTAGTTTTAATATCAAGAAATATAGGACATTAAAAAAAAATGCAAAGTAAAAAACACTTTCCACCTACGACAAGATCGTGCGAAAAAGATCATGGTCCAAGGGTAGTCAAACTCCACAGACTGTAACGAAACCAGGATTAACACGCAATAAGGTGATGCTGTGTGTATAGTGGGATTGGAAGAGCATCGTTCATTATGAGCTTTTACCGCCGGGCAAAACCATCGATTTGGATCTCTATTGCCAACAACTAATGAGAAGCAAGAAATTGATAAAAATTGGCTGGAATCGATCAACAAAAAAGGAGTGGTCAATCATCACGATAACGCCAGACCACACATCTTTTCACCCTCAGATTTTCACCTGTTTCGGTCTCTTCAGAATTCTTTGGGTATTGTTAGGTTAACTTCAAGAGCGGACGGACTCTCATACCTTTTTTTTTAATAAAAAATCCCAAGATTTCTACAAGAACGGAATTATATCACTACCATAGCAACAAGTTATTGAACAAAATAGCATAATCAATATATTGTAATTAATCTTTGAAAAAAAGTCTTGATTTTGTATATAAAATACAAAGAAACCCTTACCTAATATTTATCATTCTAATCATAATAAACCATGTTTTCACTGTTTCATTATTTACAGATTTATGTTAAAATAATAGCAAGTTTCAATCATGGCTGACGAAGAGGAAGGTATGATGTAATGAATAATATTTTTTAGTTATCAAATTAATAAATAAAAAATAAAAAAACCTGTAACGATTTTAAATAACAACAAAAAAAGGAAGCATTAGTTTTATTCAATTCTATATGTCCATCACGGCTTTAAATTTTGGTACCCGTAAAATCGGTTGACGACCGTTTTAGTGTATTGGTGCGAGTAGTCGCCTCAACGCCGGCGGTCGCAGGTTCGATTCCCGCTCGGGGCAGATATTTGTATTTGTGCAAATATTTGTTTCCGGTCGGGTGTATGTCCTTTTGGTTTTCCCCACCGTGCCTCGGAGAGCACGTAAAGCCATCGGTCCCGGTTGTTATCACAGATACCTGGTAACGTTAACGCCAACCCGCAGTAGAGCAGCGTGGTGGATTAAGCTCCAACCTTCATCCTACATGGAGAAGAGGTGCTTTGTTCAGCAATGAGACGTTTACAGGCTGATTCAGTTTAGTGCAGAAATTGGTTGACATTTATGGTTACTGGGCTTCTGACTGACATCGAATTGTAGCCAGACATTTTAAAGCCTGTTGTGTTTCTGGATAAGGAAAACTTCTATACTTAGTAAAATAATTGTAATCCGTTCAGTAGCTTCAGAGTTTATCAGTCACAAATAGAAAATACTTATAGTGAATAATATATTAAATTTGTGTTTAATATTTCAGTAGTTGACGAGGAAGCAGAAGTAGTTCAAGTTGGAAGTGCTGAAAGTGAGTCCGGACTCAGTCCAGTGGAAGTTGAAAAAGCTCTTGCACCACCAAAATATGAAGTACGACCAGGACTTGGCGAAAAGTATGTCTGATTTTGAGATTTTTTAAATAATTGTAATTTGTCTTAATTATTAATTATTATTTTCTTTTCTTTTTTAAATTTTCTCTCCAACTCATAAAATTATCTATAAGTTAATAACAATCTTAAAAGCTACATGAAAGTAGGTTTTTTTTTCAATATAAATACTAGATTTGTCTATACATTTAAGTTAAGATTTATTTTATTCTAAAATTTACATAGTCCTTATATTATTACGGGTACTACGTAGTTAACTCGATGAGTTTTGAGAAAGAAAAAACTATATAAGATATTAAAAATATTTATTTTAATTTGTTTTCGGAAGACTCCTTCATTCTCTATGCAAAGTTCCATTTGCCTAAACCAACTATTAAACTTTAGGATAACAGAGAGACTAAGTTTTTATATAAATTAATAAATACAGAATTAATTTCGAGAGGTTATGTTTTTATTATAGAAATGTCATTTTGAAATATCGAAAACATACGTATTACGTTAGTACATATTACTTCTATGATATTATACGTACGTATAATAATATACCCACGCAAGTTGCGATTACAACCCTGCTGGAACATCATATTTTTTTTTAAACTAGCAATCTGGCTACTTGTGTTCTATTTTTAAATAAATTTGCTTTTTAAAAATATGTAGGTAATACAGATGCATTCCATTTTTAAATTACGAGCATCTCAATACTTAAGACGACCGTTCTGGTTAGTGGTGCGAGTAGTTGCCTCAAAACGCGCGCCGGCGGATGCGGGTTCGATTCCCGCACGGGACATTTATATTTGTACAAATATTTGTGTCTGGTCTGGGTGTATATTTTTGTGGGTCTCCCCACTTGCACCGTGCCTCGGAGAGCACGTACAGCCGTCGGTCCCGGTTGTTATCATAGACACCTGATAACGATCGTTACTCATGGTAGGGAAATTATCCGCCAACCCGCAGTGGAGCAGCGTGGTGGATTAAGCTCCGACCCTTCTTCTATATGGAGAAGAGGCGTTCGCTCAGCAGTGGCCGGCAGTGGGTTGTTTACAGGCTGATATAGTAATACCGTATATACAGTACAATACTTAACGAGTGACCTATATTTAATCTAGAATAGTCTTTTCTACCAGAGTATAATACATGAAGGAGACATTAATTTCCAGGTGAAATAGTTTGAATATAATTTTTTTCTTTATAAAATAACAAATATTTTAGGTTTCAAGCTCGGAATGTGAGGGAGATAATAATATCAACAATGCACGAACAATTGACTGGTCGACAGTACCGCACAGATCAAGCTCCGCGATGGGCTAAAGTTATTTCCAATGCTGTCAGACAAAAAGTTCAAGATTTAGACATGAAGAGGTAATTTTATTTATATTATAAAAGTTAAACTTTACTGTAGCTATTACTCCGAAATCGTGACTGCAATCTATAGCTAGGCCTCAGCCACTTCTTCTCGGTTCGATGTCGCATCGTGATACGATCGAGCGCTGTACCGTGATACGATACGGTGTCGTACCGTTACATATCGCCGCGTTGTGTCGCATTAAATTTTTATACATTATTGGCGAAGAGTAATAAACTTTTTTTTTTTAGTTTTTTTGTGTGTTTTTTTTTACAAAAAAAAAATGGTTTACTGGGGTTATGGGGATTGCGGAATACAGAAATATTCAAACATAACTATAGTAATGCCATTCATACAGCATATGCGCCTCGCATCGCTCGTTAATTTATTTATGTTAAAATTTTACATAAATAACTTTAACTCACGCGTGTAAAACTAAAGTCTTACTGGAATCACAAATGGAAAATTTTGTAAATATATTATTTTTAATATTTCCAGATACAAAATACTCGTTCAAACGACAGTATTGGAGATGAAAGGCGCTGGTATTAAATGTGGTCAGAGATGCTTATGGGATCCGGAAACTGACGACTATGTCGACGAATTGTTTAGAAATGACACTATATTTTGCCATACTGTTGTCTATGGCGTTTATCTCTATTAATGTGTGTTAATAACTTACTATAAATTTAATTATATTGTAATTTGTAAAATAAACAACTTTATCAAACAAAACAAATTGCTATTTTATTTAAAAAGGAGAACTACGTATTTATACGATTTTAATATTTTACTAAGTTTACTTAAATTACATTAAGAGGTATTAAACAAATTACCGTATGAATTGAAGTATTTAATTTTAGTGTATGTTTTAGGTACTGTGAGATATTTTTTATATCTTATATTCTGTGTATGTTTTGTTTTTTTGCAATTTATAGTGATTGTGGTGGATATAACTCGATGATACGTCACTTAAAAAACGACACAACAAAAAAATTTAAAACATTTTTTTCTTTTTATTGATGACTTTTTCTGGTCTTAAAAGGATCAGGGGCTCTATTTTTAACTCACTCGTATCGCATCGAGCGCTCGATTTCTACTGATTTTCGTTCGCCAACTGAAATTCCGTATTTTTGAATCGCTCGACTGCAACGAATGATCCATACCACTCGTCGCGTATGGCGATCGGTATCGATATTTTTTTTTAATTTCTGCGTGGAACGGATAAAATACAATACTTCAAATTGTAGTGGCAACATTTCAGGCGAACGATTCAAAAATAAGGAAAAACGAGATCATGCGACATAAAAGACGAGTGTGACATAAGTCGCATTCGACGATACAATTTCATACGAGTGAATCAAAAATAGAGCTCAAGAAAACGTCGTAAATAAAACTAAAAACTATTTTAAGAATATGTTCTATATAATATATCGTTCATTTAAACTTAGGGCATAAGACAAAATAATTAAAAAATAATATATGGTGTCAAATATTCCCGCTCAATCTTTAAAACTAAGGTGTTTCATTAATAAAAGTATTGGTATAATCAACCTTAAAATATAAATAAAACTGATATAATAAACTATGCAGATTTCTTTTTTGGTGTTTTAAGAAAAGTCTTATAGGTATCAAAAGAGTGACCAAAAAGGTATCGACTGTCCCTACGTATACTATCGAAACTGAAAAAAGGTACTTTACAGGAGAGCACTTTTAAGTTAATTTTGTGCACAAAATTGTCATTTATTTGTTAAGTATCGATATTATACTCATGAAAAATGTGGTTTAATATGTATTTTTTAGCTTATTCTCTTTTTTTGTATGAAAACATATATAAAAACATATATAAAACATATATAAAACATATATAATATAGATGGCTGCTGCTCCGCAAAACTAGACATAAACGCTGGCGTCCCGCAAGGTTCTGTGCTGTCTCCAACACTGTTTCTCCTGCATATCAATGACTTACTGTCTATTGATGGCATTCATTGCTATGCGGACGATAGCACTGGAGACGCTTTCTACACAGGCCGTGCAAACATCCCTCGTTCCGCTGTGGTAGAAAGTCGCGAACAACTTGTGTCTGAAATCGAGAGTAGTCTTTCCAAAGTCTCCGATTGGGGTCGAGACAATTTAGTCCAATTCAACCCCTCCAAGACACAAGTTTGTGCGTTCACCGCTAAGAAAACCCCATTCACTGTGGCCCCTCAATTCCAGGACACAACCCTTACCATCTCTAACAGTATTGGTATCCTTGGTGTCGACATATCCAGCGACGTCCAGTTCCGATGTCACCTGGAAGACAAGGTCAAGATGGCATCCAAAAAACTCGGTGTGCTTAACAGAGCGAAGCGGTACTTCACGCCGGGGCAAAGACTGCGTCTGTATAAATCGCAAGTCCGCCCCCATATGGAGTACTGCTCTCATCTCTGGGCGGGAGCACCGGCATACCAACTTGGCCCTCTTGACTCGGTTCAAAGAAGAGCTGTGAGAATTGTCGACGATCCAATACTGACGAGCGATATCGAGCCCTTAAATCTAAGAAGAGATGTTGCATCCCTATGCGTGCTCTATCGCTTGTATAATGGGTTGTGTTCCGAAGAATTGTTCGAAATGGTGCCAACGGCCACTTTTTATCATCGCACCGCTCGCCATCGACAGGGAATTCATGCTCACACATTGCAGCCCCAATGGTCCCGTACAGTTCGGTATCAGAGGAATTTCCTCCCACGGACCATTCGATTGTGGAATGAACTCCCTGCCGAGGTTTTCCCGCAGGACTACAGTATGGGGTCCTTCAAGAGGGGAATAAATAGGTTTTTAAAGGGTCGGCAACGCGCATGTGATGCCCCTGGTATTGCAGGCGTCCATAGGCTACGGTAACCGCTTACCATCAGGCGGGCCGTATGCTTGATTGCCACCGTCGTGGTATAAAAAAAAAAAAAAATAAATAAAAAGGAGTTTCTTATGCAATAAAAAACAATCGCAAATTTTCAGTTTCGATACTGTACGTAGGGACAGTCGGTATCATTTAAATTGAACGAGTTTGTTAATATCAATTTGAGTTCCATGCTGTTAATATAATAGACATCGCGCCGATGTTTGTTCTATAATTTTCGGATGTTTCATAATTTAATTCTCGTATGCGGATATATTATTATATGCCTATTAGTTACATATGTGGTATCATATACAATTATGAGTTCATGTATAATAATAAAATGTGTATTATTTAAATTATAACGTTGCGTACCTAGTACGTAAATTTTCTTATTGCAATCCGCTTAATAATAAAAAAACCAAGTGCGAGTTATACACAAAAAGGTTCCGTACCACTGTACCGATGAACGATAGGTGAACAAGTATGCTTAATTAAAAAAATCAAAAAACCCGACTGCGTAAAATACTCTTATTATAAACTAAAAAGAATAAAACAATTTACTAGCTTTCATTTGATACCCATATTGCTACAGCAAGAAAAAAAAATTCAACTCCGAAAATTTATATAGCCTATGTCACTACTACAATTAAGACAAATCCAACGACACCTCATATGTCAAAAACCGTCCAGCCGTTAGGGCGTGCCAAAGAAATGGACATACATACATACATACATACATACATACATAGATACATACATACATACATACATACATACACTCGAAAAACATAACCCTCCTTCTGTCGCAGTCGGGTAAAAATTAATAGGACCTTAATTGTAGATTGTAAAAAAAAAAAACAAAAAAGTATTATGTAAAAATTTTCTTATCTCAACGGAGAACCGAGTTATTATGAAATAACTGAATTTAACCCTTTTTTTAATATGGCGGAAAATGCACATAGGAAATCTTGGTCGACAATTTGAAGTTAAGCTTTTCTAGACTGTCTCCATGTAATATCCAAAATTTAGCCATCTCGGTTAAAATACATTTTCAAATGTAGGTATATACCTAATGACTGGACTAATACTAGGGAAATAAATATAAAATTGATTAAACATAGGGTTATCATTAATTGATAAATACTTACTTGCAATGATTTCAATCCTTTCAGAATATTTGTATATTGTTGACACAGGCCACATTGCAACATGAAGTCTTTACAGTCATACGGGACCGGCACTACGTTGGGACAAGGTTGATCAGAGTCACATCTGAAAATATTTTCATTTTTTATCTGTGATAAATCTAAAAAAAAAATGGAATGTATGTTTATCTGAAATTTTTTAAGTAGAATATAATGTACATGTTTTTTTATTTTAATTTTTGAATTTTTGATATTAAGAAAGTTTAACATTAAGTATTAATATTAGTAAAGCATTTATTACGTCTTACTTAAATCGCATATAATTTTCTGTCATCTCATCATAAGTTGGCCAATTTTGTTGACAAGGTAAACATGTGCAGTCGAACCAATACTGATCTTTGAGATCAGCTTGTCGTTTTTGCTTTGGAACGGTTGTAAATATGGGACCGTAATTTTCTGCCACTTCTTCACCTTTCTTTATATTTTTTACAGCGCGAACAACGACGTAGGGACCGCAAAAGTATCTGCAGCAAATTAAAAAATCTTTAGAAAATTTTTTATTTGATAGGTAGTTGTATTTCGTTATAAATAGTGACATACTTTACCTTACAACACCTGGATCACAAGAGTGATTAAACAAGGCAAGTGTAGGAAACACAGCTCCAGCTAAAAAGACAGACTTGCCGTCATGTTTGATAACATATTGACCAACTTTCGGCTTCGGGCATTGTAACTCAAATACCTCGTGGGCATTGAATTGGAGTATTTGAAGGTTCTTTAATATTAGGCTCCCAAACAAAGATATATCATCACCATGAATGTCTTCAAATTCCATTGTTTTTATTTCATTCAAATCTATTGGGTTTTTTCTAGTTTTACTCTCGAAATAGCCACTTAATTCTAAAAGCTTCAGTAAAAATATTGTCATTTGTGTTCTATGCAAAAAATCTTGTTTTCGTCTCTTATCTTCGTGTGAAACTAGGTGATATATATTTTTGTAATCGTCAGTTTTATACAGCCCGGTTGTTTTATTTTCCAAATCGTTATATATTTTTGTGAAATATTCTTTCGTCTTTTGTGTTATCATCCTTAATGCAATATGACAAGTTATTGAACAACCTGACTTCCATAGAAGAGGTAGAATGTGGCATTCGTAGCCATGATATGACTGCAATGCGGCATCCAAACATTTATCACTACAAAATATAACATTCGGACACTTTGGACAAGGTATCGGAATAGGACATCTAAAAATAAAAAAGCTGATAAGACATATATCCAGTTACCAATAGTGTATGAGTCTTCATAAAATACACTTACTTTAAAAAACAATTATAGCAATGAGTTTTGCAATATTCGCCCAACAAAACCCCGCTATGAGGTTTTTCGACAAGTAACACTTCGCCAGCTGATAAGTCCCTGGTGGCAATAGCGAATCTACCCTTGTTATTGTCATATTCAATTTGAATGGCATCTGAGGCAGCAGGATATTGTGAGTTGTGTTTTCCAGGTAGCTTAGGTTTTGGTGGAGTTTTCTTTAAGGGTTCAGGATCTTTTGGATTTCCAGCTAGAACTAATCCTTTATTTAATACTTCTAACATAAGTTTAGCATCTGTTCGCATTTTTTGCCTTTTTTCCTTGTTCAAATTGTTGGCTTCATCCAAGGCGCTTATTGTGTCTCTAAAATGTTCACATTAACGGTCAGAAACGTTTTTTGTTTGTTTTTATATATTTGCTTAATATTATTAACTTACTGAAAAGCCTGAATAGCTTCTTGGTTTCTCTTTAACACGAGAAGACATCGGGCTCTTCTCTCGTAAACTTTGTACCTTAAGTGTCGAGGGTAGCCCAAAGAGAGACAGCGTCGTATATCTGTAAGAGAATCTTCGTACTGTTCCAAGTGATTTAAAGCCGCTGAACGGTTTGCGTAGACAATTGAAAGTTCATCACCTGTAAATTTATTAATTAAGATTTCTATATTTATGTACATACTTTACATAATTTTCAGCATGCAGCATATTTCTTATTGGTAAAAATTATTAATTTTTGTTTTTATAATATTTCAGTTCTTTTTTGTTGTTTGCATTTTATGTTTATTTATTTTAGTACTTACTTTCTTTTTGCGGCATGAAAAGTAAACTTTGGCTGTACAAATGTAATGATTTGGTCCAATCGCCTTTTTGCACAGCTTTGTTCCCTTCATCTTTAAAAGCTCGAGCTTTATCTAAATCTTTTTTAACTGGAAAGTCACCTCCAATTTCAATTTTACTTACATCACTCGAGAGATCATAACTTTTTATCAAGGGAAGAGAGCACAAGTATGATACCCGTTTTGAATTAGATTCTAAATTAGCGAAATTATTTCTCGTCACGTCGTCTAATGCGCTGTTTATATTTTCATGAAATTGCTTGAAGAATCCCTCGCTATTTTGCGCCATCGTAAGGGAGGTACGTAGATGTAAGAGTTTGATAGATATTTGATGTTTCAATGGAAATAACGGATTTTGATTAACAACTTGATAATATCAATAATACATATAATTTTAGGTTAATCACTGTGAATTTAAGAAAGCCGGCTCAACGTGTCGGCGACTGCTCAATGTTTCTATTTTTATATTTGGAGCATTCGCCTGTTGATCGCTTCAGAACGAAGTTCGGATGATTTCACGTGTACATCTATGATTAAAATTACGTAATTTATGTTTCTAGATTATTCTAGGTTTTTACCAAACTATTCTAACAAAAATTACTCACTTTATTTAATTACGATATTTACAAAAAACATAATTGTGTATCTGTTCATAAAATTATTACAGGTCATTCATGAAAAAACATTATTAACTACAACTTGATTTTTATAATCTTGGAAACATATTGAAATTGCGTCAATCCGTGGAAAATTTATATGATATCAGAGTATCACATTTGTTCTTTACTTAAGTTATGTATGTTTTTCTTTGTTTTTTTTTTGCTTAACGTAAAGTGGCTTTAAATTGCAGTTAGGTATATAATTATATAGGTAGGTAATGATTTCAAAACATTATTAACTACTAAGAGGAAATAAGTTAAAGAACCAATATTTGCTTTGTAAGTTTAATTTTAAAATTTAATATTATGGGTTTTCCATTTTTTATTTGATCATTTTTTAATTTTCAGTATTTAATTTTAAAATAATTAAAAAATGATTTTTTTTTTCATTACGTTATATTTTTGGAAGGAATAAGATAGATTCTGTCTCTAAACTCATGATGAAAAAATATCTCTAAACTGTAGTATTAGTATACGTCTGTATTCTGAAAGTTGAACTTGCAAATAGATTAAAATATTACTCGTCATACATTTCTAGTAAAATAAGTACCTAATTTTATTAAAGTCATGAAAGTAAATTCAACTTCAATCAAATCACAGTTTATTTTATCACGTAGTAAATTTTTTATCTCTAAAAATATACAGGGTTATGGGTTAAGTCGACCTAAATCCTTTAAGAGGTTGTAGTTTCCAAACTTTGAAGGATTTAGGTCGACTTAACCCATAACCCTGTATATTTTTATTATGACGTTATAATGTAGATTATGCAAGAATCGTGATCGTACTGTAAGTAAGAAATAGGTTATAGCGAGTATAATTTTCTTATAAAATAAGCTTAGGAAATAAAATTTTATCTCAGTTATTGCGCTTTTTAAATCGTAGTCGATGATACCTATATTATGGTACAAGTTTCTTTGAAGACGGAGAATTTCGTGAAGGTTATACCCGTCCATCCATGAATCCTGTGGATCATCGAATTAAAGATTAGGTGCACAATTAAATCAGTTTTTTAAGGAATTCAAAAACCATCAGTTATAATGCGATATAACTTCTTATAATTGCACACCTCAGTTAATCAATACAACAAACTGTTATTAATACTTTAAACAACTAAATTTGATATAAAATACGATCATTTTAATACTTTCTGCAGGGATCCAGACAAAAAATTATGAGTTAAGTAAAGTCCTCTGAGAACTCGTTTTTTCCTTTACAAAAATAACAAGTAAAAACTCATAAAAACAGCTAAATTATGACATGTCCATAAGTATTTAAAATTATCGTTACCCTAAAAACTTAAATGGTCGCGTCGCAAAAAATACCGACGCAAGCAACATTTTGTTTAGGTAGATGACCGCCCCTGGACCTCGAACTTCCAGCTTATCCGAACAATTCATTTTTTGACCGATATATCTAGAATTTTCTGAAGACATTGACTCACATCAACAATGCTTTTTTATGTTGAGGAAAATCCAAACAAAAAGAAAAATCGTATATTTAGTTTAAAATAAAACAATTAATACTCAATTATTTAAGAATTCAACAAAAACTACATTTTTATTTTTTTATTTTTAGATTACGTGTGTATTAAGATTGAATAAGCAGATTGATATTAACACTGAGATGTAATTCTGTTTTAAGCTGATCGCTAATACCATAGTGGTGCGAACAAGTGAGGACCGACCAGGGTGGTGATGGGCTGCTGCCCATCTGCTGCGTCATCATATCTTGACATAATACACTGCGCTGGCCACCACGCCTGCCAAGCGTGGCGAGTATTGGCAAATCCCTCCATATCACAAGTAAAAATGAACCCAGCCCCCCCGATGTCCCCGATGGCCCTACTATTCCCGGCTACGGCAGCTGCCTAGGTAAAGGTATGGCAGGGGGTGTAAAGAAATTCCGGGTGACATTCCGCTGCCACCAACGACGACACCTGGCGCTGGTTACGCACAAGATTCCCCTTTGAGGTCTGATGAAAAGATTGTTGAGCTGAAAGTAGAAATGAACAGGTTACAGTGGGATATATAGGGCTTATCTGAAGTTCGAACAGACGGGACGGACACGATAATCGTGAAATTCGGTAACCTGTTATACGAGTACTACCGGGAGGGCGAAGGGATTATGGTCCACGGGTAATCATTGGCAAAATTTGAACATAGGAAGTGTGTCGAACAGGGTTGCGTACCTTATACTTAGGGCATTCAAGAGATACTCGCTGAAGGTCACAAAAGTATACGCACCGACCCCTGTGTATAGGACATCAGTAGGGTCATACATACGAATAAAACTTACTTCAATGTTGTCAAGGGGGATTTTAACGCGAAGATAGACAAAATACGAGACGCTGAGCTGAGAGTGACTGATGAGCTTAATAATAATAAGGAACCGGGTGAGGAGGATGTATTATGTCATCGCCTGTAAAAGAGGGTGGAACACCCATACCTAAAAACCTTTAGAAGCTCTTTAATGCCATCTTGCTTGAGGGCATAACGCCGGAAGCCTGGAACGGAAGCGCGGTGGTGCTCTTCTTTAAAAAGTCGATAGCATCTTGTTGAAGAATTACAGGCCCATTTTGCATCTAAGCCACGATTATAAGCTGTTCTCTAGAGTCATTACGAAGCGCCTAACGGGTAAGTTTGATAACTTCCAGCCTCCCGAACAAGCTGTTTTCCTCGGATGGCAATCGTTAACGAAATTGCGGGTGCAGCTTTTTCATAATATATTTGATACAAAAATAACCGTAGATGATAATTCTGCTTTACTTGTAACATGATGAGAATTAGTTTCTTCGTGACCTATATGTAGATGCAATTTACCGTACACATGAAAAAAAAATGTTCACTCCACTGAATGCTAAGTGAAATTCCATACGTTTTTGTTTTTAAACTGATATTAGAATAACTGAAATACACATATTTACATGCCAACATCTGCGATATCGTGACTAATAAAATGCGTCAACCAACATAATCAGTTAGCTGATGTGTTCTATGTGAATGTATAAGGGTGCCTGTACATTGATGCGGAGCGAGGCGGCAGGCGCGGAACGGAGAAATGGAGAAATATTAACCAATAGAATTGCAAAAAATCCCTCCGCTCCAGTGGACAAGGACTCTGCAATCCTATTGGTTAATATTTCTCCGTTTCTCCGCTCCGCCGCCTTGCTCCGCATCAATAGACAGGCACCCTTATTGCCACCCCGCATACTTCGCAGTACCACCCCATTTAGACGTGTCCAATGGATGACTATGAAATAGTTTATTAGATTATGCTGTTACTGTATTAATAGTTTCCATGATTTATTCTATTTGAACTATCTAATGCGTTTTGTAGTTTTTCTATATTTCATACCTTTAATAGTACAATGTTTACCATCAGTGGTGTTGTAAACCAATAATCCATTAATCATAGCTGGGTATTTCTAGTTTTGTAATTAATAAATTAATTATGTATATCGGCGCTACCGGACTTAGAATATCAATGTATCGATCGATACATTGCATCTATTCACAACTAGGTAGCCCCCGTGGAAGTATTCCGGAATGGATTTAATTCTCATTATGACGTTGTGTGATGTGCATAACAAATACTATTATGACTAGTGTTTTCTTAAAGTCGTGACTTAGAATATTTATTACCTTTGATTATCGTTTAGTTAAAAAAATATTTAACCAAATACAAATCTTATCACGAATATATAAGAAATACAATCGACTATACGTTTCGTTGGTATTTATTGTATGTACAACTTATTATGACTGCGAGGTGTTACTCACTCCGTAAGATTATGTGATAAAACTGATTGTAATGGTCCATTTGGAAATATGTCGTAAATATTATCAATAATATTATGTAAGCGCTTATTTATATTCACTTAATTATGTAGAATATATTTGTAAATACAATGACACTATTATGAAAAATTTTGCAAAAATAAAATTTATAATTTATTTAACTTTAAAGCAATGTTTGTAACATATTTATTAAAAGGCAAAGTGTATCAAGTACTTAATGGGCATAAAGTCATAAAATGTTACCACTAGTTCGTCAAACAAAATATACTTAGTTTTGCGGTAGGTAAATCATTTACTATTCATCATATATTATTTTTACATCATATATATTATATTCATTTACTAATCATTACTATATTGGGTTTCCTAGATTTACTTTTTTTAGGAATCTGAACTTTAAGACAAAATCTCCTGTAGCTTTTGATTGTTATTTTATTTAGATAAAAATCTAGTTACTACAAGTCGTATGAAAAGTGATGGTTTTTTTTGTAGGTACAAGTAAATTTTTCTTCAACGTTGATACTCGAATAAAACATTGATGAAAAAAAAAAAAAAAAAAAAAAAAAAAAAAAAAAAAAAAAAAAAAAACATTTACATGACTGCATTTGGTATTACTGATGAATAGAATTTAATATAATCGTACTTACACCCAAAATATTAGATATATATATATATATATATATACTTATTATTTATTCATATAAGGGTTTTGACAGCAATATAAACAAGTCAACAAAGCCAAAGCCGACCAAAAAAAAAATTTTTTTATAGAGTACCCCAGAGTACCTACCCATTACAGCGTAGAAACACCACTGAACAGTGCAGCACAGCGCTGCAACTGTGCAGCACTTAACAGTATAACTATATGCATTACTACTACTCTCCATCAAGAACAATATTTTTTGTGTTAATGTGTATAAAATAAGATTTTTATGCTTAAACAAAAAAAAAAAAATGTCTGCTATTCTCTCTGGATGTAAATTATACATTTGTCTCAACTATGTGTGAGTTTTATTCTTCAAATATATGGGTTGATGAAATATATATTCTTCAACTATAATCTAAAGCTATCCTAATTCAAAAGATTACTTATGAAAACATTTTTTTTTTATAAAGTAAAGGAAAATAATTTACACACATTCAAACACAGACACACACAGATACACACACACACACACACACACACACACACACACACACACACACACACACACACACACACACACACACACACACACAAATACACTCAGACAGAAACACCCTATCCATTCCATGTAATTATGGAAAATACAGTAAAAAGCTATATTAAATAGAAAAATGATTGATTATACATGCTTCAAGAGAAAAATGTTACATTTTTCAACGAAACTATGAGCTTTTAGAATACTTTATTCATCCGGGATTATTATTGTGCCTTATAGAGCAATGCGGTACAAGGTAAACTTTATGAATTCTAGAAATACACTCTTCCTTTAGTTGTTTACGTTATTGAAACATGCAGTGCCTGACTAAGGTAACTTGATGCCCTAAGCAATTTTCCCCTGTGGGCCCCCCTATCCTTAAGTGAACTACAAAGAATTAATTGAAAAAAAATGTGAATACATATCGTAGGTAGAATATGTATGTGTTGTTCCTTTTGCCCTTATCCCATGCTAGGGGTGTTCATGGGAAAAAATTATCGATAATTTTACTATCGATAATTATCGTATTGTGTTATCGATAGTTATCGATAATTATCTAATGAAAAATTATCGAGTAGTTACGAATTATCGATAATTATCGCACACCCCTATCCCATGCTAGGTGGGGTCGACACAACATAATTTCGTCTCTGTCATGTCGTCTCTGGTACCCCCCAAGACGGGATGCCCTAAGCAATTGCTTAAATAGCTTATAGGCTAATCCGGCACTGGAAATATGCATATACCATCAAAAACATAACTTGTAAAAAAATACCAAGTCTCGCAACTCAGTTCTTTTACCGTAAAAAGTTGTGAGATCCATGTAATACCAAGTCGGTTAATTTATTCAGTCCCTACTTAAGGGTCCTTCTGTTTTAAGTTTTTATGTAATTAGCTATCCTAACAACATCATATAGTGACCATATCAATATTAAAAATCTTTGATGTTTTAAATAAATAGATTGACTTGACAATCGCACTAAACAATCTAATTTAATACAATACTCAATACAGTATCGCTTGTGTGTGAGATACATTAAGTTTTCCTGCGATTCTACAATCTTTCTATCATCACGGTATCTTATCATTACTGTATCCGGAAAAAGAACTGTGCATTTTGAGAGACGTCATCAGTAAATATTGTAAAGATTTTTGGTATAGTTTTATGGGAATATAAATCATTGAATAAAATTTTAAATGAAACTAAATCACATATAATAAACTCATTGCTAATTGCGACTCTGCATTAAATAATTATTTCGAATTAAAGTCTATTTCTTTCTTTTGAAATAATCTTCTATTTTAGCGTTTTTACGGGAGATTTTAATCAAATTCATCGGTTCAGCGGTTTAGGAGTGATCACGTCATAGTAAATATAAATAAAGATAGACAGACATATTATGTCAAATTCACTAATACGGATGCACGGATAGAAACAAAAAATATAAAAAGACGGAAAAAGAATTTAATAGGTACTTCAAATGTAGGATTAGCATATAGAAGAGATCACTTTTGTGTTGTTTATCCATGGTAGGTAAACTACAAAAAGTTAAATAAGATATATAGACCTAATTTCTGCAAAGTTAAATAACTAATGTTGTTAAGGAACATAGGACAAAGAACATTACTCGTGTTCTAATAACATTACAACAACTGTTAATTTAACAACTTACAAGAAAATTTTTGGATAATTAAAATGGATTGATAGTTAGTTGTCGTTTAAATATGCGATGAAATGTCATAAACAATGTCATAAGCAAGGTGAGTATCTCTGTATTCATCTGGCGTCTCACTAAGTGATGTCCCCGAGGATGCACGTACGTATCAGGCATTCATTATAATCTTTGTTATTAAGGATTACCACACTTCCGATTAAAACGTGTGAATATGTTATCATCTATATATATCATCTATCTATGTATACCATCTATGTTATTATCTTGTAAACAATAGCGTTGCCAGGTAACCAAAGGCCCTGCTGCAAAAAATAAAGTAAGGCCCCAACTAACCTATTTAAGTTTTATCAATATAAGCCAAAATATAAATAGTTATATTTAAATATTTTAAAGGTGCAATGCTACAGATTCTACATGCAAGCAAATTTTAATAGTTCACTTTATAGTTTTTTGGTCAAGCTCTGAGGGCCCCCTGAGCTCGGGGGCCCCGGTGCAAGGCACTGTCTAGCCCTTCGGTAGTTACGCCACTGCTTGTAAAATAACGTTCACTTTCCGCACTATGTTACACGAAAAAAGTTGTTACTCTTGTTACCTATTTAAAGAATAAAAAAAATTTAAGGTTTTTTTCAAAGTTAAGCGAATATAATACATACATTTAAAATATATACATATTTAAAGTAATTCAATTTTGTTTTTGAATTTGTTGTTTATTCCATAATTTTTCTCTGTATTCAGAAATGTATTTCCCTTATATATTTTAAAATGCAGCAGCATTTGTGCATATTCACTATAAGTGTAGAGGCCAGGGTTAATACGCTAAATGTAGTATTGTATATTATTTTTATATATGTCCAGTGAGGACGGAAGTGTGTTATGACAATCCTCGAAAAGGCTAACGGGAAATATTATCATCATAATTATCCTAATGGTTGTTAATATGTAACATAAAGTCAAGAAATTTTGTTAAGCGCTGTTTAAATTATTATAAGTATTTTAAAGTTAAAACCTCAGAAAATTTTAGAGGCTACGTTTGTTATGAACGTGTTAGAAGTAGATAGTTGGGAAAATAATAAAAAGAGGTATTTCATATAAAAATAATTATTTATTTCTATTGCTTATACACGACATTATAAGTATCAATAAAATATAACAATAAGCAAAGATTAACATCCCATTACAAATAGCTTATTTATTCATAGTAAATTAATATATAATAGTTAATATACAAGGTGGGCCATAAAGTTGTGCGGATTTAAAAAAATCATATAAAAAAAACTACAAAGCTCAGGAAAGTAAAAATATATTTATAATAAAGAAAACAAATGGGAAAATCATTTTTTAAAAATAACATCGGTGAGATGTGTGCCATATAAACGTACACACTCCTCCAATCTAACCCTCAAATTCGTGAAAACTCGCTGGCACATTGCTTGTGGGATAGCGGACATTTCCTTGCGAATGTTGTCTTTGAGTTGGGCAATCGTCGTCGGTTTACTAGCGTAAACGCGACTCTTAAGGTACCCCCAGAGAAAAAAATCCATTGGCGTGAGATCTGGGCTCCGGAGAGGCCACGGAATGTCCCCTCGACGCGATATTAATTTTCCATTAAACATTTCGTTTACAACTGCTAAAGACTCATTTGATGTATGGGATGTCGCGCCATCTTGTTGAAACCACGTCCTGCTGTTGTAGGCTTCAAAATTATGCAGTTGTGGAAAGAAAAAATTACGTAACATTGCTGTGTAGCGATCAGAATTTACTGTTATTGTCTGGCCTCACTCATTTTCGAAGAAATGGGGTCCGATGATTCCTTGCGCCGACATAGCCGCCCAAACTGTAACTTTAAGCGAATGCAAAGGTCTTTGGTGTTTCAATTGGGGATTTTCTTCAGCCCAATACCGACAATTTTGTTTATTGACAAATCCACATAAATTAAAATGAGCTTCATCCGAGAAGAGAATATTGTTCAAACTCTGAAAACGTTCTAACATTCTTTCGCCAAATGCACGACGTAAATGGTGGTTATTTGATTTCAATTTCTGGACTAATTGAAGTTTATACGGGTGTAATTTCAGATCTTGTCAAAATACGCCTTAATGATGTCCTTGATATGGTGAGATCAGCTGATCTCTTTCGAGATGACTGCTGGGGATCGCGCCGTACAGACGCCGCGACTTCGCTCACATTTTCCTCCGTTCTTATCGACCTTGGACGCCCTGCAGATTTTTCATTTAATGTCGAACCCGAAGACTCGAACTTTCTAACCCACGATCTGATCACACTTTCACTCGGACATTGGTTTAAATCATGTAAATTAAACTGAGAGCGAAATAGACGCCGCGCAATAATGCACGAATCGCTATTTTTATAATACGCCTTTACACAAAACGCACGCTGCTCACCGGTGAAAAGCTCCATGGCAACCAAATTTCCGAGAACCAAGCTAACTATCTCCACTACCCGCACCCCGTTCCCGTGTGCTTGTCAGGAGTAATACGATTTTGAAATTCGTACGCCTTTCTGGCCCACCTTGTATATTAATAGTAATAATATCTCATATCGAGCACAATTATGCACCGACTACCTACCTAAGTTGCAATTACAAAATAATGTAACGCAATATTTTTTTATATAATTAATATTATAAATTATTTAAAACATTTTATACTGAAATTATTTGAAATATATCATACACAAATAAATATAAATCAGTTACTTGTATTCTGTTTTTATATAAAAATTACATGCAGTAATCCCTAATTTTATTTTATTAATTATTTATTTTTATTAATTATTTTTATCGTTTTTTTTTATATTTATAAATTAATAATTCAAGTAAATTATTGTAAATGGTTTCTTATTAACTATTTTCTACAATAAAAATGAAATTTATTTAAATATTTCACATAAAAACAAAGTTATATTATAATAAATGAAATAACGAAATATGTAAGATTGTTTTTCATGGCGCATTTTTTTATAACATGGAACGTAATATCTTATATCTTTAAACGAGCAATTCTTGTATATACTCGTATATAATCTGAATCTCGGAAACGGCTCCAAAGATTTTCATAAAATTTAGTATGCAGGGCGTTTCGGGGGCGATAAATCGATCTAGCTAGGATTTATTTTTAAAAAATGTCGTTTTATCCCTTTTTTACGCAATTATAAAATATCATTAGAATACGAAGGTAAATTTCGCTGTCATTGATAAGCTTATAATAGCTCGGATGGAAATCGGGCGGATTCGAATTCAGGTGTCCATGGATTAATTTTTCCCCCTTTTTTTTTCATGCTTCTTCTTTTGTGATAAAAACTATGATTGAGAGCTCTTTTTATTTTTTATTTTTTATTTAAATAACCAGTTCCTATTATTTTACTATTATGTCGGTAAGATCGAAAATATTGTTTATGTTTCATCAATACCTATGTAATGCATCTAAATATAATTTAACCAGGTCAGGTCATCCAGGTACTATTTTAATAAAAAACAAATATTTTATATTTTAATCTATCATCCATCTTAAAATATCTTTGTCAAAGCAAAACTGCAACTTGATTGAAGATACGAGACGTTTTCCTTGAATTGTCCTAAATCAATATTCAACAATATTGTCGTATAGTTAGATGTCATTGTCAGGACATGAAATCCTTCCTTTTAATTAACTTTTCCTTAACTTTCCCTTATTCCTCCTCCTTCCTTTACTTTATAAGGATGAATTGTATGCTAATTATAGTTAACATGATACAGCAACATATGTCTGTCAAAAATTATAAAAAATATTAAAAAAAAATTAAGGAAAACTACCTAATTATATGCAATCGAGTACAAATTACTGGATTTACTTTCTTAGTTAGTTAGCTAAGCCCTGCATCATATAAACCTAAACCTATAGCGTATGAACTTCCTCGATAAACAAGATTTGTTATACGAAAAGAACATTTTAAATCGTTATAATAGAGATAGTGCGTTAAAAAAAGATAAAAAAACTCTTCCGCTCTATTATATTGTCATATTTCAACAAATATGTATGTAATAAATGTATACCTAATGACAATTCTGTCATATAAGGAATATTATAGATATAATCTTTTAAAATGTAACAATACTTGAGTTTGACTATTTAAGAGCATAACATTAAATAGAACACCAAAAGTATTATGTTTTGTGCACAAATGACTTTTGATGTCATAAGAGTAAGATTCTTGAAGGATCATATTACCTTATTGAGCAATAATAAATTTAAATTGACCTTTAAATACGAAGAATTGGTTAGATTGAATAAGTACACAATACAGAATAGGAATAATGTGTGGGTCCCGGTGAAGCCGGATGGATAGCCAATTTGGTTGAAGCTTAGAGCGAGAAATTCAAAAATATTATCAAATACTAACCGAATGACAACGCTTGAAGCCGCTCAATATTTTTTAGCATAGCTTACATCAGCATAATCTAGGACAGACAAAACTGGGAAATTATGCTAATATAATGTAATTTTAGTAAGAATAACAATAAAAACTGCTAACGCCTTTCCCCCATCTTATTATATATTACTAAATTACCTTACATTGATAATAGACATAAAATTTTATTTCAAATATGTACATAATTATATTTAGGAACAAATGTAACAATGTGTGTACGTGTTATGAAGTTAAACAATTGCGATATAACATGACATGTGATAGGAATATTATTCGTAGTTTAAACTTAAAATTCGGTGATGATATGAAATAAAACGTCAAATTGATAGATACGTGATAGTACTATGGCCGTGTTCCGAAATACACTACGAGCACTGTGAAGTGTGACGTCATTTCAGTATACTGCGAATTCGTTCATTTTTAGTTTGCTATACTGTGCTATACTGTTACTGTTAAAACGGAAAGCAGTCCAGAATATAGGCCATACAGATATTTGTCGTGGTCTGGGCGTTTGTGCTTGTGTATTGTGTGTGTTTCCGGAGCCCCGACACAGGATTCACTTCCTACTGGGGACCGTTGAGTGTGAGACGTTTATTATTATTTATTATTATCATCCTCAATTTTCGATTTTTTTTTCAAATGAAAATATTTACGACGTCACATATTTCGACGTCATATATTTTTTTATAGTACTGCGGCAATGTACTGGGTGTCGGAACGGAACGAATTTTTCACTAGAGACATCACTGAGCAGTGCTCGCAGTCTATTTTGGAACACGTACTGACGGAACGAAATCTATTGTATTCATGAATCACTAATACTAAGGCTACAAATTAAATAACTTTTAAAGAAACTTAAAACATTAGAAATATATTTGATTTTCTTTACAACTGTTAATCGTTTAAAATGTTAATGTTATTAAAATTTCCAGGAAAATCTCAGACACAAAAATTATGATTCATTATTTGCGTGTAAGAAATGCATTCAAAGTTTGGTAAGGAAAAACAATAATAATTGTCTCAAAGTGTAATTCTTCTTTCTCAGATTTTCTAGGAACAATAAGGAAAACCTTAAATGTAAGGGATGTGATAAGCTCTGTTGTTTTGCATGTAATAACTGCTACTTTGTGGTTTCGATAATGCAATATTATTTTTAGTACAGAATTGAAAACCACGTTCGTTATTAGTGATTACCACCCGGGATGACATTTATAAGTTATTTGTTAGCAGTTTGCTATTTTACTGTGTGTATGAATAATTTTATGATAGGTTCACAAAAACCTATTATTTTTTTATCATAGAAGATATTAATAATAATTACTTTTGCCTGTCACAAGGGGAGCGGAACAGACTGAACCAAAAATTTCTCATCATAGTCTCATTTCCATTTCTTACATTTGAGTGTATCTGTTAAAGTTAACAACACATTTTGCTCCTCTGCAATTATAGTCTATTTAACATGTGCCATTTAAGTCAACTTTTTCAGCAGTCTCCGAAAAATAGATTGAGATGTCATTAGATTCATAATGGCATCTAGATGATTTTTGAAAAAAAAGAAATGAAGTTCCGCTTGCAAAAATTGCAAAGGTTATTAACGAATAACTAAAAATATAAAAAGGGGTTTAGTTTTTGCAAATATCTATGTTGCCTAGACTATTATACACTATATGACACATGTCACACATGGCGCCGAGACATGGACACTGATGACGTGATTAGTACACAAACTTTAACTCAACAATATGGAATGGGCTATGAGTGGAGTCTCTCTCAAGCATAAAATCATCCATTATTGGCGAAATCAAAGTAACCAAAGCAACATAGACCGTACGCGTAGGTTCAGCAAGGTAGTGGGCTGATCACGTATGTCGCAGGACCGATGGACCAACGATCTGCGCAAAAGTTCCTTAACCATTCATTTTCATCATAACAGAATAATTATATAATAGACATACATATTTATTACATTAATGTATCATCTACAAGTACGTAAAAACATAATGATTCAAGTAAGTATGAAATATCCAATGAAATAAAAATTTGTTTAAGTAATCAGACTAAAATAACCTTCTAATTAAAATTCTCTAACCACAGTAACCAAACAATGGTTTATATAACCTTCGGTTAGTACAAAGAGCAATATTTACATTCCAAACATGACAGTAACTACAATAGCGCCGACGGTATCACAAGCTTTATCAGTGGAATCCTCGTATCTCATTACTTTCACTTCAAGTTCAACTCGCCATGTTTCAGCTACTCGCTATAAAGATGATCTTACCAGAGAGCAATGTTATTTTTATGATAAGAGTATGATCGTAAAGAATTAAGATATAATGTCTTTACTTGTTTAATTTACGACATGGCTATTGTTTTCAGTTAAAATATTTACTAGAATGATACGTAATATGTATCTTTAAGTAAGTAGTATGTAGCTGTGTTTTACGCGTTTGATTTTTTTTATACATGCAGACTGTTATGGTCCAAATTATATTTTTTTAAGTTAAATAGTCTGGTATTTTAGTTATGCGCGTTGATAGCTTCATTAAGGGCTCTCATCGCGGGAATTAACATTTTCTGAGGCACCCTTAAGATAGAATTTCCATATTTCGATTATCTATCCGCGCCACGGTTTCATTACAGTTAATTTTTATCTTATTAAAGTAAATTATGCTTTGTTTTTCTTATTTATATGTATGTAAAATAGTATTACAACATCCTATATAAAATCTTCTAAAAATTTATTTGTCCCCGAACGCCAAAACTTTGTTACGAAATCGGAAAGCACTAGCTCTGCTCCGAGGTTTCACACACGTTAATTTGAGGGAAAAATGTACTTAAATATTTTTAAACAATTACTCTAAGAGTAGTGTACCCGCCTCGTTGGTCGAGTGGTCACAAGCGTTACTGCTGAGGAAGGGGTTTCAGGTTTGATTCCTGGGTCGTTCAACGTATTATTAAGTGTTTTATTTTTAGAAATTTTCAGTAAAAGAGTAATGTTATATTTACTTTAAAAGTGGAACTATAGTTAAAAAATGTCTCGAGAAGAGAAATAATAAAGGACGCAACGGAAGCTCTAAAAAAGATTATTTTTTCCCGTTTTCATTCCTCTTTAAGTCTTTGAGGCAAGTAATGCTAAAAATGCCTGTTCATAAAATTAGATTTTTTCACTGGCCAGGCAATAAAGCTATCGAATGTTTTACCTTTATTAATAAAAGAAGCCAAATCACTCCCAATATTTAAAAACTCCGTTAAGAAACATTACCTTAATAATGTGGACGATTCAAATTATTTTTTCGCTGTTATTGACAATAAATTCTATGAGTTACTTTTGGTATATTTATTAGTTTATTATGCTATGTATGTATATATGTAGTGTTTAAGTATGTGTGTAGATATTTGTATGTAAGTTTATTATTATATAACTGCACCACCTACCCGTTCTCTTTTAGATAAGTTACTCCAACTTATTTCGGGTTGTCTCTTGTCTGGAAGAAATAGCTAACTAGCCATAAGATCCCCCCTTGTACTTCACATTTTGTAATTGTCATAAACTTATCTTGTTTATATATATTTTGTGGTATACAAAAAAGTGTAAATAAATAAACACATAAATTATATCATCGATAGGAATTTTTTTATCACACATCTCTATGGTTTTCCTTATAAGTTGTAAGGTATTACAACACAGCACAATCTATAAGGTATTATAGATTTATTATTATTATATTATATTATATTATTTATTTATTATTTATTGCTGTGTAACATATCTCGACTAAAACGTACCTCACATTGACGGTGAAAAGATTAAAGGTGCATAACTCACCATAACCATAACCATAAGAAACCATACTAGTATGCCATGTCCTATAGAGTTAAAGTCATTTCAACATATAAAATTGTTAAAAATATTGTTAAAATATTTTCATTAATTATTGCCATACTATTTTTGTGAAATCTCAGCTTTTTTGAAATGACGTAGATTTGGGGCCTCTGAAATGCATTATCATAAAGATGTTAGAATATATTGAATTAGCAGATATTTGCCAAAATTATTTTTTATCACATCAAAAAAATTCAAATTAAATTATCAATAGTAACAATAACATTTTATTTATACCACACCACAGTAGTGTAACGTTATTTAGTTTCATACCACAATAACGTTAAAGTAAGTTTAAAAAAAAATATAATACAGTAAGCAAAGTGGAATTATGTAGAAATTATTTTCTACATTAGGAATTTTAGGTTAATTTTTAAGGAGGACCAGCCAAATTTTTTTGTTAATAGAAAAAGTTGGAATAGGTAATAAAAACATTATTCGAACATATGCAATGAAATAATTCCTAGTATAATTATGTCGTCCATAATTTGTTCGAGATATGTTTCTCATAACATAAATAATAATAATTGTATGAGCGATCATTTTATTTGATTACAGTCTGATTACCTTACACGATAGACTGTAAAAATAAAATCGTGACAACATAATAGTGATCAATCGACGACATTATGGCAATAACAACATTCGGTACTACTGTTTTTACGTTGTAATAAATAATATAATTCCGTTTTAGCTTATTTTTAATAAAACTGGTGAAATTACTATTTTCATATTAAATATTATATTATTTTTGACTATAAAAGTTGATTTTCTACTTGTATTTATTTTATTGTTTGTACATTTGAGAAGGTATAACCTTATATACAATCTGTGCCCACGGCGTCACCCGTCCATCAGTTTTCATTTAGTATATAGTTGTGCGATTGAAGGAACTAAGCGCCATCACCGCTATTATGATAGTGTCATACTTCAAACTATTTTGAAAATAAATCGCAGGGGAATCCATTTAGGTACGGATGATACCCAGGACGCCCAGGTAGGCAGTCCTAGACCTATGTCGGATTCGGCACTTTATGAGTGCATACCGTAGTAAACTCCTGCGGGAGCCTTCAGCCGCTTTAATTAGAGGGTCCCGGATCTGCAGGCAACAGGATCCCTCCAGCGACAGGCTGGCCTCGGCGAAAAGGCCAGACTTCTCCTCTATGGGGACTGTCCGGCTTATCTCTGAACAGTTCCAACGACGCCATGTCTAGCAGAACCGGGTTCCCATCCGGGCCAGACACGGGCACAGGGGCGTTACTGGAGGTGCATTATGTAGCGCCTCCTACGCACCCGCATTCGAGGCCACGTCGGCGGCCTCCTCTCTTACCCGCTCGTCGGCCTCCTTCTGGGACATTACTATCTCGCAGAAGGAGACCATCGCCTTCCAGGACTCATTGTCGCCGAGCATCGCGGTGATGACTCTCGGGAGCGATAAGTCTCCTCCGAGGACCGACATCAGACCTTCATTTTACTGTATAATACAAGCATGTCTTTATAAATGTGGGCGTTTAATATCTTGTTATGCGGATATAAACACTCGCAGAACTCCCACGGGGTATACTTAGCTCTATAAAACAAATTAAATTAAATAGACTTTAAGATGAACTTTATTATAATACAAATAGGTCAAGGAGTCATATAGGAATATAAAAGTGCTTACGACATAATAATATTAGATTTATTGTAGGCAGGTCATTCCCTGTGTTCAAGTTATCTATACTTATTATAAAAACAACAAGTTTAATTCTCTACAAGTCTACATGATGAAGATATTTTTTCGTTTTCATTAATTTTAGCCTGTCTGTCAACTGTCTGTCTTTATCTTGGCCGTATGCTAGAAAGACACTGAGAACTTTTTATTTCGAAATTCGGCACGGTGCCCTTGTTATAAAGTATTAAAGTCATAATGTATACTCGATTATAATTCATTAACACATAGTTTCATTTCACTAATTCTTTTAAATATTACAAGTCTTTAGTTAAATTTAAGAGCTACTCGGCAGCTACCTGATCGTCTGCAGAGTCAGAAGCAGGTTTCTTGGGATGGAGCATGTAAGGGAGGCCAGCGCGAGCTGCGTGCAGGGATCTATCGGTGGCACAATTTTATGGAATCTCCTGCTAGATCCCCGGTTAAAAGGATTGGAGGCCTTGGGCTTTCGTAGACGACGTGGTGTTGTCGTTAGTCGGTGATACGGTCTAGGAGATTGACGGATAAGCCAATGCTGCACTCGAGCCTTTTAAGGAGTGGGGTGTCCAAAACAACCTGAGGTTTGCACAACATAAAACCAACACTATGGTTGTAACGCGTAAACTTGAATTTGTCATCCCACGCTTTGTGATGGATGGGGTCGGCATTGGCATGTCCCAAAAAAAAATAAGCTGCTGGGAGTTGTCATCGACGACAAGCTGAACTTTAGCACGCACGTCGCAAGCGTGCAGGTGAGTGGTGGCCGTCTATCACCAATTGTCGAGGGTGACTAAAGCCAATTCAACGTATGAGAATCTTTTTTTTTTACGATAGAAAATACATTTACGCATCGCCTTCGGGCGGCGGGTATGTGGGACTCGCTGACTCTCACCGCTAAAGCCAGAATACGCACTAAAACTTATCGGCCGTCTGCACAATAGTAGGGCACCACGGGATCGCAAAAGCATACAACCGTGACGCCCCGACGCTGGGCCCGGCGGCCCCTCCGTATGTGATTGGAGCCGCTCGACCGGTCCACTCTGCTAGTTCAGAGAAATACCGGGAGCGGCCCAACCACCGAAGTGAAAGGAGAGAGTACCCTCGACCTCCCTCCATCATCTCTCCACCGCTCTACCAGTCCACTCTGCACGGGGCAGAGAAGACAAGGAGCCCCTCATCCTCTCTCCGCGACCTCCCGGCGCCACGCCCTCACCGAATGCACCTTCCGTGCGAACACACTCTACCGCGCCTCCGCGCCCCGCCGTATGTAATTGGAGCCACTCACGTCTACGAAACGTCCAACAGTTAGAAAGAGAGAGAAGATCGCGGTACCCCATTGGCCTTGCGGTCTCAAGTTCAATACTCGTTTTTTTTTTTTTTTGTTAACATCAAGTATTTACTTCTATTTTAATTTTTCGACTACAAGAAAATCATAGAAACAACTCTAATATGCATAGTAATATTATATTGGTATGTAATTCAATCGGTATCGCGACCGTCTCTCTCTTTCTAACCGAGGGACAGACGGAGGCCAGGCTCCCCTGCTCTATCTATAATACTTCTATGTCTCAAACCCAATTTTCAGCTGAGTGATACACCGTTTTTGGGACACAACACATAATTGCAGACATTATTTACACTTTTTTTTTCTTTTCTTTATTTTTTTTTTTATCTTCTGATTTATTTTTGGTAAATTTTTTATTAGTACTTTTTTATCTTTATAATTTGGTGTTGTGTGTTTTGATATTTTTTTTTGTTGATTTAATTGTATGTTTGTTTTTCTTTTGTTTTTGTATAAATATTTTAGGCATTAAGTGTCTGCAATGTTTGTGATGTCCCAAATCTGTATCTTTTTACTTTTTTACTTTACTTTAGTTATATATATATATATATATATATGTATATACATTTTAAAATGCAAAGGTAAGTATTTCTTATTACATATGCATTAAAAATACTTGTTGGTAATTAAAGAGTAGACATGAGTTTATGATATTCTTATATATTATGATATTTTTTTGATATTCTTCATCATGTTTTTTTAAGACGTCATTTTTCGCTTAATTTTAAGCACAGTATCTTAATTCGCCGCATTGTTTCGATGCAAATAAACGGAAGAACATGGATCAGAATTCCGGAACAATACACTATATATAATAAACATGCAGATTTTAGCAGCAGCGGAAGAAACTCAAAACAGCAAAGAAAACTCACTGGTGCTATGTCAAATTTGAACTGTCAACAGTATTTTTCAATCCACATGTATTAACATTAATTAAATCGTTGAATCAATAAAATTTATTATGGGGGTATGTATATGTACCTAAACCTCATGAATCACTTTATCTATTGGTGAAAACCGCATGAAAATCTGTGCAGTAGTTTTTAAGTTTATCGCGAACAGACAGACAGACAGACAATCAGACGCGGCGGAGGAGTTTGTTTTATAGTATGTAGGAAGTGATAGTGATTTTCATTTTATATGTATATTTAATTATAATCTTCCTTATAATTCTCATTCTTAATTTTTTTTTTGTTTCATTCTTTGGTTTGTAATATAAATCACATTATCCATAAGTTGTGACTTGAAGGTTTGGTTTTATTTGTAAAACTCACAAAAATTATTGATCACCTTTACTTGAAGATTAGACTATATAAAAAAAGAATTCAAAATAAAGAAATATATTATGTTAGTATTATTAGATATTAAATTTTTTTAAATCTATATAATATACCACAAAGAAATCTTAATGTAAAGCTGTAAGAAAAATGTTTTTAAGAAAAATAAACAAAAGATATTTTTTTAAATATTTCTTATATAAGTAAGTCTGTCACAAAACATACAACATAAACTAAAATATTTTTATGACTTCTTATCAACAATCATATGTTCATAAATTATCGTGAGTTCGAAACAAGGGTCTTTCATTACGCTCTTCCTTACTTTAAATTTAAATAAAAAAAGTGTGTGTGAGATATCATCGAAATTTTTATTAGTTTGAAAGTTCTATCGATGCCATTATGTATGGAATATTACATCCTGCAAATGTCCGCTGCGGCGTCGCTGAGTGGCACGCACCCTAAAAGTCCAAATTTCCATGACTCATTCGCATACACCTGCGACTTAAGAAAACCCCACAAGAAAAAAGTCTAACGGGGTTAAATAGCACGATCTCGGTGGTTCACATTACTTCCACGTGGGATGACCATGTCCTCAAATCGCTCGTGCAGAATATCCAATGTGGCATGAGCTGTGGGGCACGTAGCGCCCGCGGCGGCGTCCTGTTAAAACCACATGTTGTTGGTGTCCAGATAATCCAATTCAGGCCAAAGGAAGTTGGTAATCATCTACTCTACTAATCTCTGCATTTCATGTGGATTGGTATCGTCCCAAATTCGACAATTTTGTCTGTTCACGTACCCATTCATCCAGAAATAGGCTTCATCGCTGAAGATGATTTTCCGATGAAACTAAGGGTCAGTTGCCAACTGCTCCAGAACTCATTCAGCGAAAACACATCGTTGTCTATGGTCGTTTACCTTTAGTTCCTGGGTCAGTTGAATATTGTACGGGTGCAGGCCCATGTCACGACGGGAAATTCGCCAAGTTGTGGTCTGTAAAAGTGGTTACTCAATTTACCACATTGCGAATAGTGCTCGGGGTAGGACGAGTATGGCGACCGTAAACCGGGCGAAGCGCGCGGTTCGTTGCCCGTACAGAACACCCATTTTGGTTTAAAAAAAATTATTATTAAAAAAAATATAAATTATTTGTTGTTGAATCACGTGTTGTTGAATGCTATATCCGTCCATGATTATTCGGCAAAATAGACTGATTAAATGACAACTAATTTAACAGATGTAGCTTCAACAAGATGGCCGTTATCAACTTTCAAAGTACGAAGTCCCCTCTTGGAGGACCCTATACAATAGTAACACTAAAAACAACCGTTTTCAAGTGCTTTTGTGCTTAAAGTTTTTATCATTTAATCATTTTGAAAATTTTATCCTCAACGATTCAACGTTCACGTAACTTTTATGCATCCATAAAAGTTACGTGAACGAACACATAAGTTTCAGGATAATTCAAATAAAAATACTTTTGGGTGATAACAGTATTCTGCGGTGAAAAAAAAATCATGTAAAAATAAGTGGACAAGTCGAAATATGATGGCAAATACTTTTGGGCTATAAATAAAATAGCATAAAACAAGATACGACGAATACTTCATTATCAACATTTCTCATATTCTTAATAAAGTTAATCTTTGTGGTTGAAATACACAATAGGTTATTATAACCATTGGTGTATTGCGAGTTAATATGTGCAGATAACGTTATCGCTTTCATCACTCTTACATTAAAAATAATAATATAGATTTCTTAATTTTGTAAAGTATACCGCGATGCGACACGAGGCGATGTGACACGAATATATCAAATTAATAGTCATTATATTATACTATATTACTACTTTTACAGTAAGGTTGATGCCTAACGCGTTGTTTAAGGCGTAAGGTGATATAGTACATACAATAGTTGCACTAAAATTCATCGTCATTATCATTATCTTATTCAAGATAATCGTTCTGGTGATATAATTACGACGAAAGTTCTATTAACGCCGAATTAGTCCAGTCATTACGTTGAAAAAAACGAGTTAGAAATGCATATTTACCGAGAAGGCTTAATTTTGGATAATATGTGGAGGGGGGGGGGGGTTCGTCTCCATCCCCGTAATATCCAAAATTTAGCTTTCTCGCTTAATGCATTTCTCGTTATTTTTTTCCAAATTATCGTCATCTATCAGCCTCCCCAATTGAACTCAAGAGCGACCTCCTTAAGTCGTCTGTCCAGCTCGTGAACGACCATCTAACGCTGCGCTTGCCGATACGTTGTCTCCACTTCAAAATAAGTTTAGAACAAAGAATTACAAATACACTAACATTGAACCTTTTCTTTTTTTGAAGATGCCAAAACACTATCAACAATTATCAATATCTAACAATTTTTAATAATCATAATATTATTGACATAAATATAATTATGTATGTATGCACGTAGACTAACGAATGATATAAGTTCTAGATTCATTTTAGTATCAAGTATTATGTCTGTTACAAGACAGCTACTTTATATAATTATCATTGACCTCGGTCGGACAAAGTTGACAAAAAATTCGCCACATAATCTTCGTACGAAGTTTCCCAAAATACTAAAAGTCATTTACTTTAAACTATTGTGTAAAAATGTCGCTATAAAAACTGTGTGTCGCTAAAATTTAGGTATTCGAATAGAGCTATTCCATTTTAATTTTTAACGTAACACTAGATATATTATCTATTTGTCTTTTCGTTAAAATAATAAAAAAGTGAAAGAAAATAATTACATATTATGTAAATTTACGATTTCTTTTTTTTTAACAGCACATTAATTTAATAAAATAAACTAGAACTGAGAGATTGTTTATATAAACACAGTAAAAAACTTAATTATACGAAAAGATAAAATATATTAAGGGATGAAAGCTCACTAAAATCACTAGAGGCAAGATGAAATAATACAAAGGTTTATTTGTTGATTTTTAAGGCTGTAACTTAATATATTAAAGTAAAAATGAAAAGAGTAACTAGCTGATAAATTTATTTTCAATTGTTAAGTTTACTATTCACACTGTAAAAAAAATGACACACCGAGAGCCATGTAAAATAAAAAATATATTTTTTTTAAATTTAATTTCAAATAAAATGTTTAATTATTGGTTTTTAAAAACGGGTTGTACTGTATAAACCTGTAAATAATCCACTGCTGAGCGAAGGCCTCTTTTCCACATAGAAGAAGGGTTAGAGCTTAATCCACCACGCTGCTCCATTGCGGGTTGGCGGATAATTTCTCTACCATGAGTAACGACCGTTATCAAGTGTCTATGATAACAACCGAGACCGACGGCTTTACGTACTCTCTAAGGCACGGTGGGGAGACCCACACGGACATACACCCAGACCGGAAACAAATACATATATCTGTACTAATACAAGTATCATTCACAAGCGGAAATCGAACCCGCGACTGACGGCGCGCGGTTTAAGGCGACTACTCGTACCACTCCACCAGAACGGTCGTCAATTTTAAAAACTATTTGAAAGATAATTTTGTATAAGGTTATAGACTTTATTTCACAAGAATATGAAATAAGATTAACTTATAAGTAATTATTTGTTTTATTTCTATATGAAACAAAGTGCGTCTTAAATTTAAATTAACTGGAAATCCCTTCTACGAAGTGGATAACTCTGTTTTTGTTTAAGCTATTACTCATTGAGACGGATACGAAACAAAAATAAGTTAATTCAATATGTATATATATTTTTTTTAATTAAAATATTTGTTTATTCGATAATATTTCTAAATAATTAAGATATTGAGAGTTTTTCTAATAAGTATTTTATTTTGTGTATATATTACAATCGCAATAAACATTTAAAAAAGCGTATCAAAAGTAATGGTATATTATAAAATAAAATTAATTTCCAACGATTTTATTTTATTTTATGGTTGAATGTGTGTGTATTCGATCGGAACACGTAATAAATTTATGTTTTTGTATGTTATTGTCAATACTAGAAGTAAAAAGCAAACTAATTCATCAACATCATTTTGTCAAACAATTCAATTGACCTTAATAATCAATAATAATTACCTAATAATAATTTAAATATATTGAGTTAATGTAACAAGTAAAATTTCTTTTTAGTATATTTTAGTATATGCATAGAGGAAATCTAGTACTGTAAATTGTTAAAAAACAAAAAAAAAATCTTAAGCTAAAACCATTCAGTTTGATCTATATAAATATCATGAGATATTATAGGATATCATATATTTAATGTGAAAATGATCTGCAATAAATAATTAAACGTATTTAAAATATTTTAATTACAAATGGATATTTAACTTTTCAAAGCATGTATATATAGATATTCGAAAGAAGGGGTTGAGTCGAATAAATATATTCTGCGTAAGATAGAACGATCAGCTGTAAATGCCTAGAGTAGGCTCTTATAAATCCTCTAACTTCGTTGAACTAATTCCAGACAGTGAGCTAAGTCAGTCGAAATACGTGACGTTAGGTATTTATTCAATAATTTACCAATTTATCAGAAGCTGAGCGAAAACAGGGCGGGTTGTCATTCACAGTTTGATCATTGCCCGCTCCGGACGCGTTTTAAAAATATCATTATTGTGATTATTGTAGTGCCATCGTTACTATATAATATTATACTAATAATAGCCGATTCGTAGCACAACGTAGCGGTAGTCTACGAATTGCGTGCGCATACGCAGTGCATTTTCTAGATCATTTGTGTTTGAATCGAGTAACGTGAAGAATGGCCACCAAAAACGTTCAAAGTAAGTGTTTTATTTTATATTACGATATTATTGTATGTATTTATTATATCTTAATAATTTCATATCAAATATAATTAAACTACAAATACAAAATATTACACTTCGGTGTAGCAAAAATAATATCTATATTGAAGACGGTAAAAATGTAGTTTTAATTTATTACAATTTTTAATACGTTCATAAAATACATATATACAACATACTTTAAAGTATAATTAAAATGATATAAATATTTTGCATTATATATATTTTGTTGTAAATAATATGAATAATTATAATATTACCTTATAAAATAAATTATTGTATTTTAAATACCTATATGATATAAATAAAGTAGTTAATGTAGTAGTCTTTATTGTACACCAAGGATAATAAACATTACAAAAATATTAATATATTTATATAGTTATTACCTTAATGTCACTTTATATTCAACAATAGTTATTGAACTATCATTTTAAATTACATACTTTCACAATTACCACATCATGTTCCAACTATAATTAAAAAGTATGACAGTATTAAAATTGTTTAAATAAAATATTTTACATATAAAAATAAAACTTATTTGAAATAATATAACTTACTTATAAATTTTAATACAATATAATATGTAAAATAAATATGTTTTAATATTATTTCATTTATTATATATATTTTATCACAAATATATTAAGAAAATTTGTATTTAAAAAACTTTTTGTTCGATATTTCTTTGAAATGACTGCTTTTGAGTATGTTAATTAGAAAAACTTAAACAAAATTTTTTCTTTCAAAATATAATTTAATATGTTTCATAATAATAGTCATGGTTAAATTCGTTTCAAAAGTACTACTTCACTGCAGTACGTACACATTTTGTCGAAACAACAAAGAATACTTGTACGAAAATATAAATGATAATTAACGACGTGACGATAAAATTCGTCGCTGTCATTTTGTTTATCAAACGTCGATTCGTTGCATTCTTACACTTGAATTGGTTTTTACTTTTTACACTCTTCTATGTATAAAATAATTACTGACGTATTAATGATATTAATTAATCGAAAAAAAAAATTAACGCATTATCTAGTCTTGGAATGCTAAATCCTTTAATCTATTAGTAATCAAAACGAATTGGTATTTTTGTTATAAAGAGTATAGGTCAATATGAATACATGTGTTCATGTTTATTTAAAATATAAAATATGTAGGTACACACTGTTCTCTTATATTTACGCGAATTTTACTCATTTAATTAAAAGTCTATACCGAATTTGATCTAAAAATATAATATATAATAATTCTCCGAATTATTCGGACACCCAGCACCTCAGTCCCCCGAGACCATGGACGCTGTAAAGGGTCCGAAACGTCGGGAAATAATTTTAAAAATTGTTAAAATGTAAAGTTTTAAATAAACTCGACTAAATCTGGTCTATACTTTTATTTAAATATGTAGGTATATGTAAAAAAATTAACGATATTCGATATGCAATAAGAAATATTAAAGTATACCTACACAAATTATTGTCATTAATTTAAAATACAATAATAATATCATACTACTGCGAATTGTGTTACATACTTCACGATCTTACAATTTTTTATTAACATTTTGATATGTCAACATTTTATCTTGGTTGAATCATTAATTTTGCCTAATTAATTTGTAATTATCAAATTACAAGTAATTACTGCCGAACGTCTTGAGCTTTTTTATTTTGTTAAATTATTTAATTTTTTTTCATTTTCCTTCTCCTCTTCATGGATATGGATTTGCCTAGTTAGTGGGACGCTTACAGACTGATTCACGTCAGTTCAGTATTTTTTTTTGTACATATACATATATTTTTGCCAATTGTGAGCCATAAAATTTTTAAATATATTTTTATCTGCCGTTTTTAGTTTGTTCTTTGGAGACGAATGTTTAACTTTTGAATACTCTAATTATTTATAGTTTTTTTGATTGTTTATCAATACAAATATTTTAGTAAATTATACTATGGTGATTATATTATTGTATTTAATATACAATACCTAGTTATTTGTCATTTTTTTCTTGTTTTACCTTTTAAAAGTAACAAGAAAAGACAGACTCCTGACTTTGAAATAATGTCGTACGAATTTAAATCATGTTAATTGTATTGAATTGTTCTTTGAATTAAACTTTAAGAAAATGTTACGTTTTATTACGATAAATTAAAAAAAAAATAGAAATTTAGTCAGATTTTCTTTTACTCAAGTAGTGCATCGAAAGAATAAAAATATTTTTGAACATAATATTTTGCCACTACAAAGGCCGGCCTTACTGTCTCTAAAATGATGTATCGCATGAAAGGCATTCTTGCAGAGGTTAAGCTGAAGTCGGCAAATTACCAATAAATAATTATATAATAAATAATAAATATTATGCCAACGGGTCAGTCAATATAACAATCATTAAAAAAGAAATTAAACAAATAAAAACTTAATCGAACATATTTGTCGGAGTACTTTCAATAATTAGGTAAAATTATAAACGCATACAGTTAGTAGGTATATAGACGAATGGAAACAATTTTTTTGTGCATTTCTTTGAAATTTCTTTTTTATAATGTCTTTGATATTATAGCCATATTACGTTAAATATCCCATCTCTAGGTTTTTCTTATTGATACAAAATACTTACCAATTTAAAAACTTTGGAAACTTTACATCATTTTATCATCAAAATTCAATAATTAAATAGGTAAGTAATTAATAACTATACAAATTATGTATAAATACTTAAGTAGGTAAATATTTAAATAAATAAATAAAAACATTAAATCGCAAAGTAAAGATAAAAAACAATTAAAAATTCAGTGTGATGGATGAAATGATTTTTTATCAATCTAGCAAAGTTCGGTTCAATATTGGTATTCAAACGGTTTCTTTGTTTTGTCAAAAATTTTGTAACCACACTGAAGCTTTTTCGACTAGGTATGTTGTTTGGAGTTTAACTTGAGCATGATTTCATTCGTGTTAAATCGGGATAATTTAAATAAATTATCAGTTTTCGTTTATGTCGACCCCTGGGAAACTGATTTCAACCCCAAGGGGTCGATATCGACCACTTTGGGAATCCCTGATCTAGATCTTCGCATTGCTTAATTACATAAATGACAAATAGCTATGTAATACACACATAGATAAAATACTATTACGCTTCAATCGTATTATTATCCAACATTAATTTTATCTCTTAACATTACCTAAGTACATGACGTCATATCAAGCTATAAATATAAGTCTATACCTACCAATTCTTTAAACTACAAGTTAATTAATAAAAATAAAAAAATAAAACTATAAAAAAATGGCTGAATTTACAAGAAACTGTGTATCGTTATAGATATACAAAAAAGTTTAACCAATAATTAAATGCTAAATAAAGATAAATCTTTTACTTCGTCTGTTTAAACTAGAGTAATTGTAATTAGCACTGAATTGTATACAGTTATCCTGTTTATAATTAAATGAATGTCCATAGTGGTTTCGTTCCCGTAAACATATGCTACTTATGGACAATATAGCTTTCCTAAGGCTTATATAAGTTTCAGAGTTTATTGATTAAATAAAACAAATACTTATTTTTAAATTGCTTTTAAAATATATTTAAACGATCTAATAACGGCCAAAAATTTAAATGACGTCCAAAATTATAATAAGAGTGATTTAGATCTTGTCATCAATAATATCGCTATCGTAAGTATTGTATGCCATCAAAAACATAACTTGTAAAAAGAAACCAAGTCTCGCAACTCACTTCTTCTTCCGTAAAAAGTTGTGAGATCCATGTAATACCAAGTCGGCTAATTTATTCAATCCCTACTTAAGGGTTCTTCTGTTTTAAGTTATTACGTTAGTAGCTAACCTAACAACATCGTATAGTGATCATATCAATATTAAAAATCTTTGATGTGTTAAATAAATAGACTGACTTGGCAATCGCACTAAACAATCTAATTTAATATAATATTCCTATGTGTTACTTCTTAGATACATTGTTTTCATGCGATTGCCAAGTCGATCTATTTATTTAAAACATCAAAGATGTTTAATATTGATGTGATTACTATACGATGTTGTTAGGTTAGCTACTAACGTAATAACTTAAAACAGAAGAACCCTTAAGTAGGGATTGAATAAATTAGCCGACTTGGTATTACATGGATCTCACAACTTTTTACGGAAGAAGAAGTGAGTTGCGAGACTTGGTTTCTTTTTACAAGTTATGTTTTTGATGGCATCTCATTTCTTTTTGTAGACAGTTCTTCTTATTTTCCTTTCCGGTGTCTTCTACTTCTTTAATATCAACAACGTATTTTCTTAAAGCCTTCGCTCGGGCTAATGAGCTTTTCTTATTTTTGTAGATATTCTTCCTCTTTTTCTTTTCCGATCAGATATATCATTTGATTGTCATGTCATACATATTGTGATTTCAAGTTGACAACTTGAAATACTTGACAAGAGAGATGAATGAAGTATGTTTAGCCGGAAACAGTGTTTTCAGATTGCTGTCGATTTTTTACACCTAAACTTCCATAAAAATAAACTTTTAAAAATATTTAAAAAAGTGGATGTATACTTATGTACGTACGTAAAAAGTTATGCTTATAATAAGACGATGCGCCGAGTTAATGGTTGGTGCGCGCCATCTGTAATCAGACCCTGAAAACCCACCAAACAAACAAAACAACAAACAACCATTTAAGAACAAAGTACTCGTCAAGACGAATCAAAGGAGCCGAAACTCGATGGGGTTGCGTCGTTTCATTACAGAGTTCCTATGACCACCTTCTAGCTACATCATCAAACCCTGGTTACCATTGAAAGACAAACTACTCGTCTAGAGGATTCAAACGAGCCTGAACTCGATGAGGCTGTGTCGTTTCATTGCGAAGTTCTTATGACTGCATTCCAACTCCATTATCAGATTAGACCCTGGTAACTATCTAAAAACAAAGTACACGTCAAGACAAATCAAACGAGCCAAAATTCGATGGGGTTGCGACGTTTCATTACAGAGTTCCTATGATCATCTTCCAGCTCCATCATCAGACCCTGGTTACCTTTGAAAGACAAACTACTCGTCAAGACAATTCAATCGAGCCCGAACTCGATGGGGTTGCGTCGTTTCATTACAGAGTTCCTATGACCACCTTTCAGCTCCATCACCAGACCCTGGTTAACATGAAAGACAAACTACTCGTCAAGATGATCCAAACGAGCCCAAACTCGATGATGTTTTGTCGTTTCATTGCGAAGTTCCTTTGCCTGCCTTCTAGCTCCATCAACAGATCAGACCCTGGTAGCCATCTAAAAATTAAGTACTCATCAAGACCAATCAACGAGCCTAAATTCGTTGGGGTTGCGTCGTTTCATTACAGACTTCCTATGACCACCTTCCAGCTCCATCATCAGACCCTGGTTAGCATTGGAAGATAAATTACTCGTCCAGACGATTCAAACGAGCCCGAAGTCGATGAGGTTGTGTCGTTTTATTGCAAAGTTTCTATTGCCACCTCTCAGCTCCATCATCAGATCAGACCCTAGTAACCGTCTTGAAACAAAATACTTGTCAAGCCGAATTAAACGAGCTGAAACTCGATGGAGTTGCATCGTTTCATTACTGACTTCCTTTGACCACCTTTTAGCTACATCATCAGACCCTGGTTACCATTGAAAGATAAACTACTGGTCAAGAGGATTCAAACGAGCCCGAACTGGATGAGGTTGTTTAGTTTCATTGCGAAGTTCCTATGGCCACCTTACAGCTCCATCATCCGATCAAACCCTGGTAACCACCTAAAGACAAAGTACTCGTCAAGGCAAATAAAACGAGCTGAAACTCGATGGGGTTGCGTAGTTTTCATTAGGGAGTTCCTATGACCACATTCCAGCTCCATCACCAGACCCTGGTTACCATTGGAAGACAAACTACTCATCAAGACGATCCAAACGAGCCCGAACTCGATGAGTTTGTGTCGTTTCATTGCGAAGTTCCTACAGCCACCTTCCAGCTCTATTATCAGATCAGACCCTGGTAACCATTTCAAAACAAAGTATTCGTTAAGACGAACCAAATGAGCCAAAACTCGATGGGGTTGCGTCATTTCATTACTGAGTTCCTATGACAACATTCCAACTTCATTACTAGACCCTGGTTACCATTGAAAGACAAACTTACTCGTCTAGAGGACTCAAACGGGCCCAAAATCCTTCCTTTGGCTACCTTCTAACTCCTCCATCAAATCGCACGATCTAATCATAATATTGCATTGTCACATGATTTACTATTATTTTGGATCAAATTTAATTTGCAAGATTTGATGACAAATATCGAGACAGGTGAAACAAAATAAAAGCTTGTAAAAAGTGAGTTGACACATCCAGCGCAATGAAGTAAGTTAGCGCAATTGCGCGGCGCCTACTACTTAGCTTTATGTTGTCGGTTTTTTGTCACAGAGTGCACGCGCATCGTATAAAAATTTACTCTCATCAAGAAGTTATAGCTTTAAAATACAAAAGTTATTTTGAGTCCTTATTTTCTATTTTTATTTTTATTTACTTAATGTTAATATACATTAATTAACAGTTATTGCTGTTATGACTCACTTAATCAATCAGGTGCATTCTAATAATGACATAATTATATGAACTCAAAAATGATGACCACGCTGGCGAAATGGTGCGCGCTGTTGTATATTAAGCGGGAGATCCCGGGTTCAATCCCCGGCAGAGTAAATTTTCTTTCTCTGATCTGCTTCTCTGCTCTGGGAGTCTTTGGTAGTGGCTAGTTACCACCCTATCGGCAAAGACGTGCCGCCAAGCGATTGAGCGTTTTGCTACAATGCAGTGTAGAAACCGATTAGAGGGATAGGTTTAATATAGCTGCCAACTGAATAAAATAAAATAACTTACGTACGGGAAGCGTGGAAGCCGTGGAGCGGGCAAACTACCTCAGCCAGTCGCGGTTATGATTTATTAGTGTTCTTTAATACTTTGCGTGATTTTGGTACAACTACATAAGACATGTCCCATTCTTGCTTTTTCATTCCGTTGACCATTTTACAGGTTACCTTTGAAGATAATTATATGTAGGTACCTATATACACCTATTATTCCACTATATTATACTTGTACGGGTACATTGATTCATTTACTGCAAATGTAACTTTGTAATCCTATATATTTATTTGGGATTACAAAGTTATTTATGCAGTTGGTGTATCTAGAAAACTGGACCGAAATTGCACAATATTTGAATTTTTCCTTGGTTTATATACTAAACACTAATGGTATTCTAAATTTGAAGCTTCTATGTCTGCTAGAAGTGCCTTAGAGTTTTGATGATCGGTCAGTCAGTGAGTGACAAAATTCGAAACTTTGACTAATTATAATTCTTAAACTACTGGTTCAAATTGAATGAAATTTGAAATATACCGTGTTTATACAATGCCTGCTTGGGTATTGAAAATTGAGACTTCTAGTTTTATCCACAACGAAGTTATAGGGGGTCGAAAATGGCCTGAGTTGCTTCGAGAAAAGGATAGTACGGCCGTGCCACTTTTTTTTTGCTCGACTTGGCGGAGGCACTGCCGTGCCTCCAGATATTTTATCTTAATCCAAGAAAATTCGTTATCATGTCATATCGTGTAAACCGTTTATAGCTACTTCGTGTATCGACTGATAGTAAATAATTACCGATTGTAATTTAATTTTACTGCTTATTTGTATGTTTAGATAACGTATAGATGGCCATCAAAAGTGAGTCGACACATTAGCTTTCATTTATATTATATACTAGCGGCCCGCCCCGGCTTCGCACGGGTATTTAACTAAAATTTTAAAAATTATAAATTTATATTTTTTATCACCTACATGCGCCATCTATCGTATAATGGTAATAATATCGTTTTTATATTTATTGACATTTAACATAATAGTACCTATATTAATTGAAAATGATGTTTATCTAAAATATTAAAACGATTTCTATTCCTATCCGACATATTTAGTAAACTTTTAAGTTTAACAAAATAATAACTCAAAAATAAGTTTTGTGAGTTTTTAAGATTCCTTAGACCAGATGGCGTTGGCGGCGTAGGTACCTATTTCTATTTTCTTAAATATTTATTTTTAAATTTAATTACAATGAAACAAAAACTAAATTATACTGTGAGTTATGTTTAATTTTTATGAATTAAAGTTATTTACATTGGTTTTGTACATTTTACGTGATACGTGCACGAACAAAAAACGATAAGAGATGGCGCTGATTAAAAAAAAACGCGCTATTAAAATTTATTCTTGATGATATATAGTGTATTAATAAAGCGGAGGTTTTAACAGATTTATTATTTGTATACATAAATTAACTAAATTTTTGTTATTTTTTTTACAAAACCTGTCAAGTAAGAGCTATATTCTTAAAGAGGGATTCCATACTAACGAATGCTATTTAAAACTTCGGGGACCGGTTGCTGATAAAGCTTATCTCGCATATAAGTTATTGATAGACTATCGGAGACTTTAAAAGAAGGAGGTAAAATAGGCTCTTAGGGTCTCTTTCAGCTCATTTATTTTCACCTCTACTAATAAACTACAACTTTTGGTTTCGTAGGATAAGATTAGAAATATCTGCAAGATTAAATTCAGTTTGATGGTGAAACAGAAAAAAATATAAGAAACTTTTCTCAGTTGGATATCATCTTATCTCAGATAAACATCTATATAGAATCTTAATCAGCAGCCTATGATATTGGTCTTGTATATTTTAAGATCGACTTTAAAATTCTGACAGAGACGTGTGAAAATTATATATAATAACATAGTAAATATGTAACTGAAATATTATATTAATTTAAAAACATTAAAAATTTTGAACTAAACATAAATAAATTGAATTCAATTAAACAATAAATTATTACGTCTAAAATAGACCACAGCAAACGTCTGCCAAATTTTAAAGTAAATATCAATTGCTGTTAATACGGTAATTGACCTGTACACATGTGAAGTAGAAATGAGCCGACCCAGTCGATTGCAAAAAGTCGATTAATCGGCCAACTAGTCGGCGAAGTCGATCGTATACGGTAAAGTTTAAATGGCAATTTTTGTTGTTTTCGTCTTGCTAGACGAATCGATCTTTGGTTTCATTACAATGTTATTTAGAATTGTAATGTTTTACAGCCAATCCTCATTAACAGACAAATCTTTCTAAAATAAAAAAAAGAAATAAATTCACTCTACTGGATCCTGATATTGTCGCGTTCAAATAAACAAGCTTAATATTCATCTTTAAAATATTAGTATTTATGATTCTCTATTAGTATAACTATTTATAAGCAAATTTATAAATTATGCAAAAACATGCATTTGTTGTTCCTGTGGACTTTACTCGTCACTATAAATACAATTTGAAAATAAATGACACTCGAAATGTATCAGTTCGTTGGCTTAGTGCTCAATTTACACACTAGGCTATTTAAATATTCGTTTATTTTTATCTGATTACCCCGCAGTCCAAGAAAGAAAGAAGATTTCAGTTTTTTACCTGTTTATTTATATATGTACGTATTTGTGTCAATATTTTCTCGTAACTAGTAAAATGCTGCATCGACTTTATGTAATTATTATGTAAAGTAGAATTCGGCGCGAGAGTAAATTAATGGAGATTCATTAGTAAATAAAATTTGTAGGAATATAATGAATATGTAGCCAATGTAAAAATATTTTTATATATCATATGTATCTGCCATATCTTTCTTAGAATTTTCTGCTTGTTACTACCTACTCGATAAACTCGATACGAAATTTTTATTGTTATCGATTATTTCTTATACACTCCAATTACGTTTTTGGACAATAACATTTTTTAAAATTTTGAAACATTAAGTATTTCTATATGTTTTTAATGTAGGTAATTATTGTCTATTATACGTGTGAATCTTGCTTTATATGAAGTGGGCGAGATCGTTGCCCACCGTTTGGCTGTGATTTTAAATTCCACTGTCGTTTTAATGCTATTAAGTGCTAACGAATCGTGATCGCTTCTTAAAAATTGTTTTTAATAAAACTTATATCGTAACTTTAACCAAAACTTCACCGTAAGAAATAAAGAATGTAAGAAAATTTACTTAATTTCAATTTAACGTACTTGAAAAATACATGAAAATACCTTTGACTATTTCTCTGTAAAATATTTAAGGAAACAGAATTGTTGTGAAAATTATTATGTACTAGATTTCGATAGAAATTTAAAAACATTCTGATTGCATTTAACAGACACGACTAGGCTTGTTTTATTGTATAGGGGAACGAAAACAGTGTTAAGGTAGATTATGTCAATAACGCTGAGTTGCACGAAACAAATTTTAAATTTAATTGTTTATTAAACTAATTTAATCACAAGAATCGTGATTATCTGTTGCACTAAACCTACATCTGATTAAGTTAACAAAAAAATTTAGTTTAATTAAAGACCTATCTAACGGATGAATAATTCCAACAGCTTTAAATTAATCATGAGATCAACTAATTTAAAGATTAATTGCAACTTAACTAACGGAAAATTAGCGACGGTTTCGTGCAACTCGCCGTAAGTTTTATAAACTTAAAGATTTGTAAAAAAATCTTTTTACAAATCTTAAATTTTCTTTCAAAATTGTTTAATTTTGAATAGAACCGTCTAGAAACATTAAGTCCACGTGCGAAATTTACACAAGAATACAATTAAAATGTAAATTTATAAATGCAATTGTAAATAATGCATGATATGAACAACGCAAATAAGTTCATCTGTATTCCGAACCAAACCGGGTGATTTGTTCAAACTACGCACGTTCTAATCGGATTAGCTGGAGGCGCTCTATTAAAATAAACATTTCCTTTTCGGGTCATTACTGTTTTTATTTGCTTTATCACAAGAATTATTTTTATCGACCGATTAAGATAAAAAAGAAATAAATTTTTGAAATAATAAAATAGGATAGAGTTTAAGTGCGCGAATAACGAAAAATAAATTATATTGTCTTAAAAATAAATTACCAAACGTAAAAAAAAATTTACAACACTTTTTTTGCGTCGTCTCTAAGTTCATTTAATTAACCTTAATCTACAAATCTAAATAAAGAAATGTTTACATTTTTTAATAGCCTAATTATTCTTCTCCGCTCCTTATGACGACCATTCTGGTGTAGTGCTAGCGGGAATTGAACCCGCGACGGTCGGCATTGAGGCAACTACTCTACTTTACGTGCTCTCCGAGGGACGGCGGAGAGACCCGCAAGGACATACACCCAGACCGGAAACAAATATTTGTACAAAATACAAATATCTGTCCCGAGCGGAAATCGAATTCGCGACCGCCGGTGCGTACCCATGAGGCGACTACTCGCACCACTACACCAGCACGGTCGTAGTTGAGTTCAATTTCTTCAACTACTGAGCCGGGGAATAAATAGAATATTATTAAACTGGGAAAATGTTAAGGATAACTACAAATATATTTGTATATTTTAAATTCACATTAATCATATTATAATTGACGCATTCAATGAGTTATTATTTTATATGTATATAGTAAAAACTACAAAAAAATATTATTAACCCATTTTTACATGAGATTTAAATATTTAAATTGTTAGCGTTCTCGTAAACCATAGAAGTCTATTGTGTATCGATTTCTAATAACCGTAGGCTTGCTCCCTTGAAACCAGCGAGTATTTTTATATGGTTATAGTAACAGCATCTTAAGTAAAAATATCAATAGTCCTATAAAATATTTCTTTTAGCATGACACAAACATAATTGGTATGATTTTTTTAATATCACAAACCGTAAAATTATAAATATAGGTACATGTTTTAGTATTTCAACTGAAGTACTTAATAGCTCTATTGTTATGACCCACTAACTAAAAGTCAATTGTATCTCATTATTTTTTTATTTTATTTCAATGTGAAGAAGTAGTCAATATCTACGCAATGGTATGATGCCAGTTGGTAACATATTATACGCATTATTAATAAAACTTTACTGTACTAGTTGAGATTGTTTTAGCTTCCTTGCATATAAACATACTCGTATAAGATACATTTTAAGAAATGACATCATTTGTCTAGAATATTTGACTTTGCGAAATAAAAACTTTTATGAAAAATTTGATATTAAGAAATTGAAGGTGAAGTTCTTGAACACTATGGTTTTACGTCTTTGATAGATTGTCGTATGTTTTATAAAGATAATAATTTGGATCTGTGCTTAAAATTAAATTTATCCAGGTGTAGGTCCCTTTTTTTTCCACAGAAACAGGCTCTTAATTATTTTTAATACGTGTATAACGAATGATTATTCATTTTATATTAAATATATATGACATAAGTATTTTTTTTTTTCTGACGATATATCTGCACTTAATTATAAGAGTGACAGAAAAAAGCTTATGACGACGTAAACACATAACAAAATTTCAAACGCTAAAACACCAAATGTGTGATATCTGTTTTTTTTTTTTTTTTTTTTTTGAGAAATCATACTTACAGCTTAATAATAAATAATAACAAATTCTTCATTGTTGAATTTAGTAACTTTATCTTTGAAACTTCAGTGGAATTTTATTTTACTATCGCAAACTGGAAAAAGAAAAAAAAAAAGAACGCCAACTTATTAACATTTAACGTAAGTACGATTCGATTAAAATATATTTAGTTCTTTTCATAGTGTTATGTTTTACGATTTGATACTATAGAGTAATGCATAAGAGACGGTACTGCGTATTTATAATCTTGGAACGTGAGACTCTTTTAAAAGATGTATCTAATAAAGTAAACATATTTACGAAGCATATCTCAATACATGTACAATAGTAGTATGTAAAATGTTCGTTAAAATTATTATTTTGACAGAAACAGTAACAGACACTATGTTAATATGACACAGAAGAATTATTATTAATCTGTGCTTTCGGGAATGAGGTACTCGTTTAATACCTAGGTATATATATAGATATACTACCCCAAGCTCAATATTTGATACTAGATTATATAAACGACGACCGTTACCGTAGTGGTGCGAGTATTCGCCTCATGGGTACGCGCCGGGTGTCGCGGATTCGATTCCCGCTCGGGACAGATATTTGTATTTCGTACAAATATTTGTTGCCGGCCTGGGTGTATGTCCTTGCGGGTTTCCCCACCTTGCCTCGGAAGGCACGTAAAGTCGTTGGTCCCGTTTGTTATCATAGACACCTGATAACGATCGTTACTCATGGTAGGGAAATTATCCACCGACCCGCAGTAGAGCTGCATGGTGGATTAAGCTCTAAGCCTTCTTCTATGTGGAGAAGAGGCCTTCACTCAGCAGTGGGTGGTTTACAGGCTGATACAGTATATAAACGATAATGATTAGTAGTGTAATTATATACATTTTAAAATATACATATAAATAAGTTAAATACTTTATTTGAATCAATTAAATTATGACTGATCCTTCTATGTTTAGTTGATATTGTTGTGGCATTTTGCAATAATGATTCATTAATATTAGAACCATATTTATATGCGACGTAAGTAGACATAGAAAAATAATAATACCCTGCAAAATAATAGGAAAGAACAAATTTCCTGAATCAGTTTTAATTTATTGTATAACTACCAGTTATTCTTCATCATATGTGACATTGGTAAAACCATGCTATTACTCACTATTGAAAGCCATCAAACTAAAATTAATGAAATTTGAATGAAATTGAATTTATCAGTCATCGTTATTATTTTATTCTCTTAAATGTATACGTCATTAAACAAAACAAGAAGAGCAAAGAGTAAGAAAATATAAACAAATAATGTAGTCGAAATTATTAATGGACTTTTAAATTTCTTCGAAGCCGACTCAAACTTGGTCTGTCTACGCATTAAGTACTATGTTATAATCATAATTTTCTCTCAATTATGTATAGTTTTAACGTATATATGGTTACAGATTTAGAGAGCGGCAATGCGAACCCCGCGCCTGAAACCGAGGCGCCTGCTACAAAGAGTACAAGAAAATTTCTCGGTAAGCCTGCATGGGCACGGGAATGTGACGTTTATCTCTTGCACATAGGGTTTAAGCTTGTTTAGCATGTATCACTGATAAATATGCACTTAGATAACACATCGGGTTCCTCTATTACATTGTTCTTTCGTACTGGGTTTATCCACTATACATTTTTTCGTTCATATTTTTATCATTGTGAAGTTATATGTTATAATGTATAGTTATAGAATATGTTATTTTTATTTTTTGATCAGCGTTAGTACAAAAGGGTTACTTGATGGTTTGGTTCAATGTTTGATGCTTTGTGCACGTGATTGACATACATGTATCATATTGTAATTGAAAGTAATATTTATTCAAGTATTATGAGATAGTAATGTATTTCACTATATAAAACTAATTGTAAGAGATATAAATTGTAAGCATAAAAACGTTTTTTGGCTCAAGATAAAGAATGAAATTAGATAATTCTATTTATATTTTAATGATATTCTCCTTTAGACGTACTTCACGTGCGTTCATTTATATATAATAGCTGACCGTCATGAAATTTTCTACATGTAGATTTATTATCTATAAAGATTTGGAAACGGCTTAACCCATTGCTGAACTAAACTGAACTGAATCAGCCTGTAATCGTCTCACTGCTGGGTAAAGGACTCTCCTCCATATAAGAGAAGGGTAGCAGCTTAATCCACCACGCTGATCCACTGCGGGTTGGCAGATAATTTTCTTACCACTTTTTTTTAACGATGGGAAATGCATTTACGCATCCCGGCGTAAAACAGCGGGTATGTGGGACTCGCGGCCGGACGACAGGATCGCACGTCAACCTGGCAGGCCGAATACCTTACTAAAACCCATAGATCCGTCGACGCCGTAGTGGGGCGCTATTGGATCGCTTTCGCATACAACCATGACGCCCCGACGCTTGGCCTTGCGGCCCCTTTGAGAAGCCACTCGATCGGTCTCCTCTGCGCAAGGCAGAGACGTACCAGGAGAGGCCCAACTACCGAAGCCGGACCACTCGCTGCCGGCTCTCCTCCGCAAAGCAGAAGAGTGCCAGCATTGAATGACCCAACCTCCACGGTCGGATCGTACCATAGGTACCTCCGCAAGAACTACAGGGACTGCTGGGTTGACCCAGGCGACCCGCGTACCACGCACCCCCTGCACAGAGCGGACGAGCGAACCTGCCACCGAATGGGGGGAAAAATTTCCCCCTCATTTCTCCACGCCTTCTCGGCGCCACACCCTCACCGGCTGCACCCCTGTGCCCAAACATTCCACCGCACTTTCGCGCCCCGCCCACTACTGGACACCCAGCTACCCCAGATAGCCTCAGGAACCGGTTGGAGCTCACTGATTTTGACCAGCTGGGTCAAGGGGTCCAGTGGTTTGTGCGCTTTCGTGCCCCCGAGTGAAGGGGGAGAGTGATTCATCCCCCTCCTGCGCTTTCGCGTCCACCTGCTGGTTTTGTTCCGTGGGGGTCCGAAGACCCCTACCATTCGCAAATAGTGGGAGAGTGTGAGTGGCATTCCCCTATCCGCCACCCGGGGACTCCCGTGGGGTCCTGCAGTTCCCGTGGGAGATAATTTCCCTACCATGAGTAATGATATCTGCTCCAAGCGGGAATCGAACCCGTGACCGCCGGCGTTGAGGCGACTACTCGCACCACTAAACCAGAAGGGTGGTCACACATTGCAAATACGTTTTAATTTTAACATTCTAATTCTATATTCATAGGTTTCGAGCAATAAATCTTCAATTACATTTTCATAGCGCTCAATTAATTCTTATATGTCTTTATGCGATTTATAAGTAGTGGAATTTACATCAATTTAACATTTTGTATGATGTTAAAATAAGGTATGCGTGAACGTGTAACGTGTGTTCATTTATTTTATAATCAAATAATCGTCATTATCTCCACAAAAGTAGTTGATAATATATATACGTAGGTATATACACACGTTGTAACATTTTCTAAGTGTCATAATATTGAAAAGTAAACATCTCTCGAGGTTTTACTCGCATTAAGTTTTGATACTTATCCGATTGATTGATTTACTGTAATTATTCCGATCCAGATGTATAATTTTATTGGATCGATATTTGTTAAAAATAAACCTAGTTAGAATATAAGAGCCAACTCGTATGAACCCTAAGAATACATCCATTTAATTATGTATTACATATTCTACGTAGTTTATACGTACTTGTTTCTGCTTTTTATTTTTAAAATGAGCGGGCACCTCGAGATCTATAGGCTTATTTGCATTGAAATACTTTAGATCAGTGTTTCCCAACCTTTTTTAGGCCATGCCCCACCTAAACATTTCTAAATTTTTTATGCCCCCCATGCATAATTGTTTACCTTTAAAATTGTTTTGTTCCCTTAAGAATATAAATGATAAGTTTTAGGGAAACGAAGAAGAAGTAAAATTTCAAAACATATAATGAAAAAAAAAAAACTGAAATTCAAAATTTAGTACATTATTCCAAAAAAAAAATTAAATCTAATTTATAGACGTAAGCTGTCAAAAAGATAATAAACGATTGGACAAGGTATAGCATTGCATTTAAATAACCCAAAGCTAAAGTGTTTTATGTCGTGTCGAGTCCATTTTTAAATTGCCCCCCTTAACTATCAAATTGCCCCCCAGTGGGGCGTGGGTCCCACGTTGGGAAACACTGCTTTAGATGAAGACATAGAGGAATTTATTTCACGTACTGTGTAGAATGCTTAGTTTTGCTATCATTTTACTTGAGAGTAAGGAAACAATCGTTGTTAAGAATCTCAAATATAAATGGCTTTTCGATTCTCGATTGTTCATTGTTTTTTCTATGAAAATAGTCAGAAAACGTAAACTTAAAACGTAAATAGCGCCGTCCATGAATCCTACAAACTTCAAAGAAGCCATAATTGTGTTATAAGATAAAGCGGTAATTTTAGGAAGGATATTTTATTTGTTGTATAAAAGTCAAAGAGTGATAAAAAAAGTAGATACATATCTACAAGGAATCATAAAAATGTATGATGATTCGTTTCGCTTGTTTTTACTATAGAAGTCAAAAGATTCTGCAATTATTCTGCACACTTATTATGTAAATATTCAATTTTGCAATTATTATATTCCTATTAGAAGCAATTATATTATGTGAATCATATGAAATATCATTTTTTCTACAGGAAAACAGTCATAAATCCTACACGTGGACAATTTGATTATTATCTCAGACAAAATAATAATAAAAGTAAAACTATAGTTTTATAAAAAGTTCGTAATCTTCAATAAATTTAATGAAATATCATTAAAATGGTTATATTGTTCAAAAATACCTGTTTCACATATTTTAAGTTTTAAAGCATGATATTTATTTCATGTTTATTTTATTTACATTGAGAAGATTTAATATTGCGTTCGCATATAGCATATATAACTATGTATAGCATATATAATTATTATTAGCATTTGTTCTAGTAGTGTGACGTTAAAAGACTTAAAGTAATTAAAATGTTTATGGATTTTCCTTATAATAAGTAGGTTTTATACACAAATAGAATTGTAATACTTTCTAATCTGTTTTATATTTACACAGGGCACTGGCCTTAATACGTAAATCTTTGAATAAATATATAAATTGATCTTAAGATTGCGCATATTAAAAGTCTTATCATTAAATCCTGCGCACGTACCATCAGCGAGTATGATCAGGGACCAGAGCCAATGCCAAGGTCTTGTGTAAAGGGAATTGAGATTTAAGGATGTAGATTTCACAGTCATAGGAAATTCGAAAGATTATTACTTATTTCAAGTTGTTATTTATACGAACTAACCGCCTCAAGTAAATGATAACTCATGTTTATTAAAAGAGTTCAATTAACGTTACGTTTGGCACGTTTATCGATTATGCAAAAATATAATTAAAGTAGTCGATGTTGAAAAATCATTATGATCTCTATATGGTCATTATTACTATCAGTAAAAACAAGTGCACATTTACGATATTATATATATACATTATATATTACATTTTTTATATATATAATAAAAAAAAATAAGATAAAATCCCCAAAACAAATGATCGATCATATGATTCTTATCTACAACACATTTTGTTTATTTTTGTATCGTTGAGGTTAATGTTATCAGATCTCAGTGGCTAATTATTAAAATTTATTAGACGTTATTTTAAGATTAGTTCATTATAATGCAGCAGTAAGTCATCAGTAGTCAGTCAGTGTAATTAATGTTGACTGTACCGTTTACCTTTGTAATTTTGCTTATCATTTAATGTTTATTTCATTGTGTAGTTAAGTCTTTACGGTTTACTTCATTACGAAAAAAAAATGTATCTAAGTATCGTTGAATTATTTTCAACTAATATACTTTGCTTATATGTACATGATGACACATGTACAATTTGGTTAGTTTTCAAAAAGGCCTTTTTAAAATTTTGTATTGAATAATATTATATAATTATACATAATATAAATAATAAAATATTTTTAATATTAAATTATTATTAAGGTTTATTCAACTAATCGAATCACATTATAATTATGTATAGCAGGAAAAAAATTATGAAAGACACAATCATATGACAGCAAAAAATCGATATGTAATACACAGAATATAAGTCGCCAGTTCATAGTAATCACTATAATGATATGTTCTGCAGCTTCAACTAAAGAACGGAGAATATTTAGGGTAAAACCATAGTCAAATACATGTAAGAATACCTTTTTAATATTTATGGTATGCTACATGGTAATGATAAAATAAATGCCCAATAGAGATGCCCCTCACGAGCCATTACAAACCACGTCTTTGAATACATTCAATTGCTTTCGATCATCTGAAAGTTAATAAACTAACTTTCTTAACTAAATTGAAATTAATTTAGTTTTAGACTTGTTTGAAAATAGCCGTCTATTTTGGTCTACCGCTATCAGTAAAATTGTCCTGTTAGATCATGTCTCTCATAATAAAGGAAGCGCTGGACAGTTGAGGCCCACACGAGTTGAAAACAATTCTGTCCAATTGTGACCTACTTGTGTTTATTTATTTTACCAACATCCTCTGTGTCAAGTGGCAAATTTTATTTGTGCAAATAAGACGTAGATGTAGGTGGTTGGCTAGAGTTTAATATTACTTACTATTCTTAGCTTACTATGTAAATCATAGTAATAAAAAAAACCTACTTTATAAATCTTTAATATCCCAACTATATAACTGGCCCGTTGACGCCTGCTTTCTGCTCCAGGGTTGTGGATTCAATTCCCGCCCCGAGAATTTGCCTACCTTAGGAACAGACGACCGTGTGTAGATATATGTATGTTAAACACATTTATTTATTGTTATATTGTCATCATTTTTTATAGAATAGTTGGTAACTTTACCTTCAAAAAGATATTTTTGTTTAGAATTTGTGATTTTTCTTATTACAATCGATCTTTTATAGATTTATTTATGTTTTGTATTACCTACAAACATTTAAGATCTACTATCAATGATTCGCATTTTATTTTTTTACGTTCATGCGTAAGTTTAATTAAATCATGTCAATAACCTCAGAAACCGCAATTTATATCGAAAATGGTCTTCAGAATGATGAGGCTGGAGATTGTAATAGCAATCGCAAGTCATACTCATCACATATGTAGTGCAAAAACTATGCCGATGCCCTCGTGGGCGTCTGACTCGCATCCCATTCAGATACTATTTGAGCGATCCTTTTACGAGCTCCTATTTATTACGATCGAGGTTTCGAGATAACTGCGTATTAGATTAAACGTGTGTAAATTGTGATATAAGCGGTTACTTGATATATATTTATCTTGACGTGTATTCAACTGTGCTCAGAATATTGTTCCGACATTAAAATCATATCGATTGAGTAACAATAATTTAAGCATCTCTTTTATCAAGGTAACGCATCAATAAGAGTGAATGATAAATAGTAATTTAGCCTGTTTTTATGAATGTTGTTGTTTACGCATTTATTTTTTTATATTTATTGTATATTTAAGCACCATTATATTCAATTTCCAGTTATGCATCAGTGTTCTGTTATTAATTTAATTCTCAACGGCTATAGCGGCGACTTTGATAATTAAGATACCGTTAATTTCTTCGAAGTGTTTTGAAAGTTCAATAGACGACTAAGCAAAGTAAACGAAAGTTTTCAATGGTGCCACATAAATAACATTTTAAAAATAAAACTAACAACACGAGAAATTTTCTATCATTGTTTGTCATGCAGCAATCGTGATGAAAACTGTAATATAAACCAAAAAAATGTTTTAATAGCGGCCTACGCTAAGGTTTAATAGACTTTAAAACGGTTCAAAAAGGAGGTTGGTCAAAGAAGGTTAAATTATAAATAAATAAATAAAAATGAAGGAATTAAAGGTGGTTTAATTCGTCTACTTAGTTGTGTTCTTATTTTAATGAATATCATATATTTCCAGGTAGGTAAAAAGCGGTTATTAAAGTCACTTTGAATGTGAACAAAAGTAGGTTTTTATTTGTATTTTCCTTATGCTTTAGGGTGCCTGTCCATTCAAGAGGAGCGAGGCTGCAGAGCGGAGAAACGTAGAAATACGACATACCATAACCAATAAGATTGCAAAAATTTCCGCTCCGCTCCATTGGACATGCATGGGCTGGGCATGGAAATGGTTAATATTTCTTCGATTTTCCGCTCCGCAGCCTCGCGCCGCGTCAAAGGACAGGCATCCTTAACGTTCCTAAACTTCGAATAACTAAACCATTTTGCTGTACACCGATTCCTTAAAATTTAATGAATCGGTGTACAGCTAGTTATGTCATATGTGTCAAACGTATATACTCGTAGTGATTATATTAGGTCCTTACATATAAAATTGGCGTTTTGTAAGGTCGGAACATAAAGTCGATTTTTTATATATATGATATATTTAATTAATCAAAGTATGTAGGTACCATTGCTATCTATCCACTTTGGAATTTTATAGTTAGTTAATTAATACCTTTACTAAAAAAACCATTCGGACGGGAATAAATAAAATGTTTGAAGGCGGTTTGGACTGCCCAATCGGAGTTGATTTTTTTCCCTTGCAAGAAGTTATCCAAATTTCGAAAAAAATGGTGATTTATTGGAGCAAGGTCCGGGGAGTACGATGGATGTCTTATTGTTAGACATTCCAATTGAAGCTCCTCTAATTTTGTAGCAGTCTGTTGTGCAGATTAAAGAAAGCTGTAGTGAACGACACCGGTACTAGTCCACCAAACGCTCACAAGTAGTTTTTTTGAGTCAATTTTTGCTTGGGGCAGGATTTTGCTGGTTCGCCAGGGTTCAGCCATCGCGCTTCCGATTATCGTACATGATCCACTTTTCGTCACATGTAATGATTCGATTTAAAATTCCTTCATTATTGTGACGGTTTCGTAATGTAACGCAACAGTCTAAGCGCGTTTGTCGGTTTTCCTTCGGTTCGGTTTGTCGGTTTCCTCTACCTTTCAAGCTTTTTTACCTTCCTAATTTATTTCAAGTGGATTAAAGCAGTTCTATCACTAACACCGTAGCCTGTAGCTAACTCGGACGTGGTTTGTGATAGATCCGCTTCCACAATAGCCTTTAATTCTTCATCATCAACTTTGGTCTCCGGCTGTCTACCGGGCTTGTTCTGCAGGTCGAAATTTTCATAACGAAAACGTTGCAACCAAAACGCACGTGTTTTCTTTTGCGACAATGCAGCCATACACATCATTAATCCTTCGAGCCGTTTCTGCAGCACTGGTACCACATTGGAACTCGTACTCGTAAATAACACGATATTTTCCGTTTTGTAAACTGGGTGACCCAAAGATGAAAAACAAAACAGGAAAAAAACAAATGAATAATGGTTTTCGAAACGCAAATGCATGAGTAAATATCTATATAAATTTGAATTCGGAATTCCTAAAAAAAGAGGAAATATTTGAGATCAAAGTGGCCAGTACGACAAAACGCCAGTTTCATAATTATGTAAGGACCTCCTAATATTTGGTTTAAATGTTAAGAAAGAAAACTTACTATGCATAGTGAAGGTTATTTTAGAACCAGTATACAACAAAAAGTAAAAGACAATACATAAAGCCAACGATAAAAAAATGGCTAGTTAGCTATCTACCGCTACGCATTACCACAGTCAATTGTTTACTATTTGAGTTCATTATCTTTTTAGAGACTGTAGAAGATATAATTCTTTGGTAAGTATATATTGAACAGTATTTTAGCTCATGCAATATTATACATATTTAGAATGCAAAACTTAAAAACCCTGTTCGCGTGGAATAGTTACAAAACTACTAGGTAGCATTTCTTCATTGAATCCCAAATCCGATTCTCTGGGTGAAAAATTAACCCATCAGTTACCAGGGGAGGCTAAGAGTCATGGGGTCAATTCTTTAATTACTTATGTAAGTAACAGCTCTTTAAGTGCATTCCTCGGAGGGGACTTGTCACTTCCGAGCATCATCACCGCAATGCTCAGCGACGACGAATCCTGGAAGGCGATGGTCTCCTTCTGCGAGACAGTAATGTCCCAGAAGGAGGCCGACGAGCGGGTGACAGAGGAGGCCGCCGACGTGGCCTCCATCCGCGGGCGACGAATGGGGGTGCGTAGGAGGCGCTACTTAATACGCCTCCAGTGACGCCCCTGTGCCCGTGTCGGGCCGGGATGGGAACCCGGTCCTGCTAGACACGGCGTCGTTGGGACTGTTCAGAGGTGAGCCGGACAGTCCCCATGGAGGAGAAGTCTGGCTTTTTCGCCGAGGCCAGCCTGTCGCTGGAGGGATCCTGTTGCCTGCAGATCCGGGACCCTCCAATTAAAGCGGCTGAAGGCTCCCGCAGGGGTTTAGTATGGTATTGCACTCCCAAAGTGCCGAGTCCGACATAGGTGCCACTGCCACTGCCACCCGGGCGTCCTGGATATCATCCGTAAATGGATTCCCCTGCGACAAAAAAAAGCTCTTTAAGTGCGTTCTAGAACTTTCTGCTCAAGAACACGCACAGGTTAAACTTTTTGCTCTCTGTGTAGTCTGACTCACGTCTTAAATGGAACTGCGTCATTTCGTGCGAAGTTTTATCACGAATTTAAATCGTAAAGAAATTTAGTAACTAACAATATTGAAATAAACGCTATATTGTATTTTAAGCCTTATATATAAATATAGCCAATTTTTGAGTTTCTTTTTACGTTTTCTTGACGTCAGCCGTCTTCTTAGAAGATTCGTTGACGTGGTATCATTATAGTTGTGTTGCAATACCTTTTTAAATCACTGTATCAAATTACGTTTTTTCAAACAGGTAATTGGCAAGACTTACTTATATGTATATAAGTATAACAGACAGAGACTGAGTTAAAATGAATTTTATATATTTTTAACCGACTATTGTGATTTTCAATAAATGTATGTGAGCCATCGCATTCCTTTGTAATTATTAATTGAATCCATACTTTTTATTTGCTTAAAATTTACTTCAAGAAAACTGTAAAGATTACATCTAAACCGGCAAAGTAATTAATAAAAAGAACGTATACCTGACTTTGCACTAAAAAAGTTAGTAGGTACAGTAATTAACTAATTAGGATTCAATATTTTTTAGCAAAGGTCTTAAAATTATTATTATTTTATAAAACCACTGTTAACTTCTGATTTCATTTGTTTAATATATGTAAAAAAATATTTCTCAAGAAATAAAATATACTCATTAGAAAAATAATTATTTCTTATTATTTCATTTTTTGAAAACATTTTAGAAATATATTGTTAAATTCTCTGTATTAGGGCATAGTAAACTATTGATAACGCCATTGGTTGTACAATTATTTATAATATACATAGTTTAAGTACTGTTATGTAACTTTATTGTGCAATTGTTTGTTGTCCTGAATAAAATTAAAAAAAAAATTGATTGTCTGTAAAGTCGGTTTACGGACGATAATTTTACGTGATAACGTCATAAGAAAACATTGAACAAAAAAAAAAGTATTATATTTAAGATCCTCCAATCTGCGTTATTGTTTTTTAATTACAAGCCGATCGTGCCTCTCTATCGCTTGTTCCGCGCTCTCGCTCGCGACACGTGACACTTCTTCGTGCATGCAGCCGGCATTCATCGATTTACAAGACATTATCACGTCAAAAAAAACTAATAACGTTATAATTCGGTTCACAAATCATTAATTTAAAAAGACAAATAATCGTATTAAGAACCTCATTTTTTTTAAAGTCAACTAAATCCAGACATTCAAACTAATCGAAAATATAATAATATAATAAATATGGTAACTATTGAATAATATATATGAAATTGATTATATTTTAACTTGGTTTTGCTGACCCATACAGATAATTGTTTGTATTTCATTAAAGCGATATTAAAAATAAATCTTACCAATACCAGTATTAAAATAATAATCGACTAACCCGTTGGCGCAGTTTGCAGTGACCCTGTTTTCTGCTCCAAGGGTTGTGGGTTCGATTCCCGCCCCGAGTCTGGGTGTAATATATGTTTATTTATAAATGTATTATATGTATACCTATTTATTAAAAAAAAGTGTATATCAGTCGGCTGTTACCTAAAACATAGGCATTGAGTTGCCTACCTTGGGGACAGACGACCGTGTGTGTGTGTGTGTTTAGTTTGTGTTGTGTGTGATAAGTTTAATATCCATATGCATAATATAGTTACGTATAAACAAAAATGTTATCGAGAAAATATTTTCGCTATCAGATGATTAAAACTCATTCCATCTTAAAATCATTACCAGCTGGAACAAGTCATTGTTTTATATTTCACGTTGGAGATGTTCCATTGTTTGATAACATCCAGTAAGAATAGTAATCACATGCAAATGACCACCGACTCTGCAATTTAAGACGTTGTATTGTGTACTAAATTACTGACGTTACATAAAAATAGCTATATGAATTAGTCTTTATTGTTATTACGGCATGTAATAAGTATTATAATTTCATCGAAAATTCACCAACTACTTTTACTGTTATGTCGTGTACTGTTACTTTCCTGTGTTGTTCCTCTAAATTTATATTTAATCTTAAACATAAAATATTTTTTTTTATTTCTACGCTACTGCTCTATAATCAATTACTTTATATAAAAAAGTTATGGTTCACGATTTGTGTTATATTTTTTATATTTGAAGTGAAATGGATCGACAATGGGTTTATTTTTCTCATTTGAAAGGGCGTTAAATGTATGATGCATACATCGTGTTAACTGTTAAGATACTGTTAATGTTAACTGGCGGCATATAGTTTTTTCTAAAGATTTACTCGTTACGCTGTCGCAATAGATTCTCTATGTAGCATTCGTTTTGTTAGAACTACTTTAAAACAAAAAAAATAAGTTAATCTTAATAATGACTCGAAAGCTCAATTTTTTGTTGTAATATGAGTCGATAATATTATATAATTGCATAATTTAATAAATAAATAAATAATAAATATGTTTAACACACACACACAAGGTCGTCTGTTCCTAAGGTAGGCAACTTAATGCCTGTGTTTTAGGTAACAACCGACTGATATACTATTTTTTTTTAAATAAATATACATATAAATAAATATATATAACACCCAGACTCGGGGCGGGAATCGAACCCACAACCCTTGGAGCAGAAAACAGGGTCACTGCAAACTGCGCCAACGGGTCAGTCAAATAAAATAATAATTAAAAGATAAGGGCCAGTTTCACCACTTGCTATTAAGTTCCGGATAACCTAACTGGCACTTATTTTGAGAGATAATCCATACAATTACTTGTCAAAAAAGTGCCAGTTAACCTAACTGGCACTTTTTTGACAAGTCGGAACTCAATAGCGAGTAGTGAAACTGGGTCTAAATAAAACCTATTAAAAGAGATTTTTTTTTTAATTACATAATACCATAGACATTAACATAATTAAACATCAAGACTTTTCACAAAAAATATCGTTGGTACTTACCACCGTAATTTTATGAACTAAACGTCAAAGTATTTGTATATGTATACATTTTTATAAACACACAATAGCATTCTTTAAGGTTTTAGTTTTGACGTACCAGAATAAATATCACACACACTACGTTAAAAATTAATAGGATTTATTAATTAACCGTAATTATACTTGCCCATTGTAAGTATAATTGACTTAAGTGCTTCAGTATACAAAATATGTTTATAATATGTATAGAAGATCGTAACGTGTTTTTAATAAGATTCTTCCGGACAGATAAACAAATCTTTTATGCCTGTTATAAGTAAATAAAAACTTATCATGTAATCCTATAACTAAAAGTTCCTCATGCTTATAGCTTAAACCCTTCGCAGAAAAATAAAATAATAACAAACGGAAAAATTTTCAACTTACATTTTTATTTAATTATTCTTATTTATTTAATTACTTAGTTTTTCGAATCTCGGTCTTAATGTTTTATCACTCTGTTATCATATGACATCTTTTTAACATAAAATATTGACCTATATAGTTTATCAAGATAAATTCATTTGACATGATGTGGAAATCTTAAAACAGAATTATACTGTATCAAGATTTTGCAAAAATTGTAATGATTTGAGTGCCTTTGTGGATATATTTAACGACAATCTGTTTTCAAAACAGCCGTGTTTAACCAGGTATCCAATATTTAGCAGTCTCCTTCTATAATATTGTTAATTAATTTACCATAGTTAACTGGCGTGTTGTCATTAGTTCATTAATAGTCTTTTTTGTTTTTTGTTGTTAATTGTCATTTTGCGAATGCTGTGGCACCTATGTGTAGTGCAATTATGTAATGTTTTTGTATTTTTTTTATATTTGTAAGTATTTATTGTAACTACAACTGGTTGTCCTTAAATAAATAAATCAATCAAAGTCTTATTATAACTTTCAGAATAACAAGGATTACATTGTTTTAGTGAAAACCATTACCATTAGCTTGTGAAGATCAATTATCACAAGCCACTTATTTTATACAATTCCTTATAACAACGCAAACTGTGAGTAAACTTTGACGAAGACGTAAAATAAAAAGGACAGGAATGTGTACGGCGTGACATTAGTACATTCTTCACGCATATTGTGGCTTCTTTGTCGTTGTCATGTATCGTCAGACATAAGATCGAATATCATAATATAAGGCGCATGTCACAAGCGTTCGCGGGTAATTATTATTATTTTTTATTCCTTGGTTAAGTTCATTTATTTTTTTATGTATTATAGGTATGAAGCATTTATTAAGGATCATTTATTAAGGATCTGTCAGTTATCTGTTGTCTGGTTGTGTGGTTTTTGTACTTAAAATTCGTAGTTGTGATTTTCGGTCGAGACCGAGGTCTATACTATATACATTTATAATACAAAATAAATATTGCATACTAGAATACTGTAACGTTATAATATTATATATTAATATGTTGTGAATCGCGACAACTTATGTCTTGAGATTGTATGAAAGGTTGACAATTCAAGGCTATGTAATGGCGTTTGATACGCACAGCCGTTCATCTTCATCCGTGAATGTTTAGGTTATATCTATTAAACTGGAAAATGGACTCTCTTTATTCACGGTCAGCTTATTTTGTTGTCTCAAAAATCGAGACGAAAAAAAAAATTCCGTTCAAAAACTAATCGTAAGACAAACGGAGGGATTCGAAAACTTGTTTTAAACAAAAAGTTACAAAGAATTAATATCACATGTGACTCTATTATATTAATAAAATAATTATTATATTTTTTAAATCATCATCGAATAAAACTAATTTTATTACTGCGGTATAAGCAGAAAAATGTTTAAGATAGTATAGTATTATATTATGTATTAAGATACATATAAGTATTTTTTATTTAAAAACTTAAATGTCTTAATTTATAGTTCATATAATCAAATATACTTGTAAAAGATAACAATTAGCGACATATAACATTAATTTGGTTATTTAGCGATCGCCCGCGAGACCATTGTCATGGTCGGTCATAAATTTCCGCGTTGTATTTACTGATGTACTTTACACATGATTTCTGACGAAATGTTACAATTATCAAGTTGAAAAATATTTTTATTTATGACAACAATTTTAGTGAATCTAAGCAACGTCTGTGACTTTGTTTACTTTGAATTATATTTTCAGGATTTTTTACATAATTCAGACTTAAAAAAGTAATTTTCGGAGGCTAGGCTTTATAAGTTATTTCCCTAATTTATTATAATTAATACACTTTTTATGCTTTCATACAGCTTTTAAAATAAAGTTTTGTCCACACAAGAATACTATTTGTTCAGTATTTCAGTAAGTAATAAATTGAACTTAATAAATCACTTATATACTTAAAATAAGTTACTTATTTCATCTATCATCTAATGTATGCATCAAACAATAAAAACTGTGAGAGTTTTAAGTTCATGACGTAGATTATGTACAGAAAGACGCAGTCGAATACGAATTAATTTTTACATATAAACAATTGTGTGACGTATTTATAAAGGTAGCAATTTGTTCTATTACCGCGCGTCTGTCACGGTCAAGGCATAATGTCAAGTTTCTGCGAAGTTATTAAGGCGGTATATGACATGATAGCTAACTAGTTTAAGTGAACATATATAATAGTAATAATAGATTCTTTATTGTTCACCAAGATTCAAACAAACAGTAATATTATACAATTAAAAAAAGCGATTAGCTAATAGAGACATTTTTCCAAGACCCCTGTGGGCATAGGACATGATACAGTATAGCAGCGGGTAGGAAGCGTAATAAAAAAAAATGACAATAATGTTTAATAAGAATAAATGTAATAAAATATACATACATAAACGTAAAACATATTATTTTATTACGTTTAATACTTACATTTTTTTTTTAAATATAATTCTGTACGCGAAGGTAGCTAACAAAAAATTATTTCTAAAAGATGCTTCAAAATATCATAATGTAATGCAGTAGGTACTGATAGCAAAAAAAGTCGACTAACTTTTATCTACTCCGGTATATTGTTTTCATAATCTTGACACGCTTATCCCTGATCCATCAGAGCACGGATAATTATTATGGTAGTAAATTGAGCCCGTTATCACAATCAACCTTTTATATACTTAGATAACACCTACGTTTTTTCGACAGCTGACCATGATGTGGAAAGGTGTTTAAATATTGTCACTTTTACATAAAATATTCTAAAGATTAGAAGCTTTATAGCTACTATTTAAATAAATATTTCAAATTGTTTATATTTAAAATACATAATTTTATTATTAATAATCTTATGTAGTAAGATTTTATATTAATAGTCTAATGTGTTTAAAATGAGACATTGTAATATGTAGTCAATTATTATAATAGATATCACCATCATCATTAAGATCAGTCATCGGCTATGAAAAATACGCAAAATAAAACTATTATGTATGTATGTATATAGAAGAAAAAATATATGTATTTAATTTTTGATAGAGTAAAGCGTTTTTAATGAAATAAAGACTAAATATTACCTCACGATATACTTTATTTTTATGTTTTTACCTACACTTAATATTTTAGTAGCGATGCGTGTTCAAACAAACAAACAGACAGACAGACCGGGATTTCTAAAAATGATAGAAATGTATTTAAATTGTGTTTTTAGATTTTAGACTTCCAGAAAAACTTTTGTCAAAATATTCTAAAAAAAAAAACGGACACGTAAAATTTACAGTTATGTTGTATTACATAACTGTATTTTGTTAGATTAGATAATTTCATATAGAAGAAGAACTAAAAGAATTTTTTTTTGTATCGCAGGGGAACCCATTTACGGGTGATATCCAGGACGCCCGGGTAGGCAGTCCTAAATCTATGTCGGACTCGGCACTTTGAGAGTGTAATACCGTACTCAACCCCTGCGGGAAGCCTTCCGCTTTAATTGGAGGGTCTCGGATCTGCAGGCGACAGGATCCTTCCAGCGACAGGCTAGCCCTGGCGTAAAGGCCAGACTTCTCCTGCATGGGGACTGTCCGGCCGCCGTGTTTAACAGAACCGGGTTGCCATCCCGGCCCGACACGGGCATAGGGGCGTTACTGGAGGCGCATTAAGTAGCGCCTCCTACTCACCACCATTCGTTGCCTGCGAATGGAGGCCACATCGGTAGCCTCATCTCTCACCCGTTCGACGGCCTCCTTCTGGGCCATTACTTTCTTGCAGAAGGAGACCATAGCCTTCCAGGACTCTTCGTCGTCGAGCATCGCGGTGATGACGCTCGGGAGCGACAAGTCCCCTCCGAGGGCCGACGTCAGACGAGGAGTCTGCCCACTGCATTCGCCACCTTCACGACCTTCGGTCCCACCATAGCAAAGTGTGGGCCCAAGGTCCATCCTCCGTCGAGGATGAGCCCCAGATATTTTATTTGGGGGCTCATCCTGACCCTCTCCTCTCCGATCTGCAGGGTAGCCCCCGGTGGGGGTCTCTTGCGTCCAGTCCCGCGGAAGAGGAGGGCTTCGGTCTTGTCAATTTTGACACGAAGCCCTAAAATCTTTATGCGGCTGATCACGAGGTCCAGTCCGACCTCGGCTAGCCGCGCCGCCTCCTTGAAGTCACGTCCCCAGGAGTAAAAGAGGGGGTCATCCGCGTAGCAGACCGGGGAGGAGACGGCCTCGCAGGACCCATTCGTACTGATGTCCCACAGGATCGGACCCAGAAAAACTAAAACCATACACTAGCCAAGTTAACTTTTGCTTGTAAAAAAGATTTATAAAAATGTAACTACCGCGTATGATATATTTTTACCAATGCAATTAAATATAAAGTTAATCAAAAATAAACGATGTCTCGATACATTTTTAGGAAGAATTATACATACAATTTTGTATGTTAGAGAAATCTGCTAATTTCGCTAACATAAAAAAAATGATTAAAGCTTATTACGCAATAGACGATTAAGATAAGTAAGAGAAACAGTTTTTTACGTCTAGTTTATTGCTAGGAAGATTTTACTTGTATCCAATTCACTCAGAATTTGAGTGGTCAATAACAACCGTGATAATAATTAAAAAAAAAAAAAAAAAAACAATAGACTTCCTCAAACATTAAAAAAAAAAACAACTGAAATTATAATGAATTATATGTATCCACTGTAATTTAAAAAATATAAAACGAGATTGCGTACGTGCATTATTTTATATTTAGTTTTTATGAGTAACTATTCCATTTTTAATAAGGTAAATATATTTTTATATCGTCGAAGACAAAAATAGTTAGGTTTGTTTTATTTAAATTTATATCAGTCAATTCAATGTTAAGTTTTCTGAAACTAAATTCTACCGGAAAAAATCCGAATGGAAAATTACCTGTTACCCTTTTGTACTTATTTCGATATGCTTAATTTTAATTTATAATATTTTCAACCAACAAAGAAAACGAAAGAGTCATTTCAACTCGTATTCGCTGGGTGCGTAAGGCATAGTGGGGGACACAAAAGTGATGTCAGCGCCCGTTGCGGACAAAATAGAACTACGGGTGGCTCTTTATTATCTATGACCATAAAAATAACACGTGTGTCAGTTTAATTAAATAAATAAAATAAAATGGGTTATCAAAGTTGTTGTGTAGTCGATTGCAAAAATACTAGTAGAAATAGTAATTGTAAATTTTATAAGTTTCCGGTTGCCAAGTGGAAATTAAATAAGCGAAAAAAATGGATAACTGCTGTTAAAAGGCAAAAGTAAGTATTACTATAACCTACAATCGTATTCTATAGAATAATGTCATATACAAGTGTATATCGTGTAAGAAAACGGAGTAACAATTTTTTTTTTTTTGTAAAGTATTGATGGATCGTTATGGTCTCCAAAACCTATGGATGTTATATGCAGTGAACACTTCATTGGCGGTGAAAAATCAGATGTTGAATCAAGTCCTAATTACGTTCCAACTATTTTTCCATCACTTTATAGAAGACGTAAAGTCAACGAATCCGCAGTTTTGAGTAGGTACGTAATAAAATTTAGTTTTGATTAAAATATTTAGATTAATAGAATTATTTATTTAATTTCATTATATTAATTATTAATCGACTAAAAAATTAAGACATATTATTTGATATAGTTAATGATTTAGCAATACCTGTTTTATTTAATTTAATTTTTATTTATATTATCGTAATTTATTAAAAATATAAAAAAATTAAATTTAAGATACATTCGTAAATATATAATTACGTTAAATAGAGCTATTTGTTATTTTATATATTATTTTACATTGTTTTTAATATTAATAATGATTTTTTATTCAATATTAATTTTACAATAAACATTTTGACAGATTTTAACACTGCTTAACCTAATTCACTTATTGAGACTTGTTTTAGTTGTTGTAATTATTTTACTTACTGTTTTTAGCTGACCCACGGAAAATTTTTTAATTTAATACTCACTCTGTGTAATATATCACATTTTAAATTGAAAAAAAAAAATTTTTTCAAGTTTATTTTATTTTTTCAATAGCTATTTGACATCCAATACATGTTTATTTTCTCAAAAGAGCCACCGTAAGTTGTATCGTTAGATGGCGCTAAGGTCACGCACCCAGCGAATATGACCGACGCGGGCGCGCCGGTTTTATCCGACCGTGGCGTGACCGTGGCGACCGTGTTTTTACCCAACTGCACCAGAAGGAGGGTTATGTTTTTAAAGAGTATGTATGTATGTATAATTGTTTGTGTCACTATGCAGCCTGAACGGAGGGAAGGATTTTAGCTTGAGATGTGTCATTAAATTCGTATTTACAGTGAGAGTGATACTGGGTATATCAAATAAAAAAAAAAAAAAAAAAAAAAAAAAACATTTCCAAATTACACAGAAATGCAGACGCGTTTTTTTAGTTTTTTAAATTACTTTGTTGCAGTGTAGTCCGAATATAGGAGTGATTTATTATTCATCAACTAAATTTTCGTATTTACAACGCATAATTGACATTGACATTTTAATAACACGACTGACCCGTTGGCGCAGTTTGCAGTGACCCTGTTTTCTGCTCCAAGGGTTGTGGGTTCGATTCCCGCCTCGAGTCTGGGTGTAATATATGTTTATTTATATATGTATTATTTATATGCAATTTATTTTTAAAAAAAATCAGTCGGCTGTTACCTAAAACACAGGCATTAAGTTGCCTACCTTAGGAACAGACGACCGTGTGTGTGTGTTAAGCATATTTATTATTATTATTATTATTATATAATTTTATATTTATTAGTATTATTGATGAACATTCTCAGTTCTCAGATATGGAGAAGAGGCCTTTTCCCAGCTGTGGGACGTTTACAGGCTGTTTCAGTTCAGTTCCGTATGATTGATATACTATGCTTTATATGTATAACTAAATATTAACACTGGTACACGGTTCGTACGGGTTGAATGTACTCTGACCATTGCACTTGGAATGGTGCCGAAATATCGGGAACTCAATATAACCAACAACAGACATGGTAAATAAATACCGATTTACATATAAATCATAGTATTAATTTTAATCATAGTACAACGATTGAGTGACCATGAAAGCTTAAAAACTTATGATTGAGATATTTTTTTTTTATTGAATATAACATTGAAATTGTTCCTCTATTTATAAAAAAAAATACATGGATTATTCGTAGTTATTACATTTATACTATACAATTAAATTATATATAAACAAATAAATATATACTTCATACTAGGGAAACACGAATGAAATTTTGTGTCGGAAATACACAAACGCGAATACGCAGATCACGACAGAATAAGCCGAATGGACAATACATATACTCGTATTTGCCATAAATGAGAATCTAATGCGCGACCGCTAGCGCAATTAAATATAGTTAGATGTAGTAAGATTATAAAATTTAGTCATAAATTAGAAAGATAATAAGTAATTTTATAAAAAAAAATAATACATTTTACTGACCAAAAAACTGAAAAGAATACGATGAAAGAAATCTTTAGAAAAAAAAAAATACATACAGGCTAGACGACTCGCCCAGACTTGTTTTGAATTTAGCTCTGCTCGACTGCTCGATTAGAGAGCTAGAACAAGATGTATTCAACATCTTGTTCTAGCTTATAACTTTTTTTAATAAACAAGCTTTTTGATTCAAAACAATTTTTTTAAAATTGGATTAGCGCTTTGAAATAAACAAATGGACACTTTGAGCTAAACTAAACTGAATCGGCCTGTGAACGTCTCATTGCTTGGCAAAAGTCTCATCTCCATAGTGGAGAAGGGTTGGAGCTTCTTAATCCATCACGCTGCTTCACGGGATGCGGGTTGGCGGTTATTTTTCTACCATGAGTAACGATCGCTATCAGATGTCGGTTCCGACGGCTTTAAGTGCTCTACGAGACACGGTGGGGAGATCCACAAGAACCCAGACTAGAAACAAATATTAGTAAGAATATAACATTCAGTTCCGAGCGAGAAGCGAACCGATCGCTGGCGTTAAGGCGACTACTCGCTCCACTACACCAGAACGGTTGTCAATGGATAGTTTAGGGCTATTAAATTATTATAGAAGTATAGAAGAAAAGGCTCTATTACAGCATAGGTTTATATAAATATCATAATATTGACATTTGAGAGTTATAAAAGTAGAACGTAATACAAAAGTTGTAAGTTGTAATGCAAGTGATGGAACACGTATAACAAGAAAATAATTGAGTGTAGTTTTTGCGATACTCGTTCTCGAATTACGAGTATTCGAAAACCCGTTTTTGTAACTGTAACAGTACTATGTAATTTGGGCATCATTCTATGTATACGTAAATGATTTTTTAGCGACATTTGACTCAGGCGTTAGCAAGAATTTAAAAGAATTTATAATAAGTTAGACTTTCCCTACGGTTTCGCATTCGTTAATGTTGTGATTTTAGAGTTACATATTTATAAGAATATTTTGTTATTAATATTGACGCTTTCTAATGGTAAACATTTGAATAAATAGGTAGTGTGTGTGAGACTTGAGAGAGAGAGAGAGTGAGTGGCGAGTTATTTTTTAATTACAAGAAATGAAAATGTGTAGGAATAAATCGAATTATGTATATATCTACTAACATATGATATAAACAATAACAGTCTTATTTTACGTACTAGAAATTATTATTCATAATTCTACGAATAATCATTCAAATCAATGGATATTGATGTCCTCAAAATAAATTTTTATTTAATATTGAAATGACATATATCTTTAGTTAAGCTGTTATTTAAATAATCAAAATGTTAAAGCGACAGTTGCATTATTAATACAATAAAAATTTATATATAAAAATATCATCAAATTATGAATAATATTCATTATTATGTAAAAATATTATTGTTAATAAATAACAGAATATACATTTTACCATAATAACGTTAATAATAATAAAAAAATAATATAATATGAAGTAGGTATACTCGTACGTCACTCAGAAACTTGTTGCTGTCTATTCTGATAATGCATCAATATTCAGATATATGTATATTAATTATATTGGCACATTTTAATATGTTTTAAATGTTACATATATAACTAGAAACTTAGTAATGTAATAAATATGCATAATTAATATGAGAGATGGCGACTTTTTTATCAAGTTAGTTTTATTTTTGGGTCACCAAAGCCGAAACAATATCGTATATTTAGGTAACTTGAAATCTTAACAAAACAATATTAATTTGTACAACATAGGTAGTCAATATTAAAGTAATATCGATGTCGAAAAAACTATTATTGTAACTGTATGTAGGTTCAAGAGAGCAGTAAGTGTGGCAAACAAACAGTATTAACTCGAGGCTAAGACAATACCCCGAGGCTTATCTTGTGAACACAACTACTGAATTTTTACACCCGATAACAGCAGTATAAATAACACTGGTTTACGACTCATAAAATATGCATAAAACCTTCACGCTTGAATAATATTTATGTATACTTTTTTACCTGTAATCAAAATTTTAAAACTTCACTTGATAACGTTAGTTGGAGCTTATCGACGTTATATTTTAGGGGATATATTTATAGTTTTATACGAATATTATAAAAGTGAATCATTTGATTTTTGTAAGTGTTAAACTTTATAACTAATTAAGTGATTTCAATGATTCTTATGTTGTTTTATCCATAAGTAGAATAGTTTATAAAAAATCTTGATTCGACTTATAGGAATAACTATAAATATAAATCAATCAACTGACATCTGCTAGGGACGTCTAGTTCAACTATAATTACTGGTTTGTTTTTAATAATTTTATATGACGAATAATCGTAATAATAAAATACGTAGGTAACGCTTAAAATGCAAATGCACTGCATTTGAAACGAATATACTTTATTAAATTACAACCGTTTTTTATTTTATTTTAATGTAAAATTATCTCTAAATTTATATTCTTTACACATTAAGCTCCTTTACTATGTTACGGTATTGAGGTTTAAAGCCCGGAAAACCATTTGGCACTGATGACAACAATTTGATTCTTTGCCAATAAGGTTATTTCTATACATGTATATTAAATTACTGATCCGACAGCTGAATAGAAAATATTCACACAATAACATTTTACTACGTAAAAAATTGTATTTACACTTATTTGTATTATTGTAAATTGTATTACACTTAAAAATTTGGATTTTTTTATTTCAGCCACCTGTTTATTATACGCTACACTTACATCTTTACCGACTGTAAAATTATTTAAATGTTTCTTTTATATTAAATTATAGGTTATCCCTAATAATAATATAAATATAAAATGTAGTTTGTTTGTTACGCTTTCATACGAAAACTACTTAACCGATCATCATGAAACTTTGTACACAAATTCTTGGAGGTATTAGAAGTAACATAGAATATTTTTTAATTATTTTTTTTTGTAAAAATTTTTTAAAATCTAGCTACTTAACACCGTCTAGCAATCCTCCTCCAAGTAATGAAGTTCCAACCCTGAGTTCTGTAATACCGTCGTACTGTGTTACTGACGGTCACGTCAATATCCAATCAAATCTTACTAATATTTATTATACTAAATGCGAAAGTAAGTTTGTTTGTTACGCTGGCACGCGAAAACTATTTTACCGATCATCATGAAACTTTGTACACATATTCTTGGAGGTATTAGAAGTAACATAGGATACTTTTTTGTTGGTCGCGATAACCGACATCCACGCGGGCGAAGCCGCGGGCAGAAACCGCGGGCAGAAGCAAATGATTCAAAATTGAACCGGTTCGTTTTGCTTGAGAATTATCAAATAAAAAAAATTAAAGACTAGTTTACACTGGTTGCTTATAAATATATATGACAGAGACAATAGCATATTCTCGTTAAAACTCAGTAATTATTTAGACAAGCAATAAATATATTTGTTTATGTAAATGTGGTTCTTGTGGATTTAATGTTTAAATGACTTTCAACTTTTCGGCTTCAAGTAATAAAATAAAAAAGAAATAAACGGGAAAACTAGTTAAAGTAATATTAAATTCATAATAAGATTTATTGGTAATATATATTCTAGAAATAAATACAATTATCAAGGTCTGCATAAAAATAATATGATATTGTGTCGGAAAAAATGCCTAGACTATGAATAATTGAATGGTTAGTAAAGCCTATCTAAATATAAATCGTGATCAATGGATACAGAGTTATTTTTACGGTTTTCCCTCGTGTGTAATAAGGCTAGAAACGATTACTTCCATATATTGCGAAATTAAAATATTCCTATAAAGCTCTGTAGTACATTTCCATTAGTATGCAGTTCTTCTTTTTGCTATGGTATGACATTTATATTATTCTTAAAACATTAATGATTTTTTTAAAATATAATTAAAAGGCAATAAACATTTTACAAACTACTTAAAAATTCGATTCGTTAATTGTCGATAATTTATTTTGAAATGATTAATTTGTGGTTACAATAAATAATTATATAAAAAAGCCGTTTCTTCTTATAAAACATTTACGCGAAAATTTACAAACTGTACTTCTTTCGTATATTTTTAAATTGACCATAAGAATTGACCAAAGATAAAATTCTATAAAACCTATTAATATTATCTTAAGTAATAAGTAGTAATAGAGCAGTAGAAAGAAGTAAGACTATAAGAAAGCAGATACTCAGAGTGAAGTACGTTGTATTATGTATACCTATATACATCAAGATTTTTGAGCAATTCATAAGATAGAAGGAATTTATAATATAAGGAAGTTACCTAAACATATCGTCTGCAAACTAGAAGAACCAGTTTCGTAATAAAAAGAACCCCTCTCACGTTTTTACATAGACAGATCATTTTCAAACTAAGAACATAAGAACCAGTTGCGTAATGAAAAGAACCCCTCTCAAGTTTTTATCGCATTGAGTTTATCCTGTGGACATATTTATATTACCACGAATAGGCTTGCGTCTCTAACGTTGATATTTTTAGCTGTAATGCAACTTTAATAGTCACCAACATCTTATGTTACAAGCATAAATAACATACTAATTTGATGTCTTGTCTTTTATATGATTTAAAACTAAGAATAAAAATATTTCAGGATTAAATACGAGAAGAAGAAGCTGAAATAAAGTTATGTAAAATTAAACTTATCCTGTCAAAACATATAGCTTGTTTCTTGTTGCTTTTAAAGTATTCATCAGAGCATCTTATTATTTCCCCTCAAAATATTTGCGGATTCCTCGCGTTCGGGAGATAGCGCCGCCGTTGAATATCAAACAGCCGATTAATTTATAAACATCGCACAAGAAACACACTCGGAATAAAAACTGAGTTGCATTCGACTGGTTCGCTGTCATCCGCCACTCAGGTGTATGAAGCGTTACAGAAAGGTAGTGTGGCACCGTACACATTCTTCACGAACAATTTCCTCAGAACTCTAAGGAATTTTCAATTACAAATAAAATAACTTGCGGTATATTTATCATTATTATATCTGTCGTAACTGTGAGGTGCTGTTTTATAGAAAAACGGACTAAAAGTGATTGTATTCAAAATGAAGACGGATTACCCTATGGATGAAATGCAGAAGAGTAAGTCTAGCGATATTATTAGAAAAGCCGGTAAAGGTGGAGGGTTTACTGCTATTGTAATAACTTACAATTATATACATGTATGTTTTTTTATAGAGTATATAAATAAAACGTTTGTGGGAATCTTTCATAGAATTAATTAATTCGGCGGCAAAAAAATTATATTGAGACTGTATTACATAAAGATTTTATATTTTAGTTTTATAAAATTAGCCTGAATATACATCGAAATATTATATATCAGCACAAAACGTATACATTGTTATCGCGACGTTATTATTATAATTATTATTTTTGATTTCAGAATATATTTTAAAATATTACAATTATGCACATATATTTAAATACTCTAATAAATGAGAACTACTAATCGTCGAATATGTGTTTTATATAAACACCATCGGTATTAAGTATTTATTCACGATCGAGCTATTCTCGATAGTGGTATTATTACTGGTTATAATATAATGTTGTGTATAATAGTTTTTATAACTGGGAAAAAGTCTTTTGTCTTGACTCTTGGTAAATATTTTTCTAATCACAAATATTCGGTTAAGTGAATGCCCCCAGTTGGTGTTTATGCTGTTATATATTGAGCTAAACAATGCTTACATAATAGTTTATCAAGCATTTGAAAATAAAAACTGACCGGATTACCAAAAAATTCAGTTATGTAACCGACTAGAAAAAAGATTTTATGTTTTTCTCTCTATAGTTTAGTTTCCTTATATTAATTAAAAAAAAAAAAACTTAATAATTTATTGGTGCTGTTTAAAAAAAAAACGAACGTAAATATTACAAATAAAATATTAAAACTCTATTAAAATGTAGGAAATAAACAAAATTTGATTCCTTTTATTAATGTGTTATATTTACAAAGTTTTTGAAAGCAAAATCTAGGATTTGTAATTAATCTGCGAAAAAACATAAATAATTTATTTTATGTTTTCTAATCTTATCCTGGAGGAGGTACAATAATGGATGTAAAATAAGGCATATTTTTACTCGACTGCGACAGAAGGAGGGTTATGTTTTTCGAGTGTATGTATGTATGTATGTATGTATATATGTATGTATGTATGTATGTATGTATGTCCATTTCTTTGGCACGCCCTACAGCCCAAACGGCTGGACGGTTTTTGACATATGAGGTGTCGTTAGATTTGTCTAAATTGTAGTAGTGACATAGGCTATATAAATTTTCAAAATAGCTCCCGCAAATGGCGAAATGAGGGGGGGGGGGAGTTGCATTTTTTTCTTACTGTAGCAATATGGGTATCAAATGAAAGCTAGTAAATTGTTTTATTCTTTTTAGTTTATAATAAGAGTATTTTACGCAGTCGGCTTTTTTGATTTTTTTAATTAATTTATAGATATTTAATATTTAGTTACTGCTCTGTTTCTAGAAACAGATTTTTTTTTACAATTGTTATCTTAAAACATATGCATATTTACACCAGTATTGCCCGTGGTTAACAGTTAGTGCAATACAAGTTTTTTTTTTAAATTAATTACGAGATTTATTTATTTTATAAGGCATACAAAACAGTTTGAAACATACAAAAGTCGAAAGCATATATGTAACAATAGTTTAGGTCTAAGTCACAAACCCTAATATGTATAGACAGCTAACACAAAATCTAGATAATAAAAAAAAGAAAAAGAAAATAATATAATATAATTATAAACATTATTACATAACAGTTACAGTAAAATGAGTAATGGATAAAACTTAATTTTATTGTATTAAATATACCTGAACACAACTGTAATAAACAAGTCAGTAAACTTCCCACTACTGGGCAAAGGCCTATTATTATCCATATATTCGTATGAGAAGTATTAATATAAGCAGATTGCTTATTCGTATATTTTGATGAAAATATTATGCGCATTAAAATCAAAAAGTTTAAAGGTTTTTACGACCGATTTGATTCATATTAAATATATTGTCTATGAATATACACCATATGTTTGTTCTACTCATCTTTGAATTTAGTATTTTTAATAATAATTAAGATAATGAGAACGAATGAAATTGAGTTAAATTAAAGGTAGAAAAATTTAATTTTCTTTATTTTTTTTTGCCATTTTGTTTTGACATCTATTCGTCAACGATATTATACATAATCTGCTAAAAATGAATTGAAATAAAATTTTAATATAATTTATTTTTATATTTGTAATAATTTAAATTAGGGTTCGATTCCCCCTCGGGGCAGACATTTGTATTTGTACAAATATTTGTTTCCAGTATGGCTGTATGTCCTTGTGGGTCTCCCCACCGTGCCTCGGAGACCACGTAAAGCCCGGTTGTTATTATAGACATCTTATGACGATCGTTACTCATGGTTGGGATATTATCCGCCAAGCCGCAGTGGAGCAGCGTGGTGGATTAAGCTCTAAGCCTTCTTCTACATGGAGAAGAGGCCTTCGCTCAGCAGTGGGTGGTTTACAGGCTGATACAATCCAAATAATTTAAATATGGAAATCAATAGATTGTATTAAACTTGTCTCGTATAGCCCGAGTGTGTTTACATGATATCAGTATGGCGCAAAACATCTATTATTTAAACAAGCTTGACATTGTTTCAGAGCTAGTACGAAGCGTATTTGAACAGTTATAATAATATTATTGTCTTAATTTTGAGTATCTCAGGGATGGCGAACCAATGGCACGCGACACAATATTTTTGGCACGTCACCGATCACGAAATTCATAATGCATTAAGAAAAAAAGGGGGGCATACAAATACGATAATTTCACCCGATAATTATCGAGTAATATCGATATACACGTAGCCTGGAGGTGTAAACATTGATACGGGTGATGACCTTTTTTTTTTCGTGTCCAGTGCACCTCCGACAAAGGATAGAGACTTTTGAGTTGATTGACACAATTTATTATTTTTATTATTTTTCCAGTAATTATAAAGTCAAAATTATTTGATGGCACGTCTATGATCTCAGTAAATATCTGTTTAGAAAAAATGTCACATTGATGTATCTTGTTCGCCATCCCTGGCCTATACGGTATTACAGTAAATTTATTGATTTCGTATATATCATTAATTGTTAGTGCGAAGTATTTGTTCAGTAACTACATACAATAAATATTAAACTCACGATCATATTATCTTGAAGTTTACTTGCAACCAGGGCCGCATTTAGACTTGTGGGGGCCCTGGACAATGGAGGAGTGGAGGGCCCTTCATCTGAATTTTTTTTTCTTGGAGAAAAAAATGACGACGAAAAAAAAAAAATAAAGGTCGTCGCAATCTCACGCTAATATGTTATCGTTGCCGGGTAAATATATTTCTAAAAAAAAAAAGTCATCACCTATTCCTACTCCTCAAAAAAAAAAGTCGTCCCGACTCAGGACCGATCGATTGATCCAACTCGATTGCCTTAGATTTATTATGGAAGCATTCTGTTGCGGATGTGGGGTCCCCTCTTTTGTGAATGTGGGGGCCCCTCTTATGTGGGGGCCCCGGGGTAGTTGCCCCGCTTGCCCACCCCTAAATCCGGCCCTGCTTGCTACCTTATGTATAGTATACATATATCTTTAAAACGATTAAAAAAATAGCTTATATTTCATCATGACTTATTTATAATTGTGATGTATTTTTGTAGACTATATGAATAATATTATTGCTTAGTAGACAACTAAACCCGTTCCACTCGTATTTACGGTTGTTGCTCAGCGCCTATGAGTCGTAGTCGACGACCGTTTTGGTGTAGTGGTGCGAGTAGTCGCCTCAACGCCGTGCACCGACGGCTGTTGGTTCGATTCCCACTCGAGAGAGATATTTGTATTTGCACAAATATTTGTTTCCGGTCTAGGTGTATGTCCTTGTAGGTCTCCCCACCGTGCCTCGGAGAGCACGTAAAACCGTCGGTCCCGGTTGTTATCATAAACAACTGAAAACGATCGTTACTCATAGTTGAGAAATTATCTGCCAACCCGCAGAGGCGCAGCGTAGTGGATTAAATTCCAACCCATCTTCTATATGGAGGGGAGACCTTTGCTCAGCAGTGGGTAGTTTACAGACTGATTCAGTATAAGTCGTAGCTTGATATTATATAGCCTACAATCTTCTAAAACGAATTAAACAAAGGAATTTGAAAATTGAATCTGTAGTTTTTGAGTTCTTACAAACAAATAAATTATTTATCCTTAATATGTAGATACGAAAAGGTGACGAATTATGAACAGTCTCGACTACTGTGATTACGTCATATGCACCATGTGTATCTTATAGATTTTGACGGAGGTTCTCTTGCTAAAATGGCATATTCTGATAGTATCAGTTTTTATAAGACATCCTACTTAAAAGTTGTCTGAAGACTTATCCATGTTATTATAGATATAAATAGTACCTATCTCTAGAAAAAAAAGATTAAACGTAAATATGTTTTATAGGAACGAGCTCAATAGTCGGATTGTCCGATGTAACTGACAACAAGCTGATCTGGCGGCAGCTGGTCGCAGAGCTGATGGGCACGTTCCTGCTGACGTCCATCGGTGTCGCTTCATGCATCGCGATCACGGCGTCCAGCGCTCCGGCCAATACTAGTATCGCGCTATGCTTCGGTCTACTCGTCGGGTCGATTGTTCAGGTATGTTGTATTTCACTGTAATAGCCTGTACATCCTAATATTTAGTCAAGGTTCACACTTATCTAATTAAGGTACACGATTGGAGTTTCATTTGCCAACCTAGGGCTAGGCTATTCCAACGCAAATTAGATTAAAATTATCCTGATTAATGCAGGTTTATTCTCTTACTTACGATGTTTTTCTCCACTCGATACACTCGATTACACGAAAAGTAATTCTTTTAAACAAATTAAGCACATAAATATTCAGTGGTGTCACATGGTAACAGCCTGAATGAAGATTTATAGGTTATTATTTTAGAACAACGTTTGATATGAGCGGGGATCATGAGATAAGACATATCAAGAAAAAAAAATGTATTGTGTACTCCACACATGTCAGAAGTGAAACATCTTTGGCAAACTCAATTTAAAATTTATTAATATTAATAGTTAAACATTCTATTACTTATTTACGCGTTGTTGCTAGGATACGCGTAGCTAGGATACGCGACATCATACTATCTCATTCTCTCCTACACATTTTTGTATTTGTGTCTCTTACCTGTCGTTTTTTCCGTCGCATCCCGTTTCAAATCACAACGATTCAAAAGAAGTTTCACTTCAAAATTCCTAACTAAATGTGCTACTAGTTCTGTTGATTATTTAATTGCACCTAGGCGAAAGTGGGGCTGGTTGAATATTTAACCTTAGCAAAGTTTTTTGTACGAAAACTTAACTAAAGATATGATGAATTTGATTTATAACATACGTAATATTAGAAGCTTAAGTTATAAGATTTATTAAATTTTATGATCTTTCGTATAATATTTCATAACAATAAATTGAGATGTAATCTTGATAGTAGGAAGATGTGTTATGAATTTCTATATTCTGATTAAAAATATATGTGTTGTAATATTTACTGAAGTCTAAAAAGACGATTGACTAATTTTTAAAGCACAGAAAGTTTCTAAGTCCAGTATTACAGACTTAAAATGTTAATACGGGTATTGTTTTTAATATATCCCTATTACGCTATAGCTTTAAAGAAACATTAATGAAATGCATAATTTTTGTATGGTCTTTCTCTTTTGACAAACAATCCTTGTAGGTACGATAAAAAGTGTTTCAATATTTAACTATTCTATATACATAATTATATAATTATACATATATGTATTTTATATATTATGACGGTGTTATAATGATGTATAGCTGAAATAATATTGTTGTAGTCTTACCAAAAAAAAAAAAAACTACCTATATAATTTATTGTTGAATTATGGCTTACGACAAGGGCACACAAGATAAAACTCATAACTAAATAACGTGATAGATATGATAAAATTGAACAAACTACTTTAAAACTATTACTTCAATCGTTTTAATCAAATGATCATTTTTACATTATTTTCTGTTGTGAAAGTTTTTTTTCAGTAACACTTCTGTGAACCATCACGATGTTATTATTTGCGTATCACCCCTATCGTTATTTTGTAAATAGCAACTTTATTAACTACAAAGCTGATTAAGATTTTCCACTACTGAACGTAGGGCTTTGGTGTTGTGACAGGATATGGTGACGCTTTTGCCCACCACTATCCTGACTGATAAATAGTTGCTCGCACAAATACGACCTTAGTCGCCTTTAACGATACCTCGGAAAGAAATAAGCCGGGACTATTCTTCTCTCCTGGTCACCACTGGCACTGCAATGTTTATACATTCTAAGGGAATGACCTGTTTAACGAGATTATCCGTTAGGCTAAATATTTTGACGTGATAACGTCTAGTAAATTGATGAAAGCTACTGGGTGCCAGTTCGAAGAAGATGACGTCATTGTCACAATTAGTGAGCGAGAGCGCGGAACAATCGGTAGAGAGGTACGCTCGGCTCGGCCTAAGCGTTCGGCTCACGATCGGCGGTCGGCCTAACTTACGACGCGTCCGAGTACAAATGACAGCGGCAAATGGCGGCAAACTGTTTTGTCAATATTGAAGTAATGTCAAATAGTGAAAAGTTGATAATATAATGTAATGTAATAATATAAGTTAATAGTAAGTAAATAAATGTAAGTTAATAATATAAAAGTTAATAATAAAAGTTAATAAAATAATAAAATGGTTACCAAAGTTTATTACAACAACAATTGCAGCAAAAAAGGTAATTAATTCTTGCGTTTTAAGAATCCGATTAGCGATATATAATATAGCGGTTATTATTTAGTATATTTTTACAATTTTTATAAGTGGTTAATGATAATTTAATTTGTTTTGCTAACTTTAAGTTATTAAACTTAACTTCTTTATTAAACTTGATTATTTCTTGTCTTACATATCAAAGTATTTAACTTTATTTCGCTTTTATATTAAATACAATTAATTACCTATATATATATAATACAAAATAATGATAATTCAGTGATAATAATTCAATTCCATTCATGTTTTCTTATGACGTTATCACGTAAAAATTATCGTCCGTAAATCGACTTTACAGAAAACCAATTTTTTTTTAAATGTTAATAATATTATCAGCATAATCCGCAACTTCTGATACGTAATTCGCAATCTATATGCATTTTAAAATAAATATGAACATCATTAAAATCAATACCGCGGAATAGGACATTTTAGCCGATGTCCGGCCTTTCCCACGCGGTCGCGTACCCATACTCGGTCATGTGTTAAATTTATTACACATGTTTCGTTCAATATCATTAAAAGGCCAATATGCAAAATAGATGAATTAGTAAACCTTGACTTACGATCATAGCTCTGTACCACTTTTCACTAATGGAGGTGAGTAGAATCGACATGGCAAGTTTATTGACATTGTAATTATATGTGACACAATAATCTTGCTGTTAAAAATAAAAATTGTGTCTAATATATTGTAATTTATAAATAGAAAAATAAATACAAAATATTGAAGACAACAAAATATTTAAAAACGTACTTGAAAATTATGAAGATTCGTAAATGTAAAACCACATTGATTTCCTACTCTATTCGATTTAGCAATTTTGTATAATCTTTGGTAATAATTTACTACGTACGTATTTTTGGGTGTTTGTTTTTATGAAAATATACGTGTTTATCAAGATTTTTTCGACACGTTCTTAAAACAAACAAATCATCGAAATGTGTTATCAGGAATCTAGTGGTCACGAATAATGCATCTGTATGTCACGCGTTCAGCCCTGGACGTTGCGCAATTTGATCAAATGTTTGATACACATGTTACACACATGAAGTATATTATTATTAGTAAATACTATTAACTTTAATAACATTATTAAAAAATAAATATTATTATCGTGTGCGGATATACTGCTACTGTCACTGCTCATATACATATCTATTGTTTATGAATGACTCCATTCTCTCATTCTTATTATCTGCGCTAAAACACGGCGTCTTTCGTATCTGTGGACATAGAGGAAAAGCGCTCTCTCTGGTTCCGGCTCGCGTCTACATCCACGCATATCGAGTTTCTTCTTAAAAATATTTAACATATTAGTAATTACCACAGTCACTGTGATTTGTAAAGAAAAGTTTCATTTTAAATGCACCAGTTATTCTTCTAATCTGACTGTACTGATCATATGATTTATACTTGTATGCATCCGTTCATATGTTTCCATATTCGCTGGGTGCGTAAGGCATAGTGGGGGACAGAAAAGTGATGTCAGCGCTCGTTGCGGACAAAATAGAACTATGGGTGGCTCTTTATTTTCTATGACCATAAAAATAACACGTGTGTCAGTTTAATAAAATAAATAAAATAAAATGGGTCATCAAAGTTGTTGTGTAGTCGATTGCAAAAATACTAGTAGAAATAGAAATTGTAAATTTTATAAGTTTCCGGTTGCCAAGTGGAAATTAAATCAGCGAAAAAATTGGATAACTGCTGTTAAAAGGCAAAAGTAAGTATTACTATAACCTACAACCGTATTCTATAGAATAATGTCATATACATGTGTATATCGTGTAAGAAAACGGAGTAATAATTTAATTATTTTTTTTTATAAAGTATTGATGGATCGTTATGGTCTCCAAAACCTATGCATGTTATATGCAGTGAACACTTCATTGGCGGTGAAAAATCAGATGTTGACTCAAGTCCTAATTACGCTCCAACTATTTTTCCATCAGTTTATAGAAGACGTAAAGTCAACGAATCCGCAGTTTTGAGTAGGTACGTAATAAAATTTAGTTTTGATTAAAATATTTAGATTAATAGAAATAATCGACTAAAAAATTAAGACATATTATTTGATATAGTTAATGATTTAGCAATACCTGTTTTATTTTATTAAACCCGTTCTTAACACCAATTCCATTTTTTATCTGCAAAATTAAATAAAAAAAAAATTAATATTTAAGATACATTCGTAAATATATAATTATGTTAAATAGAGCTATTTGTTATTTTATATATTATTTTAGATTGTTTTTTTAATATTAATAATGATTTTTTATTCAATATTAATTTTACAAAAAACATTTTGGCAGATTTTAACACTGCTTAACCTAATTCACTCATTGAGACTTGTTTTAGTTGATGTAATTATTTTACTTACTGTTTTTAGCCACCGAAATCTGGGTCACCACGGAAAAATTTTTAATTTAATATTCACTCTGTGTAATATAATCACATTTTACATTGAAAAAAAAATTTTTTCAAGTTTATTTTCTTTTTTCAATAGCTATTTGACATCCAATACATGTTTATTTTCTCAAAAGAGCCACCGTAAGTTGTATCGTTAGATGGCGCTAGGGTCACGCACCCAGCGAATAGGTCCTCTTCTTGATTAAGCGAGTGTAACTATATTATATATATAATCATGTTACAAAAAAAAAATACGGGAGGAAAAATAAACAGTAGCAAATTTAAATTAAGGAAATAAATATAATATACTACTATTGTTCTGCGCCCCAAAAAATATTTTTACCCGATTTTGAGGCCCTAAGATCACACTACGCGTAATTTAAAATATTTAATTTGAAGCAGTTTGTTGACAACTTAAGAATCATGTACTCGTAAACCCGATTTATTGTAAAATAATTTGCAGATAAATATAAAATTAAATTTATACAGATGGAACTTCTTTGATTTATCTACCCGTTTAATACTTTCGTTATATTATTTGTTAAATATAGAATTAAGATTATTAAATTATTTTTATTAACCTTCTTTTTTAATATTTAATTTATATACAGTTTTTGTTTCATATTTTAAAATTAACGACCACCCACGTATTATACGTTATATGTTAGTGTAATCACTTGCCAGTTATAAAATAATAATACGTTTGAATTTTTATTGACCCTGAATATTAAAAGGCGATAGTATGGATCAACAATAACATAACAGTGTATGCAAATATATTTTAGTACTTCAGCACCGTTTGTACTTTGATTTGGTAATAAAAGGCGTCACCATGTTCTACTTTCGATCCCGCTGTGTTTGTATTTTTATTTTAAAAGTCAAGGGAAATAAATAACTTGTAACTTTACATACGTTACCTACGTATCATAAGTTTCTATAGGTACGACATTGCATACAATCAAAAACATGTATGTAAACAATAAAAGTGAAATAAATTTCATTTGATAATTTTTTTTTTTTTTTTTTTAAGAAAAATACGACAGATTAAATATAACATTTTAGTAGATATAATTCTATTTACCCATGAAGATATTAAACGAACAAGGTTTATTGTCGAACCTTTAACAAAAACGAGAACACAAAAAAAAGTGTAATAAGTAATTTTAATGCCACGTTTTTGTTTTGTTGTAAAATGCTATTTAATTAATAGCGACGTTTTAAAACAAAAGAGATTTTAAATATTTAATACTTAATTATTTAACATATTATATTACATAAATAAATATAAAACTTAATATATTTAACAAGGGCAAATTAATAAAGTCGCGTGATCTTCAAAAAATATAAGTTGTCTGTGAAAATTAAATAGCAGACGTTAACAAGTCGATTAGAACATTCGCGAGTAATCGCATTAATCATATTACACACCAGAGGTAATCGACACATGACAAGGTATATGATTTTACAGTTTATTTTATTCTAGAGTTGCATATTCAAATACATCTCAATTTTCTATAATTTGCATACTGTTTTACTTATTAATTTTTTGCTTTTATGTATCGAATTTATTGACAAAATTATTTTTTTACGTATAATTTTATGTAGCAAAGTTACCAAATTATGGACTTTGAGAATTAATAGTTAAGATAATAATAATCTTACTAAAAATTCACACTTTGTACTTATTAATACAAGATTTGAACTATACTTGAGCCAAATTCGATGTGGAATTTATGTAAAGAAACCAAATGTCATCGTGTATAGGGTTGTCACACTTTTAGAAATGAAAAATTGTAATTTATCACCTATATCCTAGTTATACATTAATAATTTTACTTTAACATTGTTTCCTAGAACTTAACCCCCAAATACGTAATATATAAGAAAATTTGCTTATAACAAAAATAACAAATTACTAATATATATCTAACAACCCTAAATTTTTGCACTGATAGGAAAATTTCGTAGATAAGCAACATTTGGTTTTTTTTTGATCAGTCGTTATATTATTAAAGATAAATTGTTATCGATTTTTATGCACAATTTCAAATATTATAATTATTATGTTTATTCAACGTAAGTAAAGTAAAATAAATAATAAAAGACAAAGAGTGTCTGAAAATAGATTTTTAATCATATTAAATCCGTTTTAAAACAATTTTTTTATTTATTTTGAATGCTATTCAGGGATAGTATAGCTATTTTTAATATAGGCATATACATATTTATGAAAATATTTAGAAATCATTCAGTAAGAAATTAGTATACCCACGTTAAAGAGTAAATTTCACACATAATTATAGATAATATATAAATATATCTAACTTTCTGACTTATTTATTTCAAGTTTTATGTAGCTTGTACTACTATGTATAAATATTAAAAAATATAATTATTTTAATTATTTTCCAATAGGCTGTAAATATCTGCCTATGGTTGGTTGCTAAGAGACGGTTTGTTGGTAAACATTCCATATCGAATTTGGCGAAAGTATAGAAACATTTGGGAATGGAGAAAAGACACTTCCTTTTTAATCCGATTTGGCTAGTAATGTCTTTTATAACAAAATACTGCATAAATATAAAAATATACATATAAACATATTTTTTCTTAAGCTTTTACTGAAATATGTAAAAGTGGTCGTTAGATGCATAATTATGATCTGCTTGTATCCGCGCCTCATTAGAACACATAAATTTAATTACTACCTCAACAAAGATTTGAGATTTATTAATATAATAGTTTATTTTAACAGAATTCGTGGCCAGTAACTGTAATGACTTCATATCTGTAATTTCCTAACTAGTACTTATTTGGGCCAAGATCTCATTTAATTAAGGGTCCGGTGACGATTTATAGTACCTTTGATAAATTCAGTGATGTTTTGTAATACCTCATAACTTATTACCACGTTTATCATATCGATTTTATTATTTTTAAGGTCGAATATGTCTAACTTTTACTTTTCTAACGTTATAATAATAAAAATAAAAATAGTTTTGGGCTATACTAACTTTTGACGCGGCTTCGCACGCGTGGATATCGGTTATCGCAATAAAAAAAAAACGTATCCTATGTTACTTCTAATACCTCCAAGAATATGTGTACAAAGTTTCATGATGATCGGTTTAGTGGTTTTCGCGTGAAACGTAACAAACAAACTTACTTTCGTATATATTAGTATGATGGTTATTGTATTTAATTATTATTTTTATTTATCTCATACAATATTTTTATGGTGGTTCTAACATATAACTTTTATTGTTCTAACCGCTAACGCAAAGTAGGTAATACTCAAACGAGCAGAACTAACAATTGAAGAAACCAAAAGCAATGCGTTAATAATTATTGCTCACTACAATTTTATACAGTAATTAGTACAGAATGTTTGTTAGCAAAGGACTTATCTTAAGAAAAGTCTCAACGTGTATATTTGTCTAAAAGTAAAAAATTTAAATAACAAACTAAACTAGACGAAATAAATTTAAGGACTGTCGTAAATAACTTTTGTTTAAATCTTAAAATCGATTCTTAGAAAATTATTTAATGTATAAGAACATGAAATGTACGTATTAATAATAGTGAAAAATAATTTAAATCTGAGATATATTTATAAGCCTACACATCTATTTTTTACAGTAACGTTATATAAATAGATTCTATCAAGTGTTCGAATTGAAACAATTAGCCTAAAAAAAACAGCAATAAAACATTTTACGAACTAAGAACCGACAGTAAATAATTATAATTGGGTGTCCAATGCATAACATTCTTCATCTTTTATATTATAGAGGTTAATTATTAAATTAATTACTCTTACATAAGATAATAGCTGCTCCCCGTGGCTAGGCCCTCAGAAAAAATTTGATTCCGCATTTTTAAAGATTAGGATTATCAAAAAAACGTTTTAAACTTTCTAATAAAAACCTTTAATAATGTTTTGTCCATCTAGTTTCAAGAATGACAAAACTAGTATAAAAAGTCTTTTTCTTCACTTTACGCTCTTAGGAATTTCTCTATTCTTTGTAATGCATAAATATTTTATTAACATCGAATCAATAAAATAGACTGAGATAAGAGCGTATAAGAATTAAACAGTCACAACAACTCTATTGACTCTATTAACCTAATTAAATAAGTAATTACTTTACAAATTCAAGACAAGATATCCGCATGAAAGGCTTAAAAGAATGTTGATGGCAATTTCCCTTTAGATCGCTATTCCGATTCATTGCGCGGGAAAGCGTGAAAAGCGGAAAGCCCTATTGAACATCAGTGGAGGTCACGAGAGAGCGGTTAAGACCTGGTCTAAGAATCTAAGATGATTTTGCGATATTCCAAGTGTGTTTATTCTTCATAACTGCTAGACAAATATAACAGATGTTGTAAACTCTTTCGCGTGGCTTTCTTAACATAATATTTTAACATTGAGAATAACTTCTTCGGAGAATTATATTAAGGTTTCTTCATATTTTCAAAGAGGAATCAAATAATAGTAGTAAACAAAAATAAAATAAAAAGCAAAATATATTTGTACGCGAATCTTTTACCGTACTATACATAGATAAAAAAATTGAAATGTAAATATAAAATCAGTTTTTAAATTATTTTTTTCATCATAAAAAAAGTATGAATCAATCAGTGTACACTGTACAGTGTGCGTTTAAGTTACAATATATTTTTTATATCCAGTGTCACAGCGGACTGGCTATGTTAGTGATAAGAGATAAGAATAAGATCGAATCGATCAATTGGGCTACGGTCCAGTGCGCTATGTCGATAATAGTGAGATATTGATTGTCACTCTGTATTTGTTTGATCATTAACAACACTTATTGCTTCATTATTGATATTTTATATCGTGATTGACAGCGCTCGAATATTGATTAGGAAACTTTAGTTCATATTATAAAGGGCTTATTGGTAGTAGTTCTTAATTGTAATTGATGAACATATTAACATATTCATAAAAATGCGTAATTTACGCCGACTTCCACCACCTCGCAATTCTATCCACTTCGCAATAGTGGATACCTCGTTGATAATTCATAGTAAATGTTTATTTTGTTTGCTATCCACAGTTCGTAAAAAGGAAGATATATGTACCTATTGATGTTTTTAGAGGCTGGAGCTTCTATAAATCGTTACCAGTAGTAGAAAAGTTATTCTAATATAATGAGCTTTACTGTTTTACGTTAGTCTGATGGTCGTCAAATGACTTCTATTTTCTATGTGTATATAAAACATAATTATATTTAATTTCAAGTTTATTTCATTTTAACAGACCATCGTTTTATTTTAACTTATTATCTCTTCTATTGACGTAACGAGAAGAGTATCACGTGCACGCATGTTAGCTACTGTAGACATAGAGAGATAATACGAGAAAAGGGTTGGACAAAATTTTGTCGTGCAAGCATGTTAGGCCGGCTGGTGTACGAGTAGTCTCCTCAATGTCGGCGGTCTGAGTGTATGTTCTCCCGTTCGTGCCTCGGAGAGCACGTAAAGCTCGCGCTCAGTTGTTGTAGACACCTGACAATGATAATTACCCATGAATTCATGATAGACAAATTATCCGCTAACCCGTGTTGAACAGCGTGATGGATTAAGCTCCAATACTTCTCCTATATGGAGAAGAGGCCTGCCCAGCAATGGGACGTTTACAGGCTTAATTCATTTCAGTTCATTGTAACATAAACCAAATGTTACATATAATGGTCATGTGATGTAATGTCACTCGTAAGGTAACGGTGACTTCGCATTACATCATCGTAATCGTCAGAACGTAAGAGTATAGTGTTTTATAATTTTCTTAAAGGAAGAATACGCATCATGTTACCTTCACGCAATTTTTAATTCACGCTTCACTTTATAAATATACGTTTCCGAGACAAATCATATTGCATCAGTCGCGGTATTGTGAAAGATGATCTGTCAATCATATATTAACATCACAATGGTGTGGACAAATGCCGTTTGTCGCTCGTGTTGCGACCGCGCAGCCAATGTCACTCTCGTATGAGTTTATTGTGCCACACAAGATTATTAGGCAAAGCTTTTATATTTTAAGATCATAACGCATGAGATCAATTATTACAATGTCATGCTTAGTTGTATTGTTAACAGTTGGTCACACGACTTATGCTTAATACACACAACTTGAAATAAAATAGTAACTACTCTTAATAAAATCAAATAAAGCATTAGTAGTAGCACAGAGGGTTAGTTTTCATTATTGTAATAGTACAATATAAATAACAATATTTGTTATTATTTAGTAAAACCACTAAACTGGTTTTATATAAAGACGAAAAATATAAACTTGAAAAACCTAAATAATTGTATTAGGTTTTGGTAATCATTACCAAGTGACCGATTAAATTTCAAGTTTATATTAGGAGCTTACAATAATCCGAAATTGTTTGTTGAAAAATTCAACTTGAACGCTCAATAATTTTTGATGTTCAAATTTTTAAAGTTAGTGAAAAATTACCACTTAACAATAAGTTTTCTGTATATTGTACGTCTACCTTTAAACAAATTTATGTTTAAAAACCACATATGGTTTAACAAACAATATAGTACGTACAAGCTATTTCCGTTAAAAAAATATTTAAAAAGGCACATACTCAAGCAACTTGACTTGACTTGTTATTAAAATTTAAATCTAAAAACCTTTACGATTATTTAAATATTATAATATTTTAAATTAAACTTAGACTAAAAATATATATTTAATCAAAATATCTATCATATCTTAACCGTAATAGAATTTTTAGTGCGTCTGCGAAATAAGAGAAATTCAAGTCTAAGAATAAATCAAATTATAACACCTTAAAAATAATAAACCCTGTGTTAACAATATGAATAAAATTAGTCTTAAGTGTGTTTGTTAGTTTTTTCAAAATGTCATAAGTCATAGTAATTAATATATAATACATATTTAAATAATATATTTTTATTTATTGTATTTTCAATGGACCGCTTTTGTGTTTAGTGTGAAATACTTCTTGATTATGGAGAAAAAAATAATAGAAAAAAAAAAACCTTGCAAACTAATTGAAACAATTGTAAAAAGATTCCATTGAGAACCTAATTAAAACAAAATATGATTAAAAAAAATGAATTTAAGCATTTTGAAAAAAGTACGAATGAGATATTGAAAAAGAGAAAAGGAACATATATTTATATAATAAAAGTACAAGATCAACTTATTGATGCTACACGAAATTTAAGTGATAAAAATATAGACTGTTATATCTCATGATATTAACAATAAAATAGGTCTCTTTAAAATATTGAAAACGTCGTCGTCAGATTTCGTGGTAGCTAAAGTAATCTTGAGATCGAATATTGACGTGGCAACATGTTTAATTAACAGCAATATGGGTATTATCACTGAAATTATTTGGCCATATTTCCGTCGTGATCAATTATTTGAATCAGATATAGGTACCATCAGTCCGTATCGACTTTGGTCATGATGGTACACATCTAATTAACCTGTATTGATACAGTTTCCAACAAAATATAGCTATGGTACCGCTGAAAAACGAATGCTGTCCATTATCCTGAGTTGGGTATCCACCGTACACAAAATGCAAGGCTCCATGGTAGACTATGCAGTTGTTTATCTGAGTTCTCGGTTGTTTGTTGCGGGACAGGCTTATATAGCTCTAAGTTTCAGAAGGTCACTGAATGATTGATTGTATTCAAATGAAAAATTTAACCCTTTACACTCAAGATCTTTTTCGCTTGCGCGAACCACAAACTCGAAACTATTTCGGCCAAATTAGGTAAACTTTTTACAGGTACTTTAAAAATATTTATAAACAAACAAGCGTATACAAATATTTAAAATTTGCCAGTTTATTCATATATATGTTGAAAACAAAAAAAAAATTCGAAGCTAAATTCGAGTTCATCGGGAGAATTGGCGAAAGGCTTGCCAACTACCCTTCCGGGAGTCGAGCCTTCTGGTCGCTCGCCAAAGCTGCCGAGGGAAATTTTTGTCTGTCGTCCTTACCACCATTGCAAAATGCCGACGGCAACCTGGCCCATAGCGCCAAGGAGAAAGCCGATCTTCTAGGTACACTCTTTGCCTCAAACTCGACTTTGAATGTCGATGAGAGCGCCGTACCGCCCACCATCCCACGGTGTGGACACTCCATGCCGGAAATAAACTTCTCACAAAGAGATGTCCGGCGGGAGCTGCTTACTCTCGATGTTCATAAGTCGAGTGGGCCCGACGGCATTCCAGCAATGGTGCTGAAACAGTGTGCTCCAGAGTTGTGCCCTGTATTAACGCGACTTTTCGCACTTTCTTACCACACTAGGCATTTACCGTCTTCATGGAAGACCGCCCATGTGCACCCGGTACCCAAAAAGGGCGATAGATCAGATCCATCGAATTACAGGCCTATCGCTATTACCTCCCTTCTCTCCAAGGTTATGGAGCGTGTTATTAACACCAAGCTCCTCAGGTACCTAGAGGAACACGATTTGATCAGCGACCGGCAATACGGCTTTCGCCACGGTCGCTCGACTGGTGACCTGCTAGTGTATCTGACACACCGATGGGCTTCAGCCATCGAGAGTCAAGGTGAGGCATTGGCAGTTAGCCTAGATATGGCGAAGGCGTTCGATCGGGTCTGGCACCGGGGTCTTCTCTCGAAGTTGCCATCGTACGGACTACCCGAGGGTTTGTGCAAATGGGTTGCCAGTTTTTTGTCTGGTCGATGCATACGAGCCGTTGTAGATGGCTGCTGCTCCGCAAAACTAGACATAAACGCTGGCGTCCCGCAAGGTTCTGTGCTGTCTCCAACACTGTTTCTCCTGCATATCAATGACTTACTGTCTATTGATGGCATTCATTGCTATGCGGACGATAGCACTGGAGACGCTTTCTACACAGGCCGTGCAAACATCCCTCGTTCCGCTGTAGTAGAAAGTCGCGAACAACTTGTGTCTGAAATCGAGAGTAGTCTTTCCAAAGTCTCCGATTGGGGTCGAGACAATTTAGTCCAATTCAACCCCTCCAAGACACAAGTTTGTGCGTTCACCGCTAAGAAAACCCCATTCACTGTGGCCCCTCAATTCCAGGACACAACCCTTACCATCTCTAACAGTATTGGTATCCTTGGTGTCGACATATCCAGCGACGTCCAGTTCCGATGTCACCTGGAAGACAAGGTCAAGATGGCATCCAAAAAACTCGGTGTGCTTAACAGAGCGAAGCGGTACTTCACGCCGGGGCAAAGACTGCGTCTGTATAAATCGCAAGTCCGCCCCCATATGGAGTACTGCTCTCATCTCTGGGCGGGAGCACCGGCATACCAACTTGGCCCTCTTGACTCGGTTCAAAGAAGAGCTGTGAGAATTGTCGACGATCCAATACTGACGAGCGATATCGAGCCCTTAAGTCTAAGAAGAGATGTTGCATCCCTATGCGTGCTCTATCACTTGTATAATGGGTTGTGTTCCGAAGAATTGTTCGAAATGGTGCCAACGGCCACTTTTTATCATCGCACCGCTCGCCATCGACAGGGAATTCATGCTCACACATTGCAGCCCCAATGGTCCCGTACAGTTCGGTATCAGAGGAATTTCCTCCCACGGACCATTCGGTTGTGGAATGAACTCCCTGCCGAGGTTTTCCCGCAGGACTACAGTATGGGGTCCTTCAAGAGGGGAGTAAATAGGTTTTTAAAGGGTCGGCAACGCGCATGTGATGCCCCTGGTGTTGCAGGCGTCCATAGGCTACGGTAACCGCTTACCATCAGGCGGGCCGTATGCTTGATTGCCACCGTCGTGGTATAAAAAAAAAAAAAAAAAAAAAAAACAACAAACTTTGATAAATAAATCGAGTTGACACTTGAAATCAAACGAGCGTCGCGACGATCGTATCGGCGCCGCTCGAGTGCAAAGGGTTAATTATTATTGTTCGAAGTTAACAGGAAAAGTTCCATGTAATAGTGATGCATTATGTGAAATATAAAGGTTACAGTAACAAGAATGAAGTAAATTTAAATTTATTGTCAAGAATAAGACATACTAAAAATTGAAGCTCTTGATTAAAATGACTTTTGATGTTGTTATGAGACAAAAAATTAAGAAAATAAACTATAGTTTAAATAAACCAAGAAAACGTGCTTTAATAGCAAACAGAACTAAACAGTAGATAGTAATTTTTAAGTATTAAGATTTTGTTTTACACTAATAGAAAATCCAGCAATCAATTATGATTAACTAATTTGGAATAGGATTAAAATAAAAATTAAGTTATTAACAAAATAATTCAATTATATTAAAAAAGCGTGGGGTGCAATTTACTATTTTTTCATGATAACTCTTATTTAGTAAATAGGTACTAATAAAATAATTGTAAAATTTAATATCAAGCAACCCACGTTTCTTTTTTTTTAATTATGATGTAGTAGGTAAGTTCGAGTAATGAAATTATAAAAAATATTAACTTATTTCAAATTAATCAAAAAATACTCAAAAATGTACAAAAATGACATGTCATTAAGAACTTAAATATCGTAATCGGATGTTGACGTTTGTTTATCTTTGTAAATCTCTACGTGACCTTATATTTGCGATATTGAACGAGTAATTAGTCCAAAGTCGATTAATTTATATATAAAACTAATAAAACAAGCCTATGTTTCATAATTATTTACGTATTACTTTCTAATTTATTTCAATTATCTCAATAGTTGAAAAGGAAGTTATATATTATTTTCTTATGTTTTATTCAAATATTGTCATATCAAGACATATTAATGCCAGTATATTATATTATACCTACTTATTGAAATTAATTAAAAGTGACCGTTACAGTTATTATTAATTTTACGTATGTAACGCGTTTATTAATTTATCCTTAATTAAATTATAAATTAGTGTTAAATAAACCGAGACAAGGAAATGCAATTTTTGCTTTCATTCAATTTTTATTTATACTCGATATATTACAACTGTTACGGCTATTATTAAATTTATTATGTACACAGATGTAATTTCATTACATATTTTCCTGTTGTAATATTCGCAATGAGTTCTAAGAACAGAGGATATAACTGAAATAGCTTTGCGATTCATGTTAAAATGTACGAGTCGGTATATTGGTAATTCATAAATCATGTCCACCGACCATACATTATTTATATGAATATTTCGGTTACTTTAAAACAAACTTTATCCACCCAGAGATTAAATATAAATGCCTTTTAACATGACATTTACCTTAACAATAAATACATAATATATACATTTACTCCAAATAAAAATGACAGTATTATAGACATTTCATAAATAAATAAAATGACCGATGCTATATTTTGACATTGATTCATTCAACGTATCGGTACTTCATATACTTAAATGTTAAAATTGCGAAAGTACCTAACTTGTCGATATTTTCTGTCTGAATCGAAAAATAGTTTCCTTTATTGCTTATTATTTTTTTAAGACTTAAGTCTCAAAGAAACCTAAAACGTATTTGTATTTTTGTATGTAACGCATTAAAGCAAAATTATTTCAATAAGAAGAAATGGCCGATTGGTTTGATGACATTTTTACGAATATATGTCCTTCATTTATTATTATTAATGAGTTTTTACCTACGTCGTGATACTAAAGTGCTATGTAACGGTCTCTTAATTAAATATATGTGTGAAAAAACTAGAGGTCATGTACCCGGACAATGAAAAAGCTATCTATATTTGAGCAATGCGTAGATGTCGGTGTAACTAGGAAGCGACACGCTTTAATTAAGAACGCTTTATATCCATTCGAATTTTGAAAGAATAATTAAGCATAAATTCACGATTAAGCCGTTTTTTTTTGTAATTTTAGCAGTTACAAAGCTTAAAAAAATTACGAAAATAACGTATAAAATGATTAATTAAGCGGTAAATGTTACATGTAAGTGTAAGAAGCTTCTTGATTTATCATTGAGTTTCATTTATTTGATTACATGTGTATACTCTGACTAATAGAGGTAATACTAAGTACATAATAGAGTTTTTCACAGCTTTTATTGTTCCACACAAAATAGATCAACGGATAAGGTGTCAGATCATGGTGACCTTGACTCTGATTGTAAGCCGTACCATAACAAGCACGATATAATTTCGTGACAGTGAATCATGTATGTTGTTCAATATACTTATGCATTAAGCAGATAGGACCCTGAGTAAGAGCACTGAAATTTGTTATAAAAGTACTTTTTTTTTTTGTAGCATAAAACTTTAGTTGTGCTATGAGTTATGACTGGCACTCGTTTATTAATGTTTTATTTAGATTTGTGATTAGAAACAAGTAACTATATGTTACAGCCTTTTTGAAATTCCACCCTTAAGGGATAAGAGACGGTGGAGCTCTGTTATTTTTTAATGTAATTGAATGTAAAAAAAATACTTGTGGTCGAGCCTATGACTCCCAATAACGTGTTTTTTTTTAATTTGTAGGTAATCTAGGAGGTGAAAAAGAGGATTTTGTTTTATAACTCAGATTATTTAAAATATATGCGAGCAACATCAAGCATCAGCTATTATTAGTATAAGGACCATTAATTGCTGACAGTGTCATGTAGTCAATGTTTTAAATACAATTAAAATTATAGCAATAACCTAAATATTATGTTAACCGAGCAATTTAATTAAATATATAATTAATTATTAGGCATTTAAAAGCGAAGTGTGTGTAATAAATCTCTCATGTAATAACTGAGATAAGATATTTTTGCATATTAACATGGTACCGAAATACTAAATGCCCTTTTGTACGGTACGAATAATTTTGATACCCGACCGTGACATTATTGTTTCGCAAGATTCCTTCGAAAACTTGTAAAGCTTATAAAATTCAGTGTGTATTATATTAAAAACCCTATAGCGCTCCGATTTCATCACTCTCTTAATGATTGCCCACTTGCAAATAAGGCCCTCTTTTCACCGGCGTTCTTTAAATTAATGTTTTTCACGTGTACGGATAAATAATTAAAGTTTGCGACACTGTTGTCGGCATATACTATATTAAAAAGTTCAAATTATTTTCCTCTATGAAGGAACCCTTAAAACTTATAGAAACACTGGTCCTATGTAGCAGAATGAGTGGGACACAATGTATACAAATTGGAAAGCAGATGTTTTGTTATTGTTGTTTCATTGAATAATATAAATGATTATTAAATATTTTCACAAAAATATATAAGTTTATAACTAGTTGAGTAGCACCATACGTGGCAGTGTCTAGATTTGTTAACTCAAGGGTAATAAAGTATAAGGCGTAGGTACCTACGTGTTGCCCGCGAGTGCTCTATGACCGAAGGCGGCCCGCGTAGGCGAGCCAACCGTCGCGTCGGGGCGTCACGGTGGCATGCGCCAGCGATCCCGTGGCGTCCTTGTACGACGACGAGGGCACCGCTGTGTTTTAGTGGGTATTCTGACTTCGCAGTCAGCGAGTCCCACATACCCGTCGCCTGCGGGTGGCGGGATGCGTAAACGCATTACACAGCGTCAAAAAAAAAAGGTACCTACGTGTTTTTGTTGCACTTGACTTATTCGCAGACGGACTTTTACTTATAATAGATTTCCTCAAAATAATATTTTCACATATAAATTAAATGAGTACTTTATATTTATTTGAAGAACAGACAAAATTACGACTAAAATTTTCTAAACTCACAAACACTCAAATAATTACGAAAATAAGTTTTAAAATATAAAATATTTTGGTATTATACTGTATTATAGGCAAGAAGGTATAGAAAAAATATAATTTAAAATGCTTCCTATTTAGTATTGATATTAGTTTTTATTGTATGAATAGAAAATATCGGTTGGAGTCACATCGGATTGTATATTTATTGTGATAATGATTGTAATGTAAGATTGAACACATATCCAGGAAATATTTGTTTTTAAATTAAACAGTGTCGTGACTGAAATATATAGGTTTCTAAAGTAGCAAGAAATATATATCATAAGGACTATTGTAATATGTATGTATTAAAATTTATACGTAATTCACCCTGAATTACGTATCAATTTTAACACATTTTCTTTTGCGGAAACCTCTTCGCGTTTAATATCAAAACTACTTTCTCTTCATTCTAAATTGTAATAAAATATATTTAAAAATAGTAACTTAATATATATTGACAGCTTATTACTATATTGTCTTATTTATTTAATTATTAAATTGGAATTTCGTTGTTTTAAATACACAACGCTAAAAATACAACTTTAAAAATTAAATTTAGAGACAGATATTTAAATATTTTTTTAATGAATCATTAGAGAGCGGGTTACTCAGATCCACGAGAGCCTTTGTTGCCTCCGAATTTAATTAAAATACTAACTTCATTTTGCAACTTAATAGTACAAGTTTTAATACACCGTAATAGCACGTTTATGTTTTAACCATTTGAGACTTATTTCGTAGTCACAAATTTTTTAAGAGAACATACTACGATAAAAGTTTACGAACATTGGTGCAACTGAATATAATATCGGCGAATATTAAACAACCTGTATTGTGTATTGTACTGGTTATAAAATTATAAAGTTATAGTATTATGATTGTACGTTTATTGTATGAATTTGCATGAAATATATTAACAAATCTCAAAGCAACCGTAAAATTATTAGAAAACTTTGAAATCTTGATGTATAAATAAAAAAAGATTATACAAGTCGTCATTTTTGTTTCTTTCCCATATTTGCCAAATACTATTTTAATATATATTTAAATTTTTTTAACACAAAATGAGTTTAGTAAAAAAAAAGTAAATAGCTAAAAATTTATTAATCGAAAACTACAATTTAAATTTAAATGACAAGAAAGTTCAAAAAATATTTAATAGCATGCAACTATGAGTAACTAGATAGTAGTGGTAACCAGTGTTTACGCAGCAAACGTTCGAGAAAGGAGATAGTCCGGTATGGACACTTCTAATGTCGTTAACATCTACCCGCAAACTTCAGTCTCGTGAACAAGACATTCCTAGATAATGTCGAAATATCGAACTCCACCAGATAAAAATAAAAAACATGGTAAATATCCCGTTTTAAATAATTTAAGTAATAAAAATAACCATGTTAATTTAAAATCTTATATGTTCATTAGTTTAAAAGTACTCTATCTTTATTTTTTTCTATAAAATTATATTATATTATATATTCTTAATGTATATTAAATGTTTCTATAGACAAAATGCTTACAAAATATTTATAAGCAAGTTTCTCTTTTATAGTTAAAAACTATTTTTTTTAAATTACATTTGAATTTTAAAATGTGGAACGTTGATGTTCGAACTGCAATGAAATTAAGAGTTTAATGAAATTGCACAAAACAATAAATATTAATAGTTTCTCGATTTCTTTATGTAACTTTATTTCCGTGTCTCGTCAGTGGTAATAGTGCCATAGCCAGTCACATGACCATAGCTTGAACTAGATGATCTAGTAACATTTATAAGATTCACAATTTTCTAAGTTTTATCGTAACAGCATGTTGTCAACTAGTTAAGATGCAATATTTTTGTAAGTTATATACTTTTTTTTTAAATAATAACAATAAATCTAAAACGTGTGCACACACATACACACAATCATATATATATATATATATATATATATATATATATATATATATATATATATATATATATATAACTAATAACACACACGTATTGCTAAACAAATTATTTATTTTTGCTTCGCCTATGGTGCAAAATAAATTAGTACCTAGATTCGATTCTGCATATTAAATTTCTATATGCTTTTACTGGACTAACCATTAGATGGAAAATTCTCTACCATTAATACATACTAACTCTTTAGAGTAATTTGATTAATTTTAATACATAGATACATTATAAGATATTAATGTAGTATATCTTATCGTAATATTATACAAATAGATTGTGACCTTTAAAACTAGTGTTTGAAACAATATTTATGAGTATAAATTGCCATAACTATAATACGAGTATGTATTAATACACCGAGACGTCTGTCTCGAAAAGTGCTATCAATCAAAGTTTCATGCTTCGTTGGATCTTTATAACTAATTGAAAGATGTATCTGTCGGTCTGTTTGTAGCTGTTAAGTGAGGACAACCCAATCGACCCCTTTCAATTCGAGTCTATTAACCAGAATTATTAGTGCAATTTTTTGGTTGACTCTCAAATGGACGTTTGTTTACCTATATGAATCTGTTTTTAAATTGCCATTTTCGTGTGTGTGTGTGTGTGAGTGTGTGTGTGTGTGATCAGTTTACCGCTGTGTGCTATGAGTACTAGAGCTTACATGTGATGAGAAATTTTATTAATTAGCGCGAAAAACGTACATTTATAAAGTACATAACATTAAAAACTTTTTAAGCAACTATTTGTGGTCAGTTTTAAAATATCTGTGGTTAATACTAAACTAGTATATTTAACAACATTTAAAAAAATAAAAAAAAAACTTCAAGCAATATATATAATTACTAGAAATAAATAGTTCTACGCAAATCATGACAAAATTTTTAGCTTATAATTAAAATAAATTCAAAGCCCTTACTTTAGTAAAACAAAAATTACGTTATTGTACACCACAAAGAAACAGAAACAAGAAATATAACATATAAAGAACGATATACAAAGGCGGTCTTATCGCTAGAAGAGCGATCTCTTCTAAACAACCTTTGGACTGGACTTATAAGACACTCGCGGGACGTCGCACAGGACAGGGCACCCTATGGGACTGCTGCCTGCGGGCCACGGAGCATACGCGGTACCCGTGGTCCGCCTTGTACTCGTAAGGGTGGGTGAGGGCGCACAACGGCGGGTTATTTTAGTGGGTGTGAGCCCTACACTACTCCGTTGTCTCCTCGTACGACGGGGTTTGCGGTCAGGTACATTTTCTGCCGCCAAATAAAACAAAAGGGTATAAGACACGGCAAAGTACAAGCACTAGAAAAGTTTCATTATAATTTATATGTACATAATTATAATAAAAGTGTAAAACGCAAATGTCTGTCTTCGAAAAGCTTTAAGAAAGCTGATTGTAATTTTTATTTTTTCATAAAAGTTAATGTTATTGCTGTTATTTAAAAAAAAAATTTCTTTTATAAATTGTCCGTTTATTATGTTATATTTTTTGTCCGTAATATGTTCTTTTCGGGTGTGCTGGAAGAAATCTCTGCTAGGGATAAGCACAGCCTTATACTTGTGTTTTAATGACATGTATCTTTTTTATAATACTCTACGTATGTATGTACTGTACTATACTGCATCAGCATGTAAACAACACACTACTGAGCGAAGGCCTCTTCTCCATAGAGAAGAAAGTTTGGAGCTTAATCCACCACGCTGCTCCACTGCGGGTTGGCGGATAATTTCCTTACCATCAGTAACGATCGATATCAGGTGTCTGTGATAACAACCGGGACCGACGTTTACGTGCTCTCCGAGGCACGGTACGGAGACCCACAAGAACATACTACACCCAGACCGGAAACAAATGTTTGTACAAATACAAATATGTGTCACGAACGGGAATCGAACCTGCGACCGCCGGCGCGCGGTTTGAGGCGACTACTCGCACCACTACACCAGAACGGTCGTCAACTCACTCTAGTCAAGTCACTGTACGTAAAATAAAGTGTTAAATAAAAATGAAAAGATACTTCAAAATTTAAAAATGGTGTTCGTTTTACGGGTATTTGATGCACCACAATATTTTGAAAATTGAGTTATGAAACTAATTATAAATATATGTATGAGTAAAAATTATTGAGTATAGGTATATACATCTCTATGAGTAAAAAGCTGCAGACTTAGGCAACTAATAAATATTACATAATCTTCTATTTAAAAGATTAATTTCACTAAATACTTACCTTTAAATATAATTATTAAAAATGGGTGAAGGCTTGATCGATCGATCAAATGTTTAATTTCATAACTCATTAGAAATCAGTATCTTGGGATCTCCAACTTACTTGAAAACGTCTAGTTTAATTAATGATGAATTAACTGCATTCGGCAATTATATGCAACCTTGTCTGAACTGTTTATTTTGATAAAAGTAACTTATTAAGAGATACTTCGTATTCGCCTCGGGGCCGGCTCGACAACCCGAGTAGAAAAAACATCGGGCTCAACCAGATCATGTATCTGGACCCGATCAGGATAGAACGAGGCATGCCCGATCCGGCAAGCCCTATCAGGACCAGATCTGGTCCAGATAAGGATAGCCTGATGTAAAATATAATAAAGTATGGTAAGGCATACCGGATCAGGACCAGGTCTGGTCCAGATAAGGATAGCCTGATGTAAAATATAATAAAGTATGATAAGGCATACTGGATCAGGACCAGGTCTGGTCCAGATAAGGATAGCCTGATGTTAAATGTAATCAAGTATGGTAAGGCATACTGGATCAGGACCAGGCTTGGTCCAGATAAGGATAGCCTGATGTAAAATATATATATTGAAAAAAAAGGTTACATAAATGTAAATTATTATTGTACATATTTTACATCAAAGTAATGAAAAACAGTCTCTGTCGAATTATAAATTTAATATAAAGTGTAATTGTAAATTGTAAATAAAAAACGCTGTTCTTACTACGTAAATTATATTATTATGTACATATGTATTTATGTATATGTATATATGTATTTATGTATGTAAACCTAACAAAATAACAATGAATTAATTCGGAGCGAAAGCAAAAAATTACACGTATTTCGCTCCCCCCACCGAATAATATGGTAATCGATTAATCTAAATTTTACAGGAAAAATAAAAAACTATTTTATGCGTATATCTCAGCACTGGTAGATCATAAGATAGACATTTATACGTCAAAACAATGCTAATTTTTAATAATATATTTAATACTGATTACATATTTGTAAAAGTTTAACAAAATTGAGTTAATGACAAAAATAATGTTACTAAAATTAAAGGGCTAAAGTATAGTATGCAACGTATCATTACCATATTATTCTTGTGTGTGCAACGATATTGTTGACAATAATAATTCATTATAGTAATTTTTGTTGTAATACGATGTTAAAAACCTAACGGCAATATGATATGCGATATTATACGGGGAAATCCAACCGATATTGTAGACTGTAATATTATTTTACAGTAATATTCGTCAATTTGTAGATTTTGAAGTGTCAAACGATTAACAGTAATATAATGTTGCAATAAATGTTTTATGAAATAATTCATTACCAAATCCTGTAAATAAAAATAACACACGAATATGTTTGTTTTAAACTTTACGTGGAAAAAGATATGCATTTCTTACGCGAAAATAATGTGTCAACGTGAGCGCGTGACGTCACGATTCGCGAAGCAACATGTCGAAACTTGTTCACAGTGAATAACGGTGTTCTTCGTTGAAAGAAGACGTCCGTAAATCAGTGTAATCTTGGAAGTTGGAAGTGATAAAGACTTTTATGTCATAAAAAAGCATTTATTGAATGTATCACTAATTATATTTTTTATATTAGGTACTTAAAAATTGTATGTCGATTAGTATATTAATGTAAATAATGTAAAGATTAAATAAGTTAAATACAAAAACTGAATCATCTTAACAGTAGTTTAAAAATAATTAATATATTGTGTTAAACAAAAAAAAGTGTATCAAGTACTATAAACTTATATCTAGACATTTACTCGGTGTGTATTGTGTATAAAATACGAACATGTGGACGAAAAGACTATAGTTTCGTTAACATAAAACATAGTTTCGTTAGCTATTTATTACTAAAAAAAATTATGTGTTGTGTGTAAAGCTTCGTTTTTAAGTTTAATTACGTAAAATATTCAAGGTTAGTAAAAAATCATTGAAAAAATACATTACAATTCTTTGATATTTTTTAAAATCATTTTATATTTCAATAATCCGTTTTTTTCAGATGACTTATAAGTATGCATTAGTTTTATTTGTAAATGATTCATCCAATAAAGAAATTGATATAGTACCAAGTTCTTGATTAGATCATTACAAAGAATATGGTGGTACCGGATGTAAATATATGCCTGAATCATTGTTAAAAAGTGCTAAGTATTGTAAATTATTACAAACGATAGTGAAACATTGGGAAGAGCCTGATCCGACATGGCCAACGTTTCATGTTCAAATACGTGGCACAGCAGGTAATTTATTGTTATTTGAATTATAGATTTATGAGAATTATATATATCTTATTGTCAGAATAATAAGAAAGTAATTCATAATAACAATTAATTTTATCAGAAACAATGGAAGAGGCAGAGGAAAAATTAATAAGATTGGAAAAAGAATCCTATGCTTACTCTACTGATAATTAGCAGTCTGCTAAAGAAAAACATTTGCTGTTGAAAAAACTTATAAATTAAAAGCATTATCAAAGGATCGATTAAAAATAGATAATATATTTAGCCAAACAGCTTTAGAGTTATCCGACGAACCCACTGAAATTGCAGGTAATATTTATTATTTAAAATGTAAATATTGTTGATTAATTTCTAATAAATTTTTTACTAATGAAATTGTTTGACAAGGGATATTAATTGATATAAATTTATTTTTAACCGTTAATTTTTATACAATTAATTAAGTTATGCTACTGTCATTTTATTTCAAATATTAAAAATATTCTTATAAATAAATATATGAAACATCAAATATAGTTGGTTCATCAGACAATACTGAAATTGTCATATTTGATAAAATGCTCATCATAATAATTATATAATCATACAGATAATTATAATATATTTTCTTTTCCAGAATAAACATTTATACTTTTCTCTTGATATTATTCATGCTTATACATAATTATTGCAAGAGATGTGGCACTTATATGTAGCAGTTAAATCAACTTCAAAAGAAAAGTTTTCAAAGATACAACTTTTTTCACTTCTATAAAAAGTATGTTAATCATTATATAGTGCAGGATTATTACTAATATCATTAATAACTAATTTCTTTAATTCTTAATTATAGTATGTTATTATTTTATTTATAATAATTATTATTTCTTTTTATTATTACTTATTTAATTACGTACAAAATTAATTTGAATTTTGTATTTTAGCTGCAATAAGACAGAAATTCCAAAATAACCAAGAAATAAATTGCATCAAGCATTGTCTTCAGTATTGAATCATGCTAAAGATTGGGATGGCTATAGGGTAGACAAGATCAAAAAAGAACCATCTAATGAAGATAAATAAAAGCACTTAATCGCTTTTATTTTATTTACTTTTTTTTTACTGTGTAAAATATTAAATTAATTTTACTAATAAAAAAAAATTAAGTAGTTAATAAATAATGTTTATTTATTTAATAATAATAATAATTAATTAATAATATAAAAATAATTGATATTTAAATTAAAAACAAAAATAAATAATTCATTTGAAAAAATAAATGGAAATAAATATAATTTTTTTTAATATTAGGATAGGCTTGCGTTTGACCATTATTTCACCTGATGTTAAGTGAAAATGCGGTCTAGGATGGAGCACGCTTACCTAGAAGTAACCTATTCACTCGCGACTTAAACATCATATATAGATAGATATAGATATATAATAGATATATAATATATATAGATATATAATATGTTAAGTACTTAACATAATATTTATAATATCAATTCAGATTTTTTTTTGTTATTAAACAATTTTTTTAAGACTTTTTAAAACATTCATTTTTACATACATACATACTTCACACATACATACATAATATATACTATACATTCATAGTACATACATATATACAATACGTTTATGTTTTTTTAAATATTTATGTTTACATATATACATACTACACACATACATACATAATAATTATAAACTATACATTCATAGTATATACATACATAATTATATACAATATATTCATGTTTAAATATAAACATACTACACACATACATACATAATATATACCGTACATTAATAGTATATACATATATATACTATATATATACTATACATTCACAGTACATATATACTATACATTATCATATTTTTGAAAAACACCGGACTGGGCATACTCGATTTGGATCAGGCAAGGTATGTAACGCACATGATTGATTTGGACCTGATCAGGAAAATCTCATCCGGACCCGATCGAAAATTTGGCGTGTTCCTTAGAAGGACCGGACCGGGCATGCCCGATCTGGACCAGATAAGGTATGTAACGCAGATGATTTGTCTGGACCTGATCAGGAAAACCCTATCGGGACCCGATCAGGAATTCCTAGTGTGGACCCGATCAGGAATTCCTAATCTGGACCCGATAAGGTTTTCCTGATCAGGTCCAGACCAATCATCTGCGTTACATACCTTATCTGGTCCAGATCGGGCATGCCCGGTCCGGTCCTTCTAAGGATCACGAAAAAATTTCTACTCGGGAATGGACTATGAGCTTATCAATTGCTAAATTTGTCTTGCTATGTCTATGACTTCAGACTTGAGTGTGTTTATTAAAAACTATTTAGCTAATAAGTCCCTGGCAATATCTTACATATTGCCAGGGACTTTTTATTTAAATAGGGTATCTATATAAGTAATTGTCTCTGTCTTGTAAACATTTTATATCTTATATATCAATTATTTTTTTTTGTAGAAGTTCAAAGATAAAAAAAGTATAAGCGAATTTTACTTGAGTTTACTGTTTTGGTAAATTGAATAATAATTTTATTCAAACGCGCTAATCTCAGGAGTCACCAGTCCGATGTGAAAAACGGTTGCGACCGATAGCACATTTATCGAGAAAGGTTATTTGCTGTAAGACACTAAATATCCTATGACATATATAGCAGAGCAGAGCCGTTAATGTAAAATATAAAAAATAATCTGACACGTCAAGCAAAATAATTTAAGTGAAATCGCTGGGGACGCTATAACGATAGTTTCTCGACATAAATCGAGAAATTATTTTAACTAGTTGTCGCCCAGTGGTCGAAATTCGACCTAATCTATAATTAAATAAAAATAACTAATAAATAAATATGTTTGACATTGCAATTGCAAGACCTGTATTTAGGACCGTGTTGACAACAGACTTTGACAATAAACAAAATTTGTGTATATATGTACATAGTACACATGCGTGTGTGTCGTAGTGTGTGTAGTGTATTTTTTTAAATTAATTTAATGTATTTGTTGAGCATTATTATAAAAAATATTAGTAGTCTACACTTCTTCTCCATATAAACTTTAACTATGCCAAATTTCATACTTCTCCGTACGCATAATTTTCGTAAAAAGGGGTACAAAGTTTTTGCTTCACGTATTAATATATAGATTTAAAAAATATATAATAATATACTTTTAACCTTAGCAGTAATCTATCTTTTGGTTAATCTATTTCAATATAAAATAAGCTATATTAATTTTAATACACATTAAAAACCTAAGAGCAAATGACGTAAGTCGGTTCACCGAGTACACTTGACCCACATGCGACCGGTCCACCGACCGAACGGAACTCTTCCTATTCACAAACGACCTCACTTTTTACCATAGCCAAAAACCTGCTACACTTATAGTTTATTGAGGTGAAAGTAATAGAATAGGATCTGATGTACTTTCTCCAACTGCCAAACAGGTCCATTTAACTTTTCTTATTACATCTTCCGTTTAGATTCGAAAGTAGAAGAAAATTTTATAAGTCCATCACTTTCAAGACAAAATATCATCTCACTGCAATCAATTTCACAGTAAGACAAATTATATACCCTTTAAATTCCTACTGAACCTATTATTTATCTTGTAAGTATAAAATAAAATACAATAAGTTTTGTTGTCACAAATAATCGATATCATCCATAATCGATACCTTGACTGTCGTCAAGGTATCGATTATGGAAGTCGATATACCTACTTGTACTTGTAGTGGACAATTCGAAACAATCAATAGATTTATGTGTTAATATTATTAACCGGTAATCACACTACGAACTATTGTTTCAGAACTACGAGTATTTATTATGTTTTCTATTGTATTCTATTTATCATGTGACCTGTCATTTATTTGGCCTGGAATGTGAAGGTCGAGTATTAAAAATCGTCTAAACGATAAATAATCTTTTGGATTATTCTCGTGTAAATACGTCGATTTTATCATGAATAAATAAGATAAATTAAATTTATATTTTTATAATGTTTCAAGGTCACTTGATTTGCGTAAATTATTCTCTTTGGATTTACTAATCAAGAAAATACGGAATAGAAAAAAAAATTCTAATCTCATACTTTTTATATTTTATAAATTAGTTTCTTTCAATATTTTAAAATAAGGCAATTCTTTAGATATGAATGTAACTAAAAAGTGTAACGTGCACCGAAAGGCATTCTGAGGCTCAGAATCTGAGTATACATTTTAAATGTGACTAGCTTCTTCTCGCGGCTTCGCCTGTGTAGATGTCGGTTATCGCGACAAAAAAGTAGTTACTTCTAATACCTCCATATGTGTACAAAGTTTCATGATGATCGGTTAAGTAGCTTTCGCGTGAAAGCGTAACAAACCTACATTTCACATTTATAATATAGGTAGGGCTAGGAAATATTTGGGTCTAAAAAGTTAAAAACATTTACTGTTAAAAATTTTCAAAAGCAAAGTTCATAGTGTGGTAAATCTATTTAATAATACGTTTAAAACTACTAATAATAGATATTAAAAAAGCCTTTTTTTTACGAGAGAAAATAATGAAGCCATTGTTGTATTAGGTCATCCATATTTGTAACTAGACATATTAAGATAGATCACAAGTATTTTTGAAAGAATATTAAACTTTTTTCATATTAAGCAAATATTTAAAAAAATATATATAATAATATTTTTTTAACGCAGTAAATTTATATTGTTTTTAGACTTAAGGCCAGTATATCCCAAATCACCTGTTTTTGATAGAGTTTTAAACATAGTAATATTCATTTTTTTGATCCGTTAAAAATATATGTTATAGTTTAACAAACGTTCTTGATTATTCAACGGTTCAAAACACGATAATTGGAACTTGACTCGATAAAAAAAAAACATAAAGAAAGGATGTTTTTGATTATTTTTCGAGTTTTATTCGAAGAATATCAGATTTTAAGTTACAATATTCACATGTAAAAATAGGTAATAACTTTTAGTAGAACATTTAACGGTTACTTTTTTAAATAAATGTTTCTATTTTTTTTAAATATTAAATATTTAAATTATATAAGAAAACGGCCCGCGCGCCTCGCTTTAGTTGCCTGCGAGGCGTCATCGAAGTAGGACCTGTATCTCTGCTGTCTGGCGGCGTCCCCCCCCCCCTCTAAAGATTGGATTTTTTTTATAACAAAAATATCCACGGGCTTATATTTGCCCGTGCCTTTTTTTAATTAAATGTATAAGATTGTTAATATAGTTTCATGCGTACTATTTTAGACTTACATTAGCTAGACTTATTGTCAGAATCTCTATGACGCGAGTCCGTATACTGACCATTATTTATTTATTATTATTATAATTTATTTAATACATATAATCATATTTACATACATATATATACATATACATATACACACACACACACACATATATATTATATATATATATATATATATATATATATATATATATATATATATATATATATATATATATATATAATTTTATTTTGTCTTTTTTTTTCTTACATCTATTTACATCATGTTTCTTATTTTCTATGTACATGCGTTTATTCCTTGATCTAATATAATCTAATATTTCATTGCTTGTTAGTACATACATACCAGCCACCACATTTTTACGGCATGTCTACATTTACATTTGGGCTCTTTATTTTTGTATTATTTATTGGAGACTCTGCCGCAGCCATCCCCCGAGGGAAGCTGTTCGAGCACATCCTCAATGACGGCGGTGTCTCTTTTATGTATAGCCATCTTGAGGGTGTGCTCGAGTATTTCCTTTGTTGTGGCCTCCACCGAGGCCGACAAAACGACCGATTGCATCACCACCGTCGTCGGTGTAGTAGACACAGGTCTTTGTGTGCCTGGTCACCGCGACCACAGCATGCGGAACACTGTCATGAATCCGCAGCCTCCTAGTCTTTGTCTGGACGATGATGACTGCCTCGCGTGTCTGTCCCTGTGCCTCGTGGATAGTCATGACGCTCGATCCCTGTCCGGTGCCGTATCCCTTGTCTATCAACGTCTTCTTTTCCTCTTGTGTGAAAACCGATGTATAGGGTCCGGTCTTGTCTCTTAGGAATTCGAGCGCCAGTGAACCTCTCTATCCTCAGAGAATGGATAGTGTGGTTTGAGAAATAGATTGGATAATTTTATTTAGTACTAGCTGTGCCCCGCGGTTTCACCCGCGTTAATTTGAGGGAAAAACGTACTTAAATATTTTCGCCTCGTTGGTCCAGTGGTACCAAGCGTTACTGCCGAGCAAGGGGTCTCAGGTTTGATTCTTGGGTCGTTCAACATATTACTGAGTTTTTTTTCGAAAATTTACAGTAAAAGAGTGATGTTATATTTACTTTAAAAGTGGAACTATAATTAAAAAATGTCTTGAGAAGAGAAATAAAGGACGCAACGGAAGCTCTCAAAAAAGATTATTTTTTCCCGTTTTTGTAACATTTCTTATTATTACTCAGCCCCTATTAGTCGTAGCGTGATGTTATATAGCTTAAATTCTTCCTCAGTAAATGGACTATCCAACGCAAAAAGAATTTTTAAATTTGAACCAGTGGTTCATGAGATTAGCGCGTTCAAACAAACAAACTCTTCAGTTTTATCTATTAGTATAGATTATTATTGATTATTTTATTAGATTAGTTTAGTTAGTACTCTAAAAACGTTGGAAGTGTTTTTACTGTATAGCAGTGTAGTGAAGATATAAAATGGGGAATAAAACTAGAAATAAAAAGAAAATATCTAGACGTGAACTACGTAAGCTTAGAAAAGCGATCAGATAAGTACTCGTAAGTTTAATGAACACTCAATCTATTTTTAGCTAGAATATAATGATTGTCATCGATATCTTAGACCGATATATTAGCATATCCAAAATTTCAATAAGTTATATTAGTATTTTCACCTAACAGCGGCTAGCTAGCAGCTAGCGGCAATTGAAGATTCTTCGACGGTCAGCGAATGGCGATGGGTCCCAACCAGGCTAAACGTAGCCGACGACGCGGCGCGGGACGTACCAGCGGGATTCAGCAGTGGTCACAGATAGTACACAGGTCCTGAATTTCCTTATCATCCGGAGTCCACCTCGCCCACGGAAACGTCCGCCTTGTCGTCGTCAACCGAACCTACAGGCGAAGAAAAAACTCATCACGTCACCGATCGTAAACAGCCGCGACTCAAAGAAGGGTTACCAGACTGCACACGGTACTCCAGCTGGAACAGACTCCGCTACACGACGGCTCGAGTGCTACAGTTTATAGAACTCTGTCGAGCCAATACACAACGAGTCAACTATAAAAGGACTAAGAAAAGCGCGTTAAAAGACCCAGACTGGAAAAGGACGAACAAGAAGCTGAAAACACGCCAGAAAATAAGAGTAGAGCTCGAAGAAACTTTGGAGGTTCGTCCGGTCTCCGCGGAACTTATCAGGAAAGCTGAAGACCTATTCATGAGAACAGTCCAAGAAGAATCTTTCCCAAATGAAGTAGAAAGCATTAAAGACGGGAAGTCGTTTATCCGAAACAGTCGCCTCAAGCAGCTGAGCATCGAGTGTGCAGAGAGAGCCCTCCGAGTCCGTAGTCGTATTAACGCCGCGGAGCAACTATCAACGCCATCTAAAAACCCGATGATACTAGATAGAAATCATCACACAGTGAAGTTGTGGATCATAGCGATGCATAGAACGAGGCATCACACGGGAGTCGAGGCGACTGTGAACGAATGTCGACAGCACTACTGGATACTACGCCTGCGGCCCGTCACAAGAACGCTCTTTCCACAGTGTCTAAACTGCCGGATTAGGGCAGCGATCCCGCCACACCCGAGAACAGGAGACCTACCTGCGTGTCGCCTAGCTCACCATCAGCGACCCTTCACATACACAGGGGTGGACTACTTCAGACCATTAACAGTCACCGTGGGACGCAGCCAACAGAAACGTTACGTGGCAGTATTCACGTGCCTCACTGTAAGAACGATCCACCTAGAGATAGCGACGTCACTGAGCACAGACTCAGTGATAATGAATTTAAGAAGAATGAAAGCTCGACGAGGACAACCTGCTCAAATCTGGTCCGACAATGGGACTAACCTGCGAGGTGCCGACAACGAATTGAGACAGGCAATGGACAGAGCGACGTCCTCACCTTCGTCGCTGGGTCAACAGGCGGCATAGGGTCCTTACGTTTCGGCTGTCGCCGGTGCTTACCGGGCACGGTTGCTTCGGTAAGTACCTGCACCAAATCGCTAGGCGAGAAGCCACCCCTGATTTTGCCACGAGTGTAGCGCGCCAATCGACTCGGCGCGTCACACCCTGGAGGAATGCGCCGCTTGGGAGCCCCAGCGCAGGGCCCTGGTGGCAGTAATAGGTGGAACATAAACATTTAATACCTAAGAGAAGAAATAAAGTTTAAATCTACTTCTCTTAGGTATTAAATGTTGTAAAGTGTATTAATTAACAAAAAAAAAATTACTGATAATTAATATAAATTAAAATATTAATAGTAATTTTTTTTTTAGCTATAAACCCATAAAAAATTAAATAATGGTTTTTATCTACTTCTCTTAGGTATTAAATGTTTATGTTGCATTTTATACTGTGCCTTCAGGATCGAAAACAAAACTGAATTATGAAATAACCTAAAGTAAAAAAAAAAACCCTAGTAAGTTACTGTAAAATTATATATTTAATTATTTTCGTGCGCCGTCGCCGCGCGCGGGGTCATCGAGAGTTCATTTGATCGGAGACTTCGCGTAACTAGTCGCGCGGGGAGGGAGGTAGCGCTGAATACCTACAACGCTCGAATATACTGGCCTTAAAACTTAATAATAGAAAGTATACCTTATACATACGTCACATAAAGTTTCGAACCGGACGCATTACAAATCTATATATTAATACGTGAAGCAAAAACTTTATACCCCTTTTTACAAAAATTACGCGGACGGAGAAGTATGAAATTTAGCACAGTTAAAGTTTATATGGAGAAGAAGTGCAGAATGCTAATATTTTTTATAATAATGCTCAAAAACACATTAAATTTATTTAAAAAACAAAAACACTACATACACTACGGCACACATATGTACAATGTACATAATACACAAATTTTGTTTATTGTCAAAGTCTATTGTCAACACAGTCTTAAATACAGGTCTTGCAACGAATTTTTTATCGAAATTTATAGATCCAATGATTGCTGCATATGCTCACCATGTTATGCGCAATTATATTTTTATGATGTTGACTTTTATAAATGCTGTCAATTATAGATTAGTTCGAATTTCGACCGCTGTGCGACCACTAGTACTATTAAAATTTGGTGTAGTTCATTTAGTGTAGGAACTAGAGTAAATGAGCAGTTATTATACAAATTAATTAGAACAAAAAAATAAAAAATAAGAAATGAAATTGCACTAAACATATCAGTTTTCAATAAAAAAGGTACCTAATATGTAAATAGAATCTAGTAACATTGAATGTCAGTGTGATACTTAGAATTACTAGGGTTCTCCAAACGGAAGGGTGAAGTTTCCTATATGATGTTTTCAAAGTACACTCGCGATAGAAGGCTACAATATCTTGACAAAATTTACTAGATGTATCTAAAATCTAATCTAGAATGAAGTTATTCTTTGTAAAAATAAAACAAAATACTTCCAAAACAGGTACTAATCCTACTTAAAACTGTTGCTGGTTATTTTTCTTTTAATATAATAGCTCGGGAGCTGGTGGCAATTTAGGTAGTTTTTATTAAAAAAAACTTTTTTTAAACTGTTTTATAATTATTTTTATAAAAACTCCCACCATCCTGACTTCTGTCAGCTTTAATTTTACTATCATGAAATAATTTAACAATATTTAATTTAATTTCACTATGATGACAAAAACGATAATATAATTTTAGATTTTTTTCTTTTAAAATTTCAAAATTATTTATAAAAAAAAATCAGAGCTACCTGAACTCGCTATATTTATTTTTAAGTTAACGTAGGTTCCTACAGAGTACAGACTACATTACGTCTTGGTATCAACGACGCGACGATGAAATCATATACCTAAATTGCCACCAACTCCCTAGCTATAAGAGACATTGATACGCAGCCGGCGCCACTCGTACCGTTAGAGATAATTCTTTGAATGAATATTTATCTAAACGATACTTATTGCTTTAAGAAGTAAAAACTTTATCAAACAAATAATCTTCTAAGTATTAAGACAATCTAAAATGATAGATACATAATAATATATGTATAAAAATAAATGATACTAACATAAGAAATTGCTAACTGAGAATGATATTCATTTTAATTTTCTATTTTATAACTTTTCTAACTTCTGCCCGCGGCTTCGTCCGCGTTGAATTCGATTATCGCGACCAAAAAAAAAAGTATCCTATGTTACTTCTTATACCTCCAAGAATATGTGTACAAAGTTTCATGATGACCGATTAACAGACAGTTCTATGGCGTAATTCTTCGATATGAACTTGCTTAAATGTATTTAATGTTGATTGCTAGTTTTTAATAAAATGTTATTATATATGAATCTAGAATTACGTGTTAAAAGCTCCACAATATACATGGCCAATATATTTGTACATAGTCATTTGGTATTTGGATTACTTTAATTTTCATACCAGCATACATTATTACTGATATGGAATCAACATACTCGTTAAAGCTCTGCTTACAGAAAAGAGAATATATTATGTTATTACTATTTTAACTGGATGAATAAATCATATACTACTGTTTTGGTTATGTATTATTTTGTAAATAATTCATATTTCTATAAAATGAATACAGAAAAAAAGATAAATAAGATAAATAGTTTATTTTTATTTTTTTAATATTTCACAACTAATGTATTGGTTACATCTAACCAAATAAAGTACATTATTCGTGCTTTATATTAATAATAATATATAACTAAATGTATCACAGTAGTAGATTTCTATGACTTCATTATTTCAACTATTTAAAATATATTTAAAACATAAAAAAGTGTGTGTGTGTACTTATGTACGCACGTAAAAAGATGCGCCGAGTTAATGGGTAGTGCGCGCCATCTATAATTTTCACTTACAAGCTTGTAGGGTAACGTAATTTATAGCAACTTGCGACAGATGGCGGTTATGAAAATCAATTTTAATATTTGACAATTTTATCTTAAATTTTTAACTTTTTATTTTACCAATTAAATAATTAATGATATTTTAAGTAAATATAAATCTGAAATTTATAAATACTAAAATGTTGACTAGCTAGCTTCAGGGTGTAGTATAACTTCAAAAAGCCATCGTCATCCGGTGTTTCCAGGCGGTCACCTATCCAAGTACTGAGTTACTGACCGCACCCGACGTCAGTTAAGCAACTTCGGTGATCGGAAGAGAACCGGTGTATTCAACGTGGTATGGACGTTGGCAATTCATACGTTCAATAGCTAACTTCAGGGTGTCGGTTTTTCGTGACTCATCATTTTTCCGTAACGCGCCAAAAGAAGTATAACTTCAAAAAATATTTATTCATTTCTAAATTTTACAAATTTATATCATATTTATTATGTAAAACTTAAATTAAATATTTACATACAGTTATAGTATAAATAATATCCGCGTGGGATGGTACCACGAACGCTGACAGCATTTCCCCGTTGAATCGCAATTTTATCTGGACAAAAAATGCACCAACCCTCCTGTCACCAGTGGAAGCTATGAAACATAAAATCAAAATATTTAATAAACATGTTTTTTGGTCAGCCTATAAACGGTAAAATTTTAAACCCGGCTCTAGTGTGCGTAAGCGTATCTCTCATGTACATAGAATATGCGTGTATAATAATAATTGCTCAATACATTATAGGTACTTCAGAAAGGCGTCAAGCTGGCTGAGGGCGACCGTATCGCAATATTGTATATTTATGTACTATTTTGATTGAAATTATCATTTACTCCTGTTTGAATGTAAATTTGGCGTAATTTAAATTTATAAATGTGATTAAACCTGAAGAGAAAAATATAAAAGAACAATATAAATACTCAACTTGTTTAAATCAATTCAAAAGTCACAATATTTCAACCTCTCTTGTTTTTTTTTTTTAAAGTACGATGCAAAAAAATATATATTGTCATTTAAATTAAGCCCATTGAAGGGAGTCATTGACATAGATAATAAAGAAAAAAAAAACCGTTTAAATAATTTTATACTAATTCTTGGTCTCACATTCCAGTTATCTCGTCGCACACTTGTTTAAATATTATTTGTTCATTGACTTATTTAATAAACTTTACGATGACGATGACTTAAGAAATAATAATAAATGAGGCATAATTATGTACACTGCTGACATTTATAATTGTTTCAAGTTCAAAGAAATGTACCATAGGACTCGAAAAACATGTTTTGTTTTACCCCTGTATCGTAAGCTACGCATTTTATTGGTGCCTTAAGAAATTTTAATGCCTTACAATCAAAGTCAAACAGGACCATTTAAAATTAATAGTTACTCGTATAATTGACTATATTACGTGACAGAGATAAGAATTATATGTATTATGCAATCCTATATAAATTTTGTGACGTTATCGTTTTTTAATGAATGGGATTTAAGAAGCTATATTTAACTATCAGATCGTTATTTGTCTTTTCTGATTATTGAAGTCATACCGTGCCATCATTATTAAATATTCATATTCCATTTCAAGTGTAGCTAAAAAATTAAAAATTAATTAAATACCGTGCAGAAACTCAACAAGACGTTTAGTGATAATAGTTTTTAGTGTACATAAATATATAAAAAATCTTTTTATTTATGACGTCATTTGCGTTAGTAATACTATACTTTAACATCCAGGACATGTTCCACTGTGGGGCAAAGAACATCTCACCGATTCCCTGAGGTTAGGATATATATACCTACATGTCTCAGGAATTTACCTGTGACATTCAAAATTTCTGACTATGCTCTCCTTACGGTGAGAGAACGCGGCACAGAACAATAATTGTGTTGTTAATCCAGATTTGAAGACGCGACCATCGAAAAGATCCACGCGCTCTATTCACTGAAATCCAGCTCCTAGTAATAGCAGTAACTTAGCATATCTTTCTTTTTCGAAGATCTTCTTTTTAAATATGAAATAAAATTTTAATAAGATGCTAATTTTGTACCACACGGATTTTAAAATGTAAATAGACTTAAGTTTGTGTAAGCATCGTGTACTGAATTTACGAGGTACAGACAGTAAGCGATAACCTTAAACCATTAGTTACGATCAGAGTCTATGCGTGTCGAAGATCCTCTGACGATGGCGTCGCTCGGTATTTCGTTTTAAAGGGCATAACACTTTATGGCAGTTAACTGCTTTTAATTTACGATGTGAATTAACGGCGATAAGTAAATAGATCTAATAAAGTACTTCATATGCATATTAACCAAGTCTGGGTACTCTCATATTAACTGTTTTTTATCTTCTTGTTTATGTTATTTGATGCATTTTAAAATAAATACACCAAACATTAAATTGTTACATATTTATTTGTACAATGTTCTTTTGAGTGGAATTGCTTTAATCATTTTAATACAATAAATAAAAAATTAATTAGAGAATTTATGCAGTAAAGTTATAAAAAATGCACCTACATTACATATAGCTTTAAATATTTACACTTTAAAAAACCAAATAACTATTAACATTTTATTTTCGTTATCATTTTACCTTAAAAATACCTGTTCTCTGAGAAATATTCGCAGTTCGCCGGATACGGTTCAATATGTAGAACACTAAAAATAACAGTATTTTGATGCAATTTGGTATCGAGCGCACGCGCAAGTATTTTATCAAGTTTGTTTACAATTCGTCTACCGTACGTTTAAGAATTAGTTAGCCGTAAGTCGTAACGGATTAAGAAGCGGATTATCTTTACTTAACATGCAAACACGCGATAATTCTTTTTCGTTCATGTTGATTTAAGAATAACGTATTTATGTAGGTATAAAATTATATATATATATATAATTATATATATTATATTATATATATATTACATATATATCTGGTATTATATACACTTTTACTTTTTATATTAAAATTGATTATTAGATTCTCACAATTAGGTAAACATAATATATACATTTATAATTGTTTTATTTTTAAAATTATAATAATATCTAGACACTTTCTATATTTTACCAATCACAAAAATAAATAAAAACTAATGACAAGTACAACGTTTTGTTTATAAATATTTCTTTAATAAAATAAACTCTATAGCTTCATTAGCAAACAAAATTGTAGCTTAAAGAAAATTTGAGTTTCAATTGCAGCAGTTGTAATTGTGCCCTAGAACAGGTTACACTACTTTATAAATATTCAACACAAGCAAAAAATGAATTAAACCAGCTGTGAACCGAAATGGCGGTTTTCATTATTTATCTTAAGTATGTAATTAAAATTATCCATTGACTACAATATTTCATATACGAGACTGGAATGATTTAATTGAGTATGAAGCGAAAGGACCTTTTAAAAAGTGACAGAACGACATACGAGCCGAAAACGTAATTAAGCTTTTATTCATGTCATCGCCCTTAAGCCTAAATAGATATTATTTTTAGGGTACCGTACCAATGGAACGGCATTAAGACTACAATGTAAGTCTAAATTCGGTTGTTCTAGTCTTGATATCCTCGGGACGTCCCGATTTATTTGTAATCTACTTTTATGCATTATCTTAGCTAAAAATGTTAAATAATATTTTTCCATGCGTATTCTAATGTTAAGAAGTCGGTGATTCAAATTTTGTTTCTTTTAAAACAAATGCTAGTATACTAAAACACTATTACTGTAGTTGCCCCGGTTTGTAAAATCTCTATTATTTAAAATTTCGATTTGACATAGCAACACTATTTTTTTTTGAACTGTTATATGTTCTCTTAAAAAATTTACAGCATAGTGTAACACTGTGCTCGCTGAAACGAGAATAAAGTTAATAAAAAGGGGGAAATATGGAGACCCACATAGGTACTATGAACGTATTGTTTCATATAATTAATTATTATAATATTTTATGCATGGTAGGTAGCATGAAACTTTTCGTCTGCTAGTTCGACTTGCACTTGCTTGATTTTTAAGCCTCATAACTTCAAATTTCACGGTTGTAAACGGATATCCATCGAAAAACACCTTACACGAGTCTTAATATATTCGTAAATACGCATTAAATATAACGATGACATTTTAAAATTTGACATTTTCATTCATGTATGTACGGCCTATTAATATTTTATCGTTATCTATTGTTATGAAGATACGAATCATAGTCTCCCACGCTCACACACTGACGATTGCAGATGTACATGTTCAAGAATTTCTTTAGGCTTTAATATGTATAGTATAGTTATATTTTATTACGATGTTTTCACAACTGAACATGTTTGACCTATCAATACAGACATAGTGATATCATTTTAATCCAACGATATACTGTTGCACACATTTTTACCCACTCATACACATCTTTCACCCACCACTGATTAAGTTAATTATATTATCATACTAATATTCTAAATGCGAAAGAAAGTTTGTTTTGTTATACTTTCACGTGAAAACTACTTAACCAATCATCATGAAACTTTGTACCTACACATATTCTTGGAGGTATTAAAAGTAATATAGGATACTTTTTTTTGGACGCGATAACTGACATCCACTCACTCGTAGTTAAATAAATTGAAGCTGATTTTTGGTGAATAAAAATAAAATATCTTAAATAATAATTTGAGTTCTTGACAAGGAGATATTATTTATCTATTCTATACTTTTAATGAACAAGATATCCGAACTAACAGCATTTAGTTTAAAACAACTGATTTCGATCAGATAATTATCGTGAATGTCAAACGGTAATTGAATTGATTGCATTGTTATCATTATCGTGGCGTGTATCGTACGCCTGTTCGCTAATAATTGAGTTCTACGCGACATGTGGGCCTGTGACCTAAATCCTGCGCCTACAATTATAACATATACGCAGTTGTCAGTACAACATTACTTAGGTACGGCATATGATTTACCATATATGGATTTAAAACTTATCCATAAATTGAATAGGGCACAATAAACTCTAACGTTAATATGAAATTATTTCTACTGTTTAAATATAGGAAATTTAAAAAAAAGTAAATATGAGAACAGTTAAGCTATTAAGTTACTATATTCAAATATAATTCTTTACAATAATTTGATCATTTATATTTACGTACGAGACTTTTATACTTAACATTGATTATCTTAAAAAAAAATGGAAACTAGTTTTCTAAATTGTATCTCCTCCTTGAAACCTCTCTTTATTAATATAAAGTAGGAGAGTTATTATTATACTTTGTTTATTTAAACGTACTTATCTCGGCTACTACTAGTTCCATTTGTAAAATTATTTTTGTGTTAGAAAGCTTCATCGGGGAAGGCTATAGGTTTTAAAACATCTTACTATAGTATACAGAAGCGGGGCAGAAGCAGTAGTGCGTGTTGTCTAGTATAAAATAATAAGGCTTATTGTTAGGGTCTTCAAAGTTTTTTGAATATTGAAGTGATAATTTACTGTGAAGTGTGAAATGGTAAAGAAGTTACCTCCGAAACTACTAAACTAAAATATTTCGAATCAGATTGATCGATAAATATCGAATATTTTCGAACATTTATTTGAATTCGTAGAACTTACATCACTAGATTTTTTTTAGTTTACAAAACAAATTAATAAACTTATCAAAATTAAACTGTAGAGGTTTCTCGTAGTGTCAGTTGATTATCGACATTGAAATGTCATTATTACATTTTTAATAATGATTGATTGTACAGAGACTTATTAGTTAATTTTAATAGTCTAGAAGAATATGTTTAATATTTAAAAAAAAAAGGTTTAGGCTTCGTGTACCGCGCTATGATTTTTATCATGACGACGAATATAGAGTAATATTCTATTATCAAATCAAGTATGCTCATTCTTTTCAGAACCATACAAACTTGGACTTTATAAATGTAAACTAATTTCTCGTTACTTTTGTGCGGTAATTATAGATTTTGTATTGTTTTTATGGCAATTAGCGAGAATTACTTTCGTGATACATTAGATGTTCTGGACTATGATTATGCTATGTTAAGAAAGTATATCTTATATTGTGAGAGGAATAGAATGAGTGTAATTTTGATTTATGAAGATAATTAATATTTTTTAATGTAAAATTAAGTATTCTTATTAAAATGTATGTATACCGTACAAATAATACATTGTAATAATTATATTAGTATTTTTAGTAATTATAAGCTATTTTTTAACATGTAGTAAAAATATACTTTAATAATATAATAATAAAAGGTAAGATTCGTTTGTTTGTAATAGATTGAGACAATTTTACCATTAAATCTTATATCTTTAAAGGAGCAATTCTTGTATATATATATAATCGGAATCTCGGAAACGGCTCCAACGATTGTCATGAAATTTGGTATGCAGGGGGTTTCGGGGGCGATAAATTGATCTAGCTTATTTTTAGAAAATGTCGTTTTATCCCCTTTTTATGTAATTAAAAAATATCATTAGAATATGAAGGTAAATTTCGTTGTCACTGATATACTTATAATAGCTCGGATGGGAATCGGGCGGATTCGAAATCAGAGAACTCAAATTCGTATCCAGGTGTGAGAAAAACTATTATTGAGAGATCTTTTTATTTTTTTATTTAAATAACCAGTTCCTATTATTTTACTATTATGTCAGTAAGATCGAAAATATTATTTATGTTTCATCAGTATGTAATGTATCTAAATATAATTTAACCGAGCAAAGCTCGGTCATCCAGGTACTAGCTATAATATACAGAAGTAATAAAAGCGATAAAAGATTAGGTACGTTGTGAGCCAATGTACTCCGTAGCAAAGAAATGGTAATAAATGTCAACGAGAGTCGAGAGCAAATCCGCATGGAATATATAATATAAATTGAATATATATATTGTATATATACATGCATGAAACAAATGTAAAATATTCAGACAGATAGAGCACGGCTCTATTAATTACCGCGTAAATCAAAGCTCTCTCAAAACATTATGAATTAAATGGTTATTAGATTATTGGAAACTGATTAATATATCCGGCGCGGGCGCAGTCGGATACAGCGAGCGAATCGTGTGTGTTATGTGTGTTACCGTTGTTCTTGGTATCATTTAAAAACTTTAAGCGTTTTATACAAAAATAAATATTTCCCTAATTTTTGTCTCTATACTTTAGCGTTGTTGAAATAATTTAAATATTCTTGACTCATTGATGAAGTACACTTTTTTTTGCATTTTTTTTACAAAATTAAATGAAAACAAATAGTTCATGATTTTAAATTATTATATAGTGATAACATATTCCTGAAGATAAATATACACTGCTAATGATAAATACACTCTTATAAAGTTGACTCTATCTAAATTTAAATAAATTTGGATTTCCAGATGATTAGAAATATATAAAGATAAAAATTATTGAGATATAATAAATAATTATGACCTCACTATTTCATAATAGTTTTTAATTTTCTCTCGTAACTTGGACCACGGTTACCTTAGGGATTGTAGGCGCCCTTGATCGTACGGTGACCGCAAGCACGCACAGCGTATGGGAGACCCGTTACGATACACGCAACATACTCGTAACATATGATAACGACTCAACATAACATACGTATCTGATAAATAAATATATATTAAGCTAACTTTAAAATATGAACTCTTTAGAAATTTTAACGAGTTTATTATACAAACCGAACAGAATACAAGAAGAAAATGTGTACAAGAATGAAGTTTTGTAGTAAGGATTGTAAGAATTATGTTTATAAAGATACGATGTAATTCAAACCAAATGCTTTCTAATATATGTATATTTTCATATTTTTTACTGTAATGTTGTACCGGTAAATTTTGTACCGTAAGATTTTATAAAAAAAGAAACTAAAAAAATCATACGTATTGATAAAAATAATACGTTTCAAAATAGAATAATTTCTGTATGTTTGAATAATTCACACATAAGTTCGCCTCTTCCCAAGGTAGGCAACTTAACTATTCTTTATATAAATAAATATATATTATACCCAGGTTCAGAGTGGGAATCAAATCCACAAGCCTAAAGCAGAAAGTAGAGTCACTGCAATCAGCGCTAACAGGCCAGTCGAGATTGATAATAGCTTATGAAAATGATTCCTATTATTGTTTTATTTACCAAGCGCTTATAGCAAACGATAGAAATAACTTAGAAAATAACAAGGTAAAAACTAAGTAAACGTTTGTAAAATTAACAATTGATTATAATAATTTCAAAATTGGTACATATCTAATATTTGAAACATAATATACTCTTGATATATTTATTGATTATATAATTTTATTTTTATTTATTTGTAGATAATTGCACTTTATAAAGATCATTTCAATTAATTTAATTTAATTGTCGATTTGAAGTCGAGGAGATCCAGTGGCCAACCTTTGCCAATAAATTAATGATGCACTGTCCGAGTTTTTAAATTAAAAAAAAATCTAATTACATACTCACTACCCATTTAAATGTACCAATTAGTTCGAATTATGATTAATTTATTCAAATAGTTATATAATTTATATCCCAGTGTCACGGCTAGTCTTCGCCTCGGAAGTGTCATTGATCTTTAATGTGTTGACGTAAACCAAATGGTATTATTGCTATTAGGTTAGCCGGTTAGCCAGTCCGTATTTACGTGTAATAATAATAATAGTATCGGTACCTCACGAATACTTGCGCAGCCAATGGCAAAGAAGTGAACTATGATCTGGGTTTATTATTGTGTACATAAATAACGTAAAAAAATCCTACACTGCACCGTTCGCACTCCTGGTATTTATACTCCTTGATGAGTATGATCAACGCCTTGATTATTGATCACTGTGTCTGTCACAAATTAAAAATAATAGATTCAAAAATGTGTGTCTGTGTTGTTTGTGTCTAAACTGTACCACTGTTTTAAAATAAACGAAATTTTTAAATAATGGGTTACTATTTTCAAAATCTATTTTTTCCTAGGGTTCTTGAATTCTTTCATACTAAATTATAATTAGAAAAATGATAATTCATTTATTTTCAGAATACAAAATGACACAATAGCATAAAAAAACATTTACCTACTACAGTTTTATTTATTGAACATCACGTCAGAATGCATTCTGTTACTTGTTTACAGTTCGGAATAAATCATGTAGATGTAATGTCTAATCTAATAGGATTTTTTAATCACCTACACCTTAGTAATAATTATATTTTTATATTAAAATCGTCGATAAAGAACGACATTGAACGATTAGTATCATAATACGATCATATTAAAGCGACTGGAAGGGTTAACTTTTTTTTTCATTTGATTTCCACATTTGTCGTGTTTATTCCACGTACTTATGTGTTTTTACAATTTCGTATAATGATTTTTAAGTCGTTGCGTTTTGATAGTTGCATTTATTTTATAATGATGATATTCATTGATAAAATTTTATTATTTCCGATTGCCATTATACAAACGATAAATATGATTTTAAATGAATTATTAGTTGTAAATTTAAAGTTAATATGTTTTATTCGTGTAATGCATTTGATATTTATGTCAAAATAATAATTAATAGCTTACTAATAAAAATCTGGTTTATTTTAACCCAAATCAGATGAATTATTTATCGCAGAATGCAGTGCTTTGCACAATTAAAGCTATTCATCTCACAAATGAAATTTTAATAACTTAATTTGTTTTTGACATTACGGGTTGAATTTATTTACTATTTATATAGAATCCCGGAAGATCGGGATATGCATAAATTATTCACAAAAAAATGCTTTTAAATTAATGAAAATTTCGAATAACATTAAAAAAAAATTAATGTCGGATTGAGAACCTAAACCTTTTCGAAATTAGTTAATATTTAGAAAAAAAAAACGTTTATAAATTGTATATTCACTTGTACCATAATAATCCTGTAAACATCCCACTACTGGGCAAAGGTATCTAGTCCTACGTAGGAAGGGTGAGGCTTAAAACGTAACCTGTCATTCTTCGTCTACACGTTCGCGGATCATATCGTTAAAATCGTTTTAAAAAAATCGTATTACAATGTTTATATAAAAAAAATTTAGTAAATAAGTCAATAAACTTATCGTACAAGTCGTGCCCGAGCAATCTATTACGGGTTGACCTACGACAGTACATTACGTACAAAGCAAGTATTAGGTGATGTTATAAAGCTTTTAACTTGTATGTAAGTAATATGTGTGTACGAGCTTAGTCACGAATATGTAGTATCTACATTTCGCTGAGATTTTGAGATTGGTCTTGTAAAATTACATACTCCATACATAATATTAATCGTATAAGATTTTGTAATGTCTCATTAGTCCTAACAATGCATATACAATATAAAGTTACTTTAAAATTTTTAATAGAATACTTTGAGGGTATTTGTTAAATGTGTTGTTTCGTTTTAACGTCAGTTGATTAATTTTCAACACGAAGAATGGATATATAAGGAGTGCGAACGTAATGTTAAAAGAATGGCATCAATTTAGGTAGTAGATAATTATTTTGCCGCTAGAGTCCGCTAGGATCGAAGTTGTAATTTACGCGGGAAGGCTTGTTGCTATTGACAGCTCTGAATTTAGATAATTGAGGTATTAGTTCATTTTTAACCTTTCTATTGGTTGTTATAGGTGTGCGATTATTGATTTAAATAGTAAAATAATGTAATTTATAATTTTCGTCTCTCTAACATAATTATGAGGAAAAAAAAGTGAGACAAAAACATTCCGCCAGGCCACCATTTTAAAGATATTTGATATGTAGTCAACATGATAATATGTCATAAGATTTTTTCAATTATTTATATTGTTTTTATCTTTAAACTTTGTAGTAACTTGTTATTAACAACTTTAAGTCATCACCAACATAAAATACTCTTGGAGATCAAATTAAAGGTTAAACTTTTAGTTTAATAACAGGTACGTAATTTTTAAATTATTAAATAAATATTAAAAATATAATATAATGGTATAAGATTAAGTATATTTGTTTAAAAAAATTTTATTTCATATTATATAAAGTTATTTTAATTAAATATTTGATAAATTATGATAATAGTAGTCGGTGAAAAATTTAATTTTTTTCAAAATAACATTATTTAGAATAATAAAATTTATTGTTATTTTCATATATTTTTCAGCTATAAAATATCATAAGAAGCCTCGCAGACAATTCACATAATTAGCATAGCATCAATTATCATGCTCTACTATCTTTTATAGAGAAGCAATATCAATACTTCTGTCCAAGAAATCAGATGATTCAGAGAATTCTAGATAAAATTACTATTAGTACAAAAATAAAAAACAATGTATTTTAATAAAATTTCTGAATTCGTTTTGTTTTATTTCATCTTCCAAAATATTAGCATTCAATACATAAAATTATATTTATTAAATATGCAACTAAAATAAAACTGTTCTAGAGAACTACTACCTATATTTAATTACACATATTATAATAAGTAATATAATAATAGTATCGGTACCTCACGAATACTCGCGCACCCAGTGGCAAAAAAGAGAACTATGATCTTTGTTTATTTTTGTGTACATAAGTACCGTGAAATTTGTATAGAACTACGTCTACCGTTCGCTCTCCTGTATATCCATTCTTCGTGATTTTCAAGTTGAACTTTTTACATAATGACCGTTGTCTGAACAAGCGTTTTTTTTTCTATCTTGGAAGTCTAAAGTTTAAAAAAAATACTCGCGGTTTGGGAGTTTAACCCTTCATTAATTCCGTTCGATAACTTTTTATCTATGTATAGACATAATTATATACATTTAAGTTATAATAATATAACATAACAAAATAATTTTATATTTTAAATAAAAACTAATATAAGCATACAAGTTCAATCGCTCACTCGTAAATGACGGGATATTTAATCTGTTCTGCTAGCTGTTTAAATGTCGATCGAATGATTTATGATGGTTTTATAAGATAACGATTCAATATCGATATGAAAGATTAATTTATTTTGATTGTTTTATTGTGCAATATTATATCATTTATTTTATATCGAATATATTGATTATTATTATACAGATTTAATTATTTATTTACACTTGTAATGAGGTGTGTTTAAGAAACGCAATTATTAAGTATTAAAATAAAAGAAAATTATATGATTTTTTTGTAAAACTGTTAGGTATATAACCCATTATGGAATAGTGGTATAATAACTAAATATAATATTTTAACGGACTTAAGTCCATTAAATCTCGAGGTTAATTAGTTATTACTAAAATATTAATTCATGTGAATGCTAAATTTGACCATATATATTTTTTTGGTATTTAAATATGTGTTTGTTGGTGGATGATGTCATAACAAACATGTTTATTTGATTTTATTTTGTTCCAGGGTATCGGTCACGTGTCGGGCGGGCACATTAACCCTGCGGTGACCTGCGGTCTGTTCGCCGCGGGAGACATCAAACTTCTCAAAGCAGTCTGTTACATCGTAGTGCAATGCTTAGGAGCGGTCGCCGGCGCTGCGTTTATCAGGGTTAGTCTAATTTGTTTTATAATTATTTTGTTATCTAATGGATGTTATATATTTTATTACCTTTAGATATTATAATTTTAAACGTACGACGACAATTTACTAAAATTGTATTATGGTATTCTGATCAAATTGAAAAGGTTTATTAAACAATCTCGAAATAATAGTTCTTGAGAGTACGTATTAATAATAGTTTAATTTCCAAAATTTAATATTAAATATTTTCACATTTCTTTTGTGTATAGATACACATCACACATATTAATATAGACTTAACCGATTTGAAATGAAATCACTTTCTTTTTAATATTTATTATACCGATACTATTAAAGTTAGCAAAATGAAAAAAAAAAAATATTACGACCCGAATATGGTTAAAAGAGCTCGTCAACATTCTAGAGTTCTAGACTATAACGCTGACTCAATAAAATGTGTATGTGAAAAAGTCTTGCTTGCCGTGACACTGATGGTTGAAAAAAAAAACAAATCAACTAAAGTAACCTTCAACAATTTATTACCGACTAAATAATTAAGATATACGTTTCACTTTTAAGTTTTAATGATAATTATTGGAGATGCCACGAATATTCGGCCATTATTCGTTATTCGGCCTATTCAGCCACTTTATTTAAAAAAAAACGCATATTTTATTCAAAATATATCTATTTTAATCACAAAAAAATATTTTAATACCTAAAATTTATCAGTCACAAGTTGTGATGAATTGAAACAATTTTTTCAGTATTTATTGATAGCAAACGACTGCATTTTTTCTTCATAAATAATACCTGCTTCTGAAAATAATAAATAAATCTTAGCGAATTTTGTAAGGATTGGATATGGTTTTGCTTTTGCTGACCACTATTTGTAAGAGTTCGCAGTCCGATTTAAGCCGGCAGTTTTAAAAAAAAAATCAATATCATTTGCCACAGAACTTTAATCTACATACTCATATTTTTTAGTAAGTAAGAACTATAAGTAACACAATATGATGTAATAACTAAATGAATGCACGCATGGCAATAAAACAAGTCGTAACATATCACTCACGAAATGCTCATATCTGTTGCCGAACATTCGATCGCCGAATATTCGGCGTTTCGGCCAAGAGCGTAGCCGAATATTTGGTATTCGGCCAAATCACTATTCGTCGAATAATACTGACTGCAATGACTCAAGGTACACGTTAAATATTTTTATTAAATAAAAAGAGTACACAAGTAAATATAAAATTAAATGCAATATGTACAACCTACAAAATTTTTATAAATATAAACAAGATCTAAGCACTAACAGTAATGCAAGATACCTAAAACTGTCGATATCACCCTCTTGAATCTACAGGTTAATATTGAGCGAAATAGTCGCTAATGATCATTGAGGTATACTAGTACATATTACTTCAATGCTAATGATAGTCGAAATACAAAATTATTATACCAAACAATAACATTTACACAGACCCTCCTACAAAAGAAAAATTTTCAAACAAAATGTTTTGACTCCGGAGTAGCACCAGACTAATGCTTATTCTTTATTTCATTTTTGGCCATAATTCACAAATCTAACCCAGTTTTTGAACGTCACTTACACAACCACTTTCATTCATTCATTTGGTTTAATGACTTTAATGGTGCTACACAATCACGCTCTCTCTGTCATAAGATGTCATATTTTTATTTCAAAATTTGCACATTACTTCACATCTGCTCTTTATGAAGATATAACATTCTACTTTTTAGCATAGATTATTTATTTTTTCTGTTTAATACGGTTTTGGAGTAAGCATCTGCCTATTCTACAGGTGGTTTTTGAGTACACAAAATATCGAGTGTATCTGACTGCCGATGCTAGTTACATTAAGGTGCGCTATATGCTTGAAAAATCAATAGAATCTTTTTATTTGCGACATTTGTCCTTGAGACCATATTATCTAGAGGCGAGGATGCAATAAATTTCTATCCAAAGCTTTTATTTCCCACGTCGCGTCGTTGAATTGTCAGAGTTTGAAATGTTTGTGTCTACTTCGGTTAAAACTTTTGAATGGTCATTAAATGTTAATTAATTTAAATTATGTAACATTATACCGAATTTCTGTCTCATTTTTACTATAAAAACTAAACAACAATATCACACTATCATTTACATTTTGTATTGAAAACTAGTTTGATAAAGTTAGGTAGGTATATTTATTTTATATACAAAAACACACGTCAACAACTACGATCAACTATTAGTGTTACACAAAAAAAAAAGCTTTAAAAGGATCGAAAACTCTTAAACAACTTTTATATATATATATATATATTAATAAACTTTATAATAGCGATACGTTAAAAGTACTAGAGTTAGAAATAATTAATTGTACGAAATGATATTAACACGATCGAATCATTTACAATTTAATTACCGACAAATATTATAAAATCGCACAAAAAAATCGACACGTACCTTTTTATGATTGTTATCAATGAAATGTTAAAACAGTAAATATGTACTTAATAGTGTGTTAATTTTCGACATTTCAATAAAATTGGTTAATTATCAGCGATAAGTAATTATTTCTTGTAATATTATCTTGGCTCGACCTTGCGTCAAGACGTTTAAGAATCTTAAGATGCGACATTTTACTCGTATAGAGCAAGTAAAGACCATCAACTTAATATATCACGAATCGTATTAAATATAATTTATTTTATTTAAGTTTCAATTAATTGTGATTTATAGTATATAACTATATTCTTTTGATCTCATGAGCACAGATCTCTTCGTCTTGTCCTGTTAAGGACAAGAATGTAGAGTATGAACTCTCTCTCTCTCTCTCTCTCTCTCTCTGTCGTCTCTGTCTGTCTGATTAATAGATGCATGCAAATGCTTGAAGTTTTCCATTATATATATAAATCTATTTAAGGTGTTTTATAACACCGCTGCACCCAAATTACTGTATCAGCCTGTAAACCACCCACTGCTGAGCGAAGGCCTCTTCTCCATATAGAAGAAGGGTTGGAGCTTAATCCACCACGCTGCTCCACTGGGGCTTAGCGGATAATTTCATTCGGACATACTTTCTTTATGTTTTATTCAGCAGTTTTACCCGACTAAGCCGGAAGGAGGGTTATGTTTTTCGAGAGTATGTATGTATGTATGTATGTATAATTGTTTGGCAGGCTCTGTGGCCTGAACGGCTCGATTGATTTTAGCTTGAGAGGTGTCATTAGATTCGTTTTTACTGTGAGGGTGGGTACTGGGTATATCAAAAAAAAATGGCGGATTTTTAGCGCCAAATTAATTTTATTTCCAAATTACACTGAAACGCAGTCGGCAGGTTTTTTAATAAATGACTTGTTTTAAACAATATTTTCTTGTCACAGCTGGCTGTTCCTGAAGACAGGGTGATGTCTTTCGGTATGACTCTTCCTGGACCCAATGTCACTGAACCTCAGGTAATTTACGGTTTTTATTACTATAATAAACAATTATATTTATACTTTACATAAAAGTAATAATTATAGGTATAATCAGAGTTACTATAAAAGTATAAAAATAAGTATAGAAATATTATTATATGTATATTCTATTTTTAATTTTTTTTTATTCGATATATTGTCTTTTTTTGTTATGATTTTTTATTCTCGAATTATAGTTTAGTAGTTTGTTGACTTTTGTCTCTCTCTAATAACTATTAATGGTTAATTTATACTGATATTTTGTGCCACCGCGGTCTGCGCGGCTATACCAACGAGCTGAAGTCAATTGACTATAGCTAGGATTTACGTAATTTAATAAAAAATCTTAATATTTGTAGAATATAGTAAATGCAAAAGCTCGTGAAAATGGATTAGGTGGAGATATGGATGTTTGTTACATATGAATTAACATTACACTAAAACTACTGAACCGTTAACGTACATCATTACGTATGTCATTTAGCCCGAAACTCAACCTATGTGGGTAAAACCGCAGGCAACATTTAGTAACTTAATGAATATGTATTTGGTATCCAGGCGTTGCTTATCGAGGCTCTGATAACGTTCGTGCTCGTGCTGGTGGTGCACGGCGTGTGCGACGCGCGCCGCAACGACATCAAGGGCTCCGCGCCGCTTGCTATCGGACTCAGCATTACGGCCTGCCACGCTGCTTGTGTAAGTTTACTTCTCTTCTCAGTAGAATAGACATTCTATATCGGTGGTAATCTCACGTTAACTATAACTTAAAAATTATGTTTTTTTTACCCGACTGCGACAGAAGGAGGGTTATGTTTTTCGAGTGTATGTATGTATGTATGTATGTATGTCCATTTCTTTGGCACGCCCTGTAGCCCAAACGGCTGGACGGTTTTTGACATATGAGGTGTCGTTGGATTTGTCTAAATTGTAGTAGTGACATAGGCTATATAAATTTTCATTCCGCAAATGACGGAATGAGGGGGGGAGTTAATTTTTTTTCTTACTGTAGCAATATGGGTATCAAATGAAAGCTAGTAAATTGTTTTATTATTTTTAGTTTATAATAAGAGTATTTTACGCAGTCGGGTTTTTTGATTTCTTTAACTAAGCATACTTGTTTTCCTATCAATTTACAGTAACAGAAAACAGACTATAAGCTAATACAATAAGCAGCAAGAATAACAAAAATAAAAATATAAATCTGTTTTCCCAATTATAACTGCACACAACACTAAATATATTGTGAAATGAATATTCAATTGTGTTTCATTTATTTTAATCTTATCACGTGATTGATAACTGCCTGTTGCTGGTTCTGGTTTCTCGCAGATACTAAATTTAAAATATTTAATTATTATAATAAAACTGCAATAAAGTATTTTAATTTTATATTAACCGTATTTTGCGTTAATTTTTTAAAAGCAACTAATATTTATATTTATTTTCTTGATAAATATAAGTTTAAGAGCATTTCAGATAACAGAGTTTCAACAATCCATAACAGAAATCATAAAATTAAATATACATTTAAAAAATTATCATAAACTTTAATATATCTGATATTGCTTTTGTTATTTGAATCGTAATAAAAAAAAAGTTATCAAAAAGTTTTTCGGCTTCGGCTTAGCTGCAATATACACGCAGGACCTCGAGCTATTTGCAATACCTCGTATATCTTGATTTTTAAATAATTTCCGGATTTGTGTCCATTACTGAAACTCGTTACAAGTGAAAACGATTTTCATATGTAAACACGTATAAATGTAAACTAATGATTGTAAGTCTTCTCTTGCAAAACATATTATGAAGTATGTATTGTTCGGCAGATACCATTCTCCGGCTCGAGCATGAACCCAGCGCGGTCATTCGGACCCGCGCTCGTCATGGGCAACTGGACTGCACACTGGGTACGTATTTATTTCATTTATTTACTATATTTAGTTCCTTTTTATTATAAATATTTTATTAACAGAATGCACTTAACACAACGAGCAAAAAAAAAAGTAATAATTAATCTCTAAGCGATAGACGAGTCGTATAGAGCTTCCATTGTTGAGAAATACGATAATTATTTATAAAATAAATATATAAACTATACATGGTTATCGGTGTTCGTAAGCTTTCACTAATTGCCATATATATCGTCATAGTCGTAGAATAGTGACGGATCTTACAAATTTAAAACTTTACAGGGCAGACACTTCAAACAACTATGTTGTTGTTGTTGTATGTTTTGTTGGTGTTTCGTCATAGTCGTAGAATAGCGACGGATCCCACAAATTCAAAACCCCACAGTGCAGACATTTCAAATATATAACAACAACAACATAACTGTTTGAAACTTCTGCCCTGCAAAGTTTCAAATCTGCAAGATCCGTCACTATTCTACGACTATGACGATATGTATGAAAGAGATGCTCATACACATACAGTTGACGAATATATGTTTCCTATTTTAATGAACAATGACATTAAATTGAAATGTAAAAATATTTCATAATAACTTACTCGTGTCTTTTATCTTTCTATATATATAAACTTGGGCAGTTTGTTATTCTATCCGATCTTCTTTCAAATGGTTTCGTTATTTAAATCGGAAATACTTTAATTTTCATAGTGAATATGTTATTGTAGCTAGTATAAAATACATTAATTATATTCCCGTACTGGCGTTCCACTATCACCTCGTATTACATGAATATATGAGATCGTATTTAGACAGATATTGATATAATAATTTATTAACAGGAACTTTTTATATATTTTACGAATAGATTTTCTATCTATATTATAAATCATTTTCAATTTTAATTTAAACATTTCGTGGATACTAAATCTACTTTGCACATTAAAGATTTCATGGATTTCGCAAGAAATCTTAGTATAGGTACTCGTATTTAAATTTTAAAGTAATATATCTAACCACTAAAGTACTGCACATTGCAGAATACTAAATTAATGTACACTGTAACGTACGGACCAAACGGATAAACAAATTGCAAAACTAATATTTTTCACTGTAACAACACATCAATAATCACCATGGATTACATAAGTATCAATTTTTTGCGGCCGTGACGAAAGTTCCGTTAACGCTCACGGTTTTTGCTTCGACTTCCACTAGGAGCGTATATTTGTATTTGTACAAATATTTTATTCTTGTGTGAGGTGTTTTTCTTTTTAGAGAGAGGACCGATAGGTTTACGGGGTCTCCGAGGGAGAGGGAGAGTCAATAAACCTATCGATCCAGGTCGATATGATCAACACCCGATAAGCATCGTACATCTTTCGTGTAAATAAATTACTCTAGTTTATAAAATCTTGCTCTAATGGATTTCGAAAGTTAAGTGGTAATAGCCCTGAGTTCTGGTTCACCGACTTGACGGATCCAAAAAATCTGCGAAATGCGACGTAGAGAAAGTAGAAGAAAACTAGCATTAATTAAGAAAAGACATTGACACTTAAATTTTATTAAGACATAAATATAAAAATAAAAAAAATGTTGAAAACTCAATTGCATCGTCAAAGATATCATCATATAATCCTGTCGCTGGCCATCACTTTCACTGCATCACGTGAACAACAAGATTATGTAGAGGTGTTTACACCGTGCTTTCGATTTAGCACACGTGATATCATAGAATATGTTACATAATATAATCTCCTTACCTTTCTCCGGTAACACGCTGCGTTCTTAAAAAATAATTAGCTTCGAATTTATTTGATAGTTCGAAAGCCACTACTAATCTTATTTTATGATATATTGTAGAGAAACTGTTATAACCTTTTCCAGCTTGATAAAAATGGTTTGAAGTGTAATAAAATTAAGTAATTCTAAAAATTATGTATTATAATCAAATATATTATAGTACAAAACAGTCTATAGTAATCTTTGTAGAATAAAAATAGAATATTGGATATTAGAATTAGACGTTCTTTAACGAAGCTTCTCTTAATGCAATAGTATTAAATTGGAGGAGTTTTATTAATTGTAAGAGAGCCCTGCATCATAGGTTTCATGAAAAAGTAAGAACACAAGATCGGTCAACAATCATGTTCCAACGGTTTAAAAAAATATCTTTTTTCTTTTTCTTGAATTACTTAAAAAAATTACTATATGCGAACAAAAAAAAATGACTTGTCATTTTGTTAAAAGCCTAGTGTAAATTAGTGCAAGATCGGAAAATTTCAAAGATATAAATATTATACGAATGAAGCGTTAAATGTTAATAAACATCTCAATAGAAGTGTGTTCGTTTATTTCATTTACTTTATTTAGTTAGCAAATAATTTTAAAGGTCAAATATGTTAGCGTCCGCTTGAACGTTACGAATTATCCACGGAAATTAAATATTTACTATCGCTCTAAAAATTTAAACAACACATCTTTTTTATTTAAATAACTCCAGCATAATATTTTGTTGTTATCACGATTAATACAAGCATGTGTAAAGTTTTCACTAATATTTTATTAGACAACAAACTCTTCTTTATCTAAACGTCATATCGCAATGAAAAATTAAAAATAATATATACATATAGGTATATATGTATTACTTAATAGTTTTTATGAGTCTTAAATAGTTTACTTTATTGTGTTATATTATTTCAGGTATACTGGGTGGGTCCTATTATCGGAGGAGTCGTCGCAGGCCTTGTTTACAAGTTCGTGTTGCGCATCGGCAAGGTGGGCGACAGTGGCTCATACGATTTATAAGTTAATATTATACTATCGACACCATGTGCCTTAGCTGTCTCTCGTGTAACGTATAAACTAATACCACACTTGTATTAAATTAAATATACATAATTTATTGGATTAAATAAATTATATGTATATAAGTAATGAAGATCTGATTCACCCACAATATAATTAAATATAACATAATATAAAATGCCATTGGGAATTAGTTTCTAAATTTATGCGAGGGACATCTGTTTAAGCTCATCGATAGAAACTTATTTCTATACACTGTTATATATAATCATAGTTTCATGTTATAAGATTTATTGATGAGCTTATATTTTTGTTATTTTTCTAAATTAAATTCCAAAGTCGATATTCAAAACGATGTATCTTATTTTGATATATATATTTAATATGGTAACTACCATGGTGCTAGTATATAGGAAATATTGTTATGAGATTTGCTTGTGCAAAATCTTTTTTTTATATATTTTCCTACAATACTTGGTGCCTTCTACCATACAAAGACTCCAACGGTCGTATGTAAGATAAATTATATTGTTTAGATTTATATAAGATAGGGGTAACGAAAGTATTAATTCTATTTATGTGAATAACGTTAAGTTAAGAATGATACAACATTCTGTGTTTGTATTTCAATGCCTGTGGTTTGTCACGTGATGACAGTACGATGGTATGTCAGATTAACTCACAAAATATTATTTTCGAAATATATGCTATGACTAAAACGTATTTTTATTTCTTTTTCCTTTACTTTTAGTAATATAAATTATACTTACTACTACTATAGTCTGCTAGGTAGATAAATATACAAAATGGAAAATATTTATTTAAATTATTAAAAGAATATTTCAAAACTATTTAATGTACGCATGAAATGTGATTTATTTTTTGATATTCGCTTATATTATAAAATATATAGCAAAGTGAGCCATTTAATTTTTAAATTTAATTTAAAAAATCCGGTTCACAGAATAACAGTGTATTAGTAAATATTGGAATTCTTTTAGTAGATAATTTTATAGCAGCATTTTATTGCGATACACAAATTAATATTTTACATTCAACCCACATAATATTAACCTGAATATTTAAGTATAATTAATGCGAATGTCTCATTTACAAGTGTAATCGCGTTTGGTTGCAATGGGTTCAGCGAACTGTCTCTATTATTTATTGTCACAGCAGAAACTATTTCTTAAAGTTCACCTATATTATGTTCGCGGCATTTGATCTGATATCTTAAGAACATATGGATATAAACAATTATTATTGCCCGGAATGTTTATTTATTCAGAAATCAGAGATGGAAAGACTATCACAGGTTTGCGGTTTACAGTATAATGGCAATAAATCTATCACAATTAATACACTAATACAAAATATTTCAAACATTTATTTCGGTACAAGATAAAAATTTTGACGACATTAGTAATTCACTCAATAGTTTTTATATACTTTAATTTTTCTTTGGATTTATTTATTTATTTATTAAGATGAAAAAAAAATAGTAATACAATTATGAATGCCAATTACGACCATCCATCCGTTCAAAATTAAATCAATTATATAGAACAAACGTGCAAATAAAAAACAGGAAAAACAAAAAAAAAAAAACAAACAATATGATAAGCCCGAAAAAAAAAACTTATTATCATATTAAACTAATTAATACCATTAACAATATGTATTACTTAAATGTCAAATAAAGTATATAAATAAAAATAAATAAAATAACAACACGTCTGTACCGTAGTCCAAAGGAATTTTAAATTAAGTTAAAAAAAACTCAAAGATTAATCTAAACGATTCTTTGAGAAAGCACTTCATCATCGATCCCATTGATTGTGAAAGACATCACAATATGGTGACAATGACAGTAAATACTTCTTAAATAAGGAAACAACATCGACACAAATCATTTCATGAGACCAAAATATATCATCGAATATCTATCGGATATCCTAAATCGTAACCGAATGTAATATCTAAATATTATATAATTTTAGACTTTTCAGTAGAGCTGCCTAATATCCAGTCTGTATACTTTCGAATTCCTCCTTCACCTTCTCCTGGTTTTCAAGTTTTTTAATTGCCTGAAAAAAGGGATAAAACGACATTTTCTAAAAATAAATCCTAGCTAGATCGATTTATCGCCCCCGAAACCCCCTGCATACTAAATTTCATGAAAATCGTTGGAGCCGTTTCCGAAATTCAGATTATATATATACAAGAATTGCTCGTTTAAAGATATAAGATAAATATACAATTTGTCACCTTACTTCATACAAAAAAGTTACCAAGTCTGGAGAACCTAATATTTATCATAAAGTTTTTTATATATTTTCTACCTCAAAACAATATCTAATTGTATGATTGTTTCAAAAGTAAAAGTGAATACAATACTGTGACACAATAATAATTGTCAATTTGTACAATATTAAATTTATTAAAACAATAAAATGTCGCCCACATTCGCTGATTGATGCAGCGACATATATCGTAATGATCGATGAGTAGGACGTAGTGCACAAGGTTTCTTTAATCTAAATTTTGTTGCATTCTGTCGAAAGTAACTAATAATAAGTACAGGTACTTATGAAATCTTAAATAATTTAATTTATATCTGAAGATTTTGATATATTATTAGGTCGGGGAAAAAGTTTCTTCGTATTTTATTCATAAATTCAAGCCTTTTTTTTCAGTGTTTAATTACATTGATTATAATATAGGTATATGTGCCTTTTTGTTTGATAACTTGTTGCCATCTTGTAACGAGTGACATAATCCCGTTCCTGAAAAAATCTTAGGATTAACCTAACACTACCCAAAGAATTCTGAAGAGACCGAAACACATGAAAATCTGAGGGTGAAAGGTCAGGATATATGGTGGATACATTAAGACTTCCCAAACAAGCTCTCTCAATTTTTGATCTGTGTCCAAAGATGTGAGTGGTCTCGTGTTATCGTGATGAAAGACCACTCCTTTTCTGTTGATCAATTCCAGCCGTTTTTTCTTAATTTCGTGATTAAGTCTAAATAGATGTTGGTAGTAGAATTTCGAATCGATGGTTTTGCCCAGTAGTAAAAAGCTCATAATCAACGACGCTCTTCCAGTCCCACTTTACACACGTATTACCTTATTGCGTATTAATCCGGGTTTCGCCATAGTAGTAGTGTAGTTGTGTTTTTCGCACGTTCTTGTCGTAGGTGATCCACTTTTTATCACCAGTGATCAATCTTTTTAAAAATGGTTCAGTTTCAAATGTCGCAAATGAGTACACGATTCATTAGGTTTCTTTCAATGAGCTCGTGTGGCACCCAAATATCGAGCTTTTTTTGTATAGCCAGACTTTTTGAAATAGGTCAAAACTGTTTTGTGTGGTCAATTCTCAGTTCCGAATTACCGAATTCTCCGAAAAAGAGATTTGTCTTCAATTTTATTTATACAAAATACGAGAAGACGTTTATGCCGACCCATTAAACAAATCTTTTGATAGATTTCTAACTAAATTTATTATATTTATCCTTGTACTTTCCCCCAACGAGCCGCAGAGTGCAAAGCCATCGATTACGGTTGGTATCACATCTGATTAGGAGGATAGGTCTTGTCGCTCCCGAGCGTCATCACCGCGATGCTTGGCGACGTCGAGTCCTGGAAGGCGATAGTCTCCTTCTGCGAGACAGTAATGTCCCAGAAGGAGGCCGACGAGCGGGTGAGAGAGGAGGCTGCCGACGTGGCCTCCATCCGCGGGCGACGAATGGAGGTGCGTAGGAGGCGCTACTTAATGCGCATTCAGTAACGCCCCTGTGCCCGTGTCGGGCCGGGATAGGCACCCGGTCCTGCTAGACACGGCGTCGTCGGGACTGTTCAGAAGTGAGCCGGACAGGCCCCATAGAGCAGAAACCTAGCTTTTTCGCCGAGGCCAGCCTGTCGCTGGAGGGATCCTGTTGCCTGCAGATCCGGCACCCTCCAATTAAAGCGTCTGAAGACTCCCGCAGGGATTTAGTATGGTATTGCACTCCCAAAGTGCCGAGTCCGACATAGGTCTAGGACTGCCTACCCGGGTGACCTGGATATCATCCGTAAATGGATTTCCCATGCGACAGAAAAACAAAAACAAAAAAAAAGGGTCGTCGCTCTTGGCAGAAAAATTATTGGACAATCAAAATGAAGAAAATCCAATATGAAGAAAAGTACGTACAGCCTTTTTTTTCCCTTAGAGCCTTTTTTAGTTAATCGACAAGTCGCTAGATAAACTGCTCATTGATGTGTAAATAATCGACTTAATACTTTTCAAATTGTTATCATTTTTGTTTCTCTAGAGTCTTCTGCTTTCCTCTTAAGTTAGTGGTAGAGTTTTACAGTCACTCTTCAAAAAACAGGCAAAGAATTTCTAAATGACTAATTTAGAAATTATGATTATGAATTTTATAAGTTCAATAACATTAATTATTAATTTAATAAGTTAACATGAACAATTTTAGTTCAAGTTACAAAACTTATCAATTTAGGTAACTTCAAAATACATACGGATAACACCTGTTTTCAAAATCAACTTACCTAAGTTGATTTTGAAAACAGTTTGCTGTGTTGTGATGATAACATATTTTCTTAAATATTTTGCCCGAGAGTATTACGAATTTTGTAATTAAATATTTGTTAATTAATAAAAAGTGAAACTATTTTAACATTGATTATATCAAAAACTATGCATTAATGTCAAAGTATGACTCTATTAAGAACTAATAAGTTCAAAGAAGAGTCACCAAAATCCCACGACAATTAAAGAGACTTAAATATGAGGACAGGTTAAAGACTCTGGGCTTAACGAGCCTGAAAGATCGAAGAGAGAGAGGGGACTTGATCGAAACTTACAAAATACTGACTGGCCACTATGAATTTAGACACAATGCTTATCCGTAACGAGAATCCGCATTTACGAGGTCACTGCCTTAAGTTAAAAAAGACGAGATCCTACAATAACCCTCAAAAGTACTTTCTTAGCAATAGAGTGGTGGATATGTGGAACAAGCTACCTGAGGAAGTGGTGACGGCCAAAAATATAAACCAATTTAAGAATAGACTGGACAAATTTATGAAAAAATAAAAAACAAATAAATGTATTGCAAAATCTAATAGATGTCGCTGGATACAGGCACTTATCAGTTGATCAACTGCTTGCCTGAATAATTAATAATAATAATAATAAGGTTAGGTTTTACAAGGCGCTCCACGCACCTCACGTGGATGTCAAGGCCTCCGTGCAGTGGCTGCGATTCGGGGACCTCTTTGGGGAAACCGAAGGTTTTGTCTGTGCAATACAGGATCAGGTGGTTAAGACGAACAACTACCGGAAGCACATTCTGAAGGATGGCACTCCCGACTTCTGTCGAGCTTGTCGTCATCCCGGCGAGTCACTCAGACATGTGCTTGCGGGGTGTTCAGCGCTTGCCAACACTGAGTACTTGCACAGACATAACCAAGCGGCCAAGATTCTTCATCAAGAGCTTGCTCTAATGTATTGTCTCCTGGAACAGAGGATGCCGTACTACCAGTACACACCGGCGCCAGTACTCGAACGCGACGGAGTCCGACTCTACTGGGACCTGCCTATCGCCACGGACAGGACGATACTGGCGAACAAGCCTGATATCGTGGTGATGGACAGGGCACAGTCGAGGGTGTTTTTAGTGGACATCACCATTCCGCATGACGAGAACCTCGTGAAAGCCGAAACAGAGAAAAAACGTAAATATCTGGATCTGGCGCACGAGATTGTCGACATGTGGGGTGTTGATTCCACTGAAATCATCCCTATCGTTATATCTGCCAACGGTTTGATCCCGGTTAGCCTCGCTCACCATCTGAGGCAGCTGGGTATCCGTGACGGTTCGCTCGCAGCCAGGATGCAAAAGGCGGTATTACTCGACTCGGCTAGGATTGTCCGGCGATTTCTCAGCCTACAGCCCTAACCCTCGGCCGTTTGATCTCCCTGCCGGGGCGTAATCCTCCACCCGCTTATATTTATCTAAGTAAATTTATGTAAATTTATTATATTCCTTATATATTGTATTATATTATATTTATTTATATGTATATATTAAACGGGTGGAGTGTAGCACTAAAAATAATAATAATAATAATACTAGTATTTAACACAGTTACCTAGACCTAATTTAATTCATTTAATATATGTAAGAATAGCTATCGGCCATTATCTCTCATCACGATGTCTCACAATCTTCACTGGATAAAGTTGCGCAAGAGTCGTGACTCCCGCGCTCTAATCACCCGTGACATATCACTTTTGCCTGCGCAATAGCGATCCTATTAAAAATGTGTCGTTCGTATGTCAAGGTCAGGTTTTTCTAGCATTGTCTACGACAAGCGTCGTGAGTGTTTATTGTAATGTTCTACATAACGTGCAATAGTTTGAGCTTTGCCAAATTGAGATGTAGGAATTAGAACTAGTTCTGTATAAAAGTCGTTACACATGTTTTTTATTTTTTATTTTATTTATTACCATACCAAACATATAACAAAAATACATGTCACACATTCACAAAAAACCAGACCAGGTTTACACAGGAATGTGGCGTTCAGCAAACATTCGCCATATTATAAAAATCATATACAAAATTCTTAATAAAAAAAAAAAAAGAGAAAAAGACAGTACAATTATTTAATTAAATTATGAGGGTAGACTGAAAAACAAAACACAGACAATACGGGTAGCTTGGCTCAGTGAATAGAATAGTGCTATAAATAGTACAGGCTGTTACAGTTTGTTTAAAAAATGCTGTTTAAGTTTATATTTTATGTTTGTTGGGTTGATATTATTTCTTATGTCTAAATCGAGCTCATTTATTAAGAGGGATAATATGTGCGTAGGTCCGCTTGCCGTACGTATTTTTAACGTAAGACATCCGCTTATATTTTATATGTTTTAAGGAGGGTTTTTCCAAATACTGATTTTTTTATTTAGATTTCTAACGAATTTCGACGTTTTTTCACCTTTTTTTTTGACGTTATGAAATGCGTTTACGCATCCCGCCACCCGAAGGCAACGGATATGTGGGACTCCCTGACTGCGAAGTCAGAATACCCACTAAAACACAGCAGTCCCCTCATCGTCGTACAAGGACGGCACGGGATCGCTGTCGCATGCCACCGTAACGACGTTTTTTCACCTAGCTTGTGATGTATTTGAAAAACAAATTTAACGCCTAAAAATTTTAAGACATCTTGGCTTGTACTGGGCTAAACAAACAGTAGAAACAAACGACAGTAGAAAAAAAAAGCTTTATTTAGTCATAATCACTTATATTTCCAAAAGAGAAATCATGGTACGAATAAGCCTCTGCGCACAATTGACCATGCGCAGCAACACGCTCAGTTGAAGAAACCAGAATCAAGTCCAGGAGTAAAGGAGAGCAATTTGGGAAAAAATGAGTTGCATTCGTCGAAAGAATACACAGGTCTGCACGGCGATATTTTTCAAACGATTCAGCCTGTGTTGAAATCACCCATAATAATAACGTGATCATACACATGGAATATATTTTTCTAACAAGTCTTCCAAGGTCTGAAAATAATTTATGAGAGATGGATTGTTGAAGACCCCAAGCAACAGTTTAGATTAATCAAAATAAATTTCAATAAAAATGTTCTGAAGATGCTAAATATGTTGTTGATTTATCTAATATGCTAAAAGGAATATTAATATGATAGGATATTTACTGTCATTAAATATTTAGAAATTCTCTCAATCAAGAGCCTTCAAAATCCATTTTAACATCCGAAATATTCCAACTCACACTCCAACCATTCAATTTCTGATAATTTTTACGTATATTAATAAGTCTTGTGAAAAAGTTTTACCAGCCGGAAAACACTAGATATTATCTTGATTTAAATGAGTAACTTAAAAATCGTTAAAAGTAAGTTCTAACTTTATAATTTTTTTTAAAACTAATTTAACTTTTAACTCATGTTCATTATCAATTTAACATTACAATCGCACAACTCTGTGGTAAGAATTTAACGACATTTTTAGAAAATTTTATTAGATTCAATTATTTTGTAGTTTAATTAGAATATATAAATAAAACACACCTATAGAAGCAGAACTATTTATTCAAGCAAAACAGCGAATACAATCGAAGCGCCAAAATCGTGTTAAACGGGAATACATACATCGTTAATACAAATAGACAGTGAAATTTATTTATTACGGAAACTATTATAACAGTGAGAGTCCAAAGTTAGAGGAGTTGTCACTAGGTAGGGGGGGTGCCGGTCGGTCAGCAGGCCGTGCAGCCGTTGTAGCTGAGGCAGGAGGGCGCGGAGGGCGCGGAGGGCCGGCCTCACGGCTGCTCGTCCAGCAGCGCGCGCAGCAGCGCGTCGGGGTCGGGCGCGTCGTCCAGGAAGCCGGCCGCGTCGCACAGCTCGGCGAGCGAGTCGCTCGGCAGCAGCTCGTCCGTCAGCGTCGTCACGATGCGCTCGGCCGCCTTCGCGTTCGCCTCGTCGTTGTGCCGGATGTACTCGGCCAGCTTTATCGGCCACTGCTCGACCGTCGTCGCGTTCACGTTCTATAATGAACAATACTCAAGTTCTATAATGAACAATACTCAGTCGTAAGCTTAGATGTCACGTCATGACTGTTTTTAGATGGTTACCAGGGTCTAATCTGTGGTTAACAGGCTGATACAGTACAGTAAATAAAGTACTTGTCAAAACGAATAAAACGACCTGAAACTCGATGGGGTTGCGTCGTTTTATTACATATATAGTACAGAGTCTCGAAATACAGTACAATACCATATATCGTCGCTGCGCCTGACAAGTTCCATATGTAGTTTTTTTTACAATAAATGTCCGTTTAATCTCTATATAATTTGCCACATAACAGGGATCGAAATCGTAAGCATTAAAGGCAATCGCCTGAAAATAAGGTAAGGCAAGGTTTCATACACATTGGAGCAGTAGAATCACGCGCATTACTGCGATGTCGACCTTTATAATGCTTCAAACTCTGCGCTAAATTCAATGCCACGAGAACGTAAAGCAGGGGTGTCAAACTCAATTTTGCAAAGGGCCATAATTATATTATATTAAATTTAGAATGTGTAGGCGGACCAGATTAAAATAATAATTAATAATAATTCAAAAAAAAAATGTACTGAATTATTACAACTAAACTTCCGTGAAGGAATCGAGTGAAGTCATGACTCTTCTTTCTGTGACACATTGCGATCGCAGACCGTATCTTTGACATCCCTGGCGTAAAGCTACGGTCACCAACCTTGAACATGACGGTGTAGAGCTGGTCCACGAGCGCCACGAAGATCATGTAGGGCTTGTACTCGGGCCAGGCGCGGGGCGCGCGGTGCTCGGGCGGCAGCGCGCGCAGGGCGGGCCCGCCGCGCGCCGCGTCGCGCGCGTGCCCCACCAGCAGCATGCGCTTGATCATGTCCAGGCGGAGCGCGCGCCATCTACCACACGACATGCTCTTTTACAGCTACTCTAATGTTAGTATTTTTACTTTATTCTACATGTATCTAAAAATCGCTTTGTCCTAGGCAGTAGGTCTTCAGGCAAATTCCTTTTTGGGTAAATAAAATAATGTATAATGTTAGGGTTTCTAACATTCGGCGGTAACAAATGGCGATTATTTTGACTCCAGGTCTGTTAAAAGTACACATAAAGACACGTACAGCTAAAAGCAATATGTTTGGCATTTGAAATATCCAAAATGAAATCATTTCTTGCCGATTCACTTCCACGCCACTTTTCGATTTTCGTTGTGTTTTTAGAAATATTAACATAAAACCAGAAAAAAAAACATAATTTCCATAAAAAGTACATTTAGTTCTTGAAACAAAAAGCAAATAACATAAAATGTTAGATGTGGTCACTTAGGCACTATGTATTGTAATGAAACATTTTCTTGATATCTGTCTATGTCTGTTTTGGAAATAAATTCTGAGAAGTGTAACTGAACCTGAAGTGAAGACCCAGATCGTACTCGGCAGCGGCGCGGTACTCACTTGGCGTGCGGGTAGAGCAGCAGCATGAGCACGAGGTAGTAGAGCGGGCCCTCGGCGTCGTGCGCCGACTCCAGCAGGCGCGGCGGCGGCCACGCCAGGCTCGCCTCCAGCGCCGACACCTCGCGCGCCGCCACGCGCGTCCTGACATCACACTCGCTTATACTCGCAATTCATAATTTACTTAAATCTTATCTAGTACTTATATTATATTAAGAGTATTAATATAAAAATTATCCGTCCATGACACTCCTTCTCCATCCATACGGTCTCCCGGCCAGAGGTGCTAAACACGATCGGTTTCTGCTAGTCCTCTTGGACCAAGGATGGAGAGGGGGGGGGGGGTGTAAGACCTTTGTCACAACTATAACATCACAACGCATAGCGCTCTCCCTCCTCGTTTCAGTTTCATAACCGACGATTTATTTCGGATGACGCATGCGATGGTGAGTCATAGTCGTGCGAACTCTTCTGTTCAGTGGGTCAAATTAGGTCTTAGTTTATCCGAGCACGCCAAAGGCGTACAAGAGAGCAGGCATGACCAAGACGTCATCATTATTTTTAATTAATTTTAAATTGGGCCTTGGACCATCTTATCTACTACATGCTACCTTTTGTATCGAAAATTTAATAGAAGTAGAAATGAAATTTGATGTAAAAAAAAACCAATATTTGTTCTTTCAGTAAATTATTAAAGAATGTATTAGCTTTTTGAAAAAAATCTCCTAAAACGGTACAATAAGCAATCACAGAAATTGGTGATGGTATTATAATTATTATTCTACACAAATATTTTTAGAGATACTAGATTGAACAAATTAAATTAAACTTAAATTGTATATAATTTAACTACTAATTAATAGCTCTTTTTTATTTCGGGAGTTATATAATATAATACATCAAGTTAGTTACTAGTCATCAAAGCGGAGGTCGGTAACTGTTCAACGGCGGTGACCGCACAAGACGAGTATTACATGTTGCCGCCACCATTAGACGAGAAGTGAGTGAGAGAATGCACTCACGTGTTGATGACGTAGAGCGCCATGTGCACGAGCGCCGGCACGAGCTGCATGTTGGAGAGCGGGCCGCCGCCGCCCGTGTCGTTGTGGAAGCTGAGGCCGCGCGCGAACCGCAGCAGCAGCAGCTTCAGGTCGTGCACCGTGCAGCTGTGCCCGATGTCGCGGTGCCCGGTGCACTCCTGTCGAACGACACACATCGGTACTGACTGCATGGAGCTGGCCAAATGTTATTTTATCTTTCGAATAACTTTTTTTTTATCATAACCTGTTTTACATCTATTTATCAGTGTTGTGCCTTATTTTTTTTTTTTTGGAGTGTGAAAGAAAAAGGATGAAAGATGAAAATTAGTATGAGGAATGAAAGTACGAGAGGCCTGATTGCGAGAACTGGTATGAATAAGTAGATAAATAAATATATATATATATATATATATATATATATATATATATATATATATATATATGTAAAAAAAACAGTCTTCTTCTTATAACTCGAAGGTCTAGTATAAAAAATAAAACAAAAAAGGATATAATATGTAAATGACAATAAATAATTACTTTGGATAGGATAAGGATAGACTGTTTTAGCTGATTTTTTTTTTCTGTCCGTACTTCGTAATAGTCAGGACGAGGTTTGAACGTAAGGCAGGATAGGAAAAAAAAATTAAAATTTGGATTACATTGACATTAAAATTCGTAACTTTCGTGTTGATTTTCTTCCTTAATACGCTTCTAACGATACAAAATTAAAATGAAGTATAACGTTTAAAGTGTTTTCACAACATCAATAGATAAAACTTAAATTATATACTTTTTTATTTAGATGTTTCAAATGTAAGTAATACCTGTAAGTATGTAGTATGCCTTGCAAGACAAGAAGCAAATGCCGACTCTGGTACGTAGGGACCCCACAAAGGTAATAAGCCATTGCATCTTGTTGATGCATTCTGCAATGCCGCGCTTTCCCATTCATCTCTGTGTGTAAAATATCAAAAACATTATTTTATTTGTACTTTTGATTTTATCTATACTAATATTATAAAGCTGAAGAGTTTGTTTGTTTGAACGCGCTAATCTCAGGAACTACTGGTTTGAACTGAGAAACTATTTTTGTATTGCATAGTCCATTTACCGAGGAAGGCTATAGGCTATATAACATCACGCTACGACCAATAGGGACTGAGCAATAATATGAAACGTTACAAAAACGGAAAAAATAATCTTTTTTGAGAGATTCCATTGCATTCTTTATTATTCCTCTTCCCGGCTTGGCGCTTGCGACCACTTGACCAATGAGGCGGGCACAGTTATGGGTAGAGTAATGGTTTTAAAATATTTAAGTACGTTATTTCTAGATAGCAGTTAAGTTAAATTTTTAATTATAAATTATGGTCGTAAAACCAGTATGACGTAATAAAAAAAAAACATAGTCATGATTCTAATTAAAGTTTTGTTCTTTTCTATTACACGACACATTCACATGACACGACATTTTATCAGTAAGCAAGTACGACACATGCGACACATGCGACGCGTACCTCGCCCGGGCCAGCCTGACGGCGGCCATGTGGCATTCGACGTGCACGATGTTGTAGTGCGAGACCGTGGTGTAGCCGAGCGTCTTGCGCGCGCGCGCCTCGTACTCCTCCACCGGGCAGCGCTTCGTGAACGTGTAGATACCGAGCACCTGTGGAACGTGGACCGTCTAATGTTATTAACGGAATTTTTTTAATAAAAAAAGTGATTAAACTAAATTGAACTATTTCATATTGAAATTGTTTAACTAAAGAAAAGCTTAGGTTAAGTAATAACTTAAATTTTGTGTATATTAATATAATAATGTAAGGAAAGGTTAAACAAAACTAAAAACTGAGTAGAGAGAGGGGAAAGTGTCTGTCCGAAATACGGCTAGCGCTGTGGGTTAGAGTGAGAGAGTCGTATGCGTGATAGAAATTAAAGCAAGACAGACTGGCGTCATAACGCGTTATGTAACGAAGCGGTTTACCCTCCTATAAGAAATTATCACTTAAAAATCATTCTTGACGGTCGGATCGGGTCGGTACCGAGTCCGGCAGGAGCAGGCGGTGTAGGTACCTTGGTGGGCTGGTACTTGTAGCCCTCGCGGCAGATGCAGCAGACGGCGCCCGCTTCCTCGGCCAGGTCGGCCACCTGCTGCGTAAGGCTGCACTGCGCCGTCACCTGGCCGCGCTCGTTGCTGCGCATGCCCAGCGCGCCCAGCTGCCGCTCGCGAACCGCCATCGCCAGCCGCTTCTTTTCCTGCACAGGTAATACAAATAGTTATAAAGTATTTCATTAAAATTGTTTTATATTCTGTATATATTTGTATTGACATGTGCTTTGTTGGTAATCTTTTAAATAAAAAATAAATAAAATAAAAAACAATATTCTTTGAACTGAACAGACGACCTGTAAATGTCCCACTGACGAGGAAAAGCTTCTTCGACACGAAATATGGTTTAAGCTTAATCCATCAATGATAACTACAAGGACAAACACCAAATGCGTAATTTAGTAATTATTAGAGATGTAGCGTAATAGTTGTTACAGCGAATAGTCGAATACCGATTAATCGCTAGTCCCTATGGCGAATAGTCGAATAACTCGCCATTCTTATTCGACATAAAAAAAGGAATATTAAAATAATAATTTATTTGTTATCAAATAATAATATCACGCTTGTAGTAGTCTTAAAACTATCTAATGTGATACCGACGAGTAGAACAGTTTCATTAAACAGATAATGAAAGATGCGCTGATTCAACAAACTGAACATGTTGATTATTTTAGAAAGAGGTTAATAGAAAATATACAAGCCCGTTTTAACATTACTTGTCGACATTTTTAGATCTCCACTACAAGAACTTTTTCTTTGAAGCTGAACGAGTCCGTAGAGTTGCGATCAGAGAAGGTCTAAAAGGCTTTCTTTAGACAACGAAAATAATGATTCGGAACCAGAAATGGCGTCCAAAAGATATCTTTTAAAAAATGAAAGTAGGAATGTTGATTCAGAAGCTCATAAAATATTTGGGCATGTTTTGAAGTATCTACAGCAGAGCAGCCTTCTGAAGAGCAACCCAAGAATGCTAATGCTGAAGAAATCGCCCACTACATCGCGTTAGCAAGAGTACCAATAAGAATGTATTCCTCTTTTTAAGTAAGCTAGCTAATCGATACTTAATCACACCGACAAGCTCTGTTTATTCAGAAATACTAATTTCTGAGGCAGGTTTGATTTATGAAGAAAAGCGCAACCGACTTGGGATCACCCAATCGTGCAGAAAAACTAGTTTTTTTTTGCATCACAATCTGCCCCTTTTGGACTTTAAATATTAATTAAAAAGCCTAACTAAGTTATTTTTGTGTTATGCACTTTTCCTCTTCAACAAAGAGTCAATATTTTTGCAAACATTGAACACATAAGTTGTCATATTATTATAATGACTAATACTTAATCAGACTAAGAAAAACTTTGCAAAACTTGTCAAAAATAAATGTACATAATCAATAATAAAAAATAAAAGTAAATCATAATAAATATTACCTGTCTCGTGAAGTCTCGTACTTGTTGCACTTTTGCAGCGCATTGTGGTTGTGATCGAAGAGCTTCGAGTAAGTTTTCTGCAAGAGAGCCAACGTGTTCGCCGGACGACACTTGCTCTAAGCGATGTACGATCGGTATTACTTTCTCACACACTAGCATCTGTAGAAAAATTTTCACTTTATTTTGCCCTTTAAATTTTAAATTTATACATATCAAATTATAATTGTGACAAGAATAAACCACCGGTAACAGCCCACCTCTTTGAAATTTTAAGGAATGCTACCATAAAATCCATGGTTTAATACATAATATACAAATTAAATAGAAAAATTTAATTAATATTTTTTATGATATGTATATATTAACTAATTAAATTATTCTGTACAGAGTACTTAATAGTACTGTAAAATGTAATCATAAGTAGATCAAACACTCATTCTTTTATAAACTACTTTGTTGTGGCAGTGTTTAATAAATTCGTTTGTGATTAACTTTTTAGCGGGTGGGTGGTATTTAATAACTTATAATACCTGAGTAGGTTCATGGTCCGCAGCGAGGCCGGTGAGGAAGCGTAGGATATATTTAAGCGCAGGTCGACTGATGAACTCCTTTAGCTCATCCGAGTCCGTACACACGAGCGTCGGTTTTACGCACGGAGCATGTTTCTATATGAGGTACAAAAAAAACACTATATTTTATCTAAACCACAGATAATAATCACATCAATTCACATCCGTGTCTTCTATAAATAACGTGAGCATAATATATTATAAAAAGTTAGGTAAACGTAACAAAAGTAATTGTATATTTATAATAACTGGTATAGTATACTAAATTATGAATCTTGCAAATTAATTATCTGTAAATAAATGATAACTTACCACAATATACTCCAACGCATCACGTACAACGCCTAATGATATCAAGTAATCCTTGAGCGTGCCGCCGATAGAATTACGTTCTATATTGGCACAAAGCACGCAGAACAGTTCCATACGGAACTCTTCGTCGCTCCACTGTTCATTGTCCAGTCGATTGAAGTCGAGTACGGGCTTGAAATGATCCACTAACATGGCCATTTTGAGATCGTTTCCGTAAACGAGCGCCGCGAGGACGCGCGTGAGATGACCGAGAGCGACTGAATTATTCCGTATTCCTGTGATATACAGAATTTTAAGTACCTGTAGTGTCTTTTTACACACGGTTCATACTGTCAATATTGTAACATTTTACCTGGGCATTCAGTACAATTGAGTAGAGCTTGGACGTGTTCCGGTCCGCCAAATGTGAGAGAGAATTGCAAGAATGATTCGAGACTTTCGCTAGCCGCTACAGAAAGTATACGTTCCATGATCTGAAATAGTGATACAATAATTAAACTAACTATTAGATAATCCATTTTTATATGTTATAATATTAGAATAGTAAAAAGAATACACTCAATAATGTAAAAATTATTTAAACTGAATAATGTAACACTACATCAATAATAATAGTTAAGATATAATAGATACAATGGTCATGTATATCTTATGTATCGCCAGGTAGAGAGTACCTCGAGCAGCTGGTAGACGAGCGGCGCGCGCTGGCCGTCGCGCTCGTCGGCGGCGGCCAGGCTGAGCGCGTGCAGCAGCACGGGCAGCGCGCGCGCCTCGGGCCGCGTGAGCACGCGCACGCAGCGCCGCACGCGCGCGCACAGCGCCAACAGCCGCAGCAGCGTGCCCACCAGCGAGCGCGCGCAGCCCACGCGCCCGATGGCGGCCAGCCGCTGCAGCATCACCTCCAGGCCGCCTGCGAACGATGCCTTATTACTATACTAGCTTTTACGCGCGGCTGCGCTCGCACTGAAGCTATAAATAAGTATCAGAGATCATTAAAATAGAAATGAATCAATTACTGGAATGCTAGATGGCGTTGCAGTAGCTATATTATGAGATTTTTTGACAAACAATTTTTTTACCTAACGTAACGTAAAAAAGTATTCCATGTTACTTCTTATACCTCCAAGAATATGTGTATAAAATTAAATGATGATCGATCGATTAAGTAGTTTTCGCGTAAAAGCGTAACAAACAAACTTACATTTCACTTTTATAATTAATAAGCATTCCGCCCCAGCTTCGCACAAGTATAATATTTTTAGCGATAGCGATAGGCACGGCGCGCGGTTGGTCGCATTGAGCGGATCCCCTCATCGGCACGAGACCCGCGCTAGAATTTAGTTTCACGCGCATTTGTTTTTATTTAGCGATAACTGCTCAGATATTCAATAAAATTATATGGTGTCAAGGAAATATAATGTTCATAAGATGCTTAAAGTAACTAACATATTTAAGTTGATGGAGATTAATAATGTATCTGTCTAAATAGCTTTCCAATTACCGCATTGTTCGTGACCATTTTTTTACAAGTTAGAGTGGGCATAGTAAGCTATCCTCAAAAGATAGATATATGCCTTTTCTCTAGACTTATAAAAAAGGACTACCCCACTATACATGTTGTTATATCTCAAAGTATGATCATCAAAAGTTTTAAAATGCTGAGATAGCTTGACTTATTTCGACATTATTAACAATTATAGTAAAATTTCAACTGATTTACATAAAATATGAACAAATTATATAGCTAAATCTTCCAAATAAATTACTCTCTATATTGGTGAAAACCGCATGAAAATACGTTTAGCAAATTTTTTACTTTATCGGGAACAGATAGACAGACGCGACAAACCTATTCACTAAACTATAGCTAAAAATGAAGGAAAGATCCAAACCTGAGCTAAGATGATAAAAACAAGAAAATCATTGCTAAGCATTCACCAGTTTAAATTCCAACACTTCCAAATTATGTTGGCGCTCAGAATCAGACCAGCCTTTATTGAAACTTTTGGCCAATAGTAATGTATTTACGACGACCGTTCTGGTGCGAGTAGTCGACTTAAATCGCGCGCCGGCGACCGTGGGTTCAATTCCCGCTGGGGACAGACATTTGTATTTGTACAAATATTTGTTTCCGGTCTAAGTGTATATCCTTGTGGGTCTCACCACCGTGCCTCGGAAAGCATGTAAAGCTGCTGGTCCCGGTTGTTATCATAAGTTATCGGATAACAATCGTTACTCATGGTAGGGAAATTATCCACGAACCCGCAGTGGAGCAGCATGGTGGATTAAGCTCCAACCCTTTTTCTATATGGAGAAGCCTATGCTCAGAAATGGGTTGTTTACAGGCTGATACATACAGTAAAGTGCAGTATGTAAATCTTATACGTTCACAGTACACACACCATTGAAATTATTATCATCATTAGTATCAAACGTCACTAACCACAGTCAGCGAGCACATTCGCCATTCGATAAACTTGTTCGTCGTCCACAGTCTCCGCGTTGGTCTGGCTGAGAGTCTCCACGAACTCCTCGGTGGCGTCTCCGAGCAAACCGCGCATACGGTATACAACGCGCATCGCGTCGACACCTTCACCTGATGTACACCATACCTGTTGGTAATCATTTTAATTTAATAATAAATAAGAGATTTATTTTAAATCAAACGGTAAAGACGGTAACATCATACCCAATATTCATGGTTACAATAGTGGTAATAGTACCGCTATTTGTTAATACAAATAGAAGATAATTCTTATAATAATATTCAGTGAGTGCTCATTTTATTTAAAATTGGGTATTTATTACTTAGGAACAGCGGAAAACATCGAGATAGACAATATTTTTAGGAAGAAATTCTAGCGACATGTAACCAATCGGCAGCAGAGTGGTGTGACAGATATAGCTCTCATACTTTTTTAAAAGCAGTAAGGTTTGCCAAGTAATAAAACATACTGCTTTACAGTATATTCTCAAGAGATTAATGATAGAATGTTACATGTAAAAAACATAAAACAAAAACTACTGAAATTATATTTTTGAATACAGGATTAACAATGAATTGAAATGACATACCTTTTTATATACTTCTTTGACAGGTAAGTCGAGTGACATAATCTTGTTACAAACAAGCAGTTCCATGCCGTTGTCGTCTTCAAGTAGGGCTACCAGCTCACAATCTGTACAAATCTTGTTCTTCACATCTCTCATTAGCGGACCCATGCCCGGTTCGAGGGACGAGTATGGATTGCCTAACATGCGACCCTAAAACGATTTTTTTTTTTAAATTATTATTTTTTATAAGTCCCATGTGCTAATAATTTTTTTCATTATTGCTTATATTTTAGAAAATACAAACCTGCAAGAAATCTTCCTGCTGCGGGTCTTTCTCCAGCGTAAGGAAGAATTCTCCGACGTCGTTCTCCTCGGGGTAGATGATGGAACATAGTCTCTCGAAGATAAAGACGGGTGTGCGATAGTCATGGAGCGGGTACTTCTGAACTGTCTCAATGCAGACCGCCATGAACTCCGCTGTTTCCGCTTCCGTGCCTAAATAGATAGCCATAGTTAATATTTACATATTTTAACGAGAACTTGGCAACTTAACTAATCCTGTTGTATGCAACAATAAAGTTTACACCTAGGTTAGAGATGATATTTTTATGAAGAACAATAAATCTATATTGTCAAAACATATTAAAGTTTCTGAATAGAAAAATGTAATGTCCAACAATTCTAAAACAAAAAACTACTTTATTAATTAAAATTCAACTATATGTAACTTGGCTTAGAATATTATTTGTTTTAAGGAATAAATAATGAATGGAAGAGCACACTGGTGCATTGTGTCTCAGGCTATTTATTGCCTATCACAAGAACCACGGAAATTATTTTGTTTGTAAATAATTTTTTTATGAATAAAGCATTATTATAATTGCGATTTGATAGCAATTATAATAATGCTTTTTAAATTTAATTGCACAATTGTGGCTGTCGAACTGCTACACTGCAATAGCCCGAGGGGAACATAAAGGCGACGACCGTGCGGTTACCGGTGGTCATCTCCTCGAGCAGCTCGAGCAGCTTCTCCTGCGTGTCGTCGGTGAGGCGCGTGCGCTGCACGACGAGGCGCCGCAGCGACAGGTAGCCGCCGAGCACGGCGCCCACCAGCCGCGTCTTGTACACGCGCCGCGCGCCCCCCTCCTCCAGGAACATGGCCAGCAGCTCCGTCAGACGTTTGAGCGCATAGCCTGGGTCGATGGGGAAACGTGCATTAAATACTAGCCGACTAGCGTCAATTTATCTGCGTTGACGTTAATGGTTATGACGTATTATAGCCTAAATTAAACATACATTGGACTTTAAAAAATCTAAATAAGAACAAATATAGAATCTAGTATAGTAAAGCACAATTTTTTTCGCTCTGAAAGACAATGAGAGAGGCCTATGTTCAGCAGTGAACATCCAATGGCTGATATGATGGTGATGACGATGAAAGCACAATTTCTAAATTGTTATTACATTTATTAACACTGATTATATTATGACAATTATATTAAAAATATACCTCTTTTTTATCCTTTAATTTTTTTAAACATCAACTAAAAACACCTGTGTGTGTAAAATAATTGCAATCGAACATGGACTTTTAGGATACTTTTTTCAATTAGCAGTGCTAAGCAGTATAACAAAGATTGATTAAAAAAAATGAATAAGAATATCTCTGTACCTTGAGCAAGGTCAGATGTGAGCGTTGTTTCTTCAAGACGGTGCAGCTGATCAATCTCTTTTGTCATCAAATCGGCTATTTGTTGTAGCACGCCGCGCAATGCCAAGAACTGTTTCCATGGAGCTTCCGATGCTAGACCTTCAAACAAAAACAAATATCACATACATGTTTTCGACAACAAAATGTTAACTAATCTTTTATTTAACAATAAGAGTTATACATACTCTGATAGAGTTGCAAGAATTGCTCGCTCGCTTCACCGGCAGCTCCGACTTCTGGTAAGAAGCTCGTCAATAATATAAGAACCTGTACAGAACGAAAGTTAATTCGAAAAGTTAGCTCTCACAAGTCAACGTGAATTTTGTATCTGTCCAATAAAGTTGAAGTATTTATTTAAATGATAATATTTTATTATATAGTAAATAAATTACAACTTGATGACCGTTCTGGTGTAGTGGTGCGAGTAGTCGCCTCAAACCGCGCGCCGGTATTTGTCTGTATGGTCTGGGTGTATGTCTTTGTGGGTCTCCCCACCGTGCCTCGGAGAGCACGTAAAGCCGTCGGTCTCGGTTGTTATAATAGACACCTGATAAAGATCGTTACTCATGGTAGGGAAATTCTCCGCCATCTGCAGTGGAGCAGCGTGGTGGAGTAAACTCCAACCCTTCTTCTATATGAAGAAGAGACCTTCTCTCAGCAGTCGGTTGTTTACAGGCTGACAGAGTACAGTACAAAAGTAAAACAGATACATACCGCCTTAGTCCTTTCGTAGGAGTCACAAAGCGACTTGACCATCTGACACGCGGTGTCGCGCGCGATGCGCGAGCTGGGGTCGAACATGACGGGCCGCAGCCAGCCGCCCTCGTCCAGCGCCAGCGGCCGCATGCCGTGCGACAGCAGCATCTGGGGTGATACGTATAATACATAAATAAATAAATAAATAAATAAAAAATTACAAAGTATGAAACAAATATTTTTTTCAATTAAAATGTAATTGTGATATACAGGGTGACTGGTGAATTACCATCGACATTCGGGGAGAGCGCTCGGCGCACGGTTCCCACTCGAATCATGTAAAAAAAATAGGTAAATATTAATAAACTTTTAAGTAAAGTTACTCAACAATTATCCAATTATTTACGCATCGTCTGGACACCCTAGCAGCTAGCTGCACTTTCGACACAAAACAGGTAGTTCATCTACGTCCAAACGCCGCCACGTGTAAACAGGGTAGCAGGATAAACAAGCATGATCCAGTCCCCCTTAATACTTTAATCCTGGCTTAGGAAAGGCAAAAATACTAAGATATTTTCCTCGTTTAAGCAACAAATTTGTTGACTAGGTAAATTATGTGACTTTGGCAATTTTTAGGTGTGAACAAGCGACACATTACAACACCTGTGCATGTGCCGCCGGCATGACTGGAAAAGTGTCATCGCTTCATTTATTTGAATTGAAATTTATGAAAATTTGGTCAAAAATTAAGTATCTATTTTTATTGCATGACCCGAATGGGAACCGCGCGCCGAGCGTTCTCCCCAAATATCGATGGTAATTCACCAGTCACCCTGTATATTGTCAAATATGTATTTTCTTTATTACCAGGTGAAAATTTTACTGTTCTAAAAGCTATTATTATCTATCTATAAGTATTTTTCTAAAACATATCAATACTGTTTTATGTATAATGGTAGTTTAAAAATTGACTGTGAATTTTTTGAGTATTTTTCGATGTTTCCTATAGTCTCTGGTATTTAAACAAAAAAGTTGTAATTACCTTTTCCTTCCATTTGCCAAGATATTTGTGGGCAACATGTAAATCACGAGGAGGGAGGGTAGTATCAGCAGGCGGTATTTCGTTCTTAGCTACCAGTTTTCTCCACTGCTTGTGTGGTACTCTGCCAGCGAGCCATGCAGACAAGTCTACAACCAAGTTGCCCGTATTCGCTTGCAGTACTATCGGTGGAGGCGCTGTCGGCTGAATAGATTCCTATAGAATAATAAGTAACATGTTGCTAAAATAATTTACACTATAATTACATAAACAAACACTTGGACCAAATATACTAGTGAAGTAAAAGTTGACAATATTAAAACTGATTCAGTAGAGACGTAACTCACATAATTATGTGTACAACAGATAATGAGAATGTTATTGGTTTGCGTTATTAATAGGCATACTTTTAGATCGGTCATTCCGTTTGAATCAATTATTAGAGAAAGTAACCACACTACGTAACCTTATTTTTTACCCCTCTCCCTCCCACTCGTAGCAATTTGCTAACCCCTCCTCACTTCCTAAAATTTTCATGTAGTAATTCATAAATGTTTTTAAATTAATATTTTTTTGTAAACAGATAGTTAAAAAGTTTAAGCAGTAGTATATTCCCTTAAGAACATATCGTAGTCTGCAATAGGATATAAGTACCTTAGAGTCTTTTTCTTGATCTTCGACGGACGGTGCGGGCGCGGGCGCGGGCGCGGCCGGCGCCATGAGTTCCTGCATGTACCGCAAGCACGGAAGCGCCACCTGCTGTAGCGCGAACTGGTGCGCTACACACAAGACACTATATCAGCAACTTTTTTTTTAATGTTAGTTGGATAGGCAAACTGGCAGACGTTTCACATGATGGTAAGTGGTCGACGTCGCCCATGAACATAAACTAGTTTACCTTGAACTAGCCCAGCCAACTCATTTATGTGTTGCCTATCCTGAGACATATGATGTTAAGTCTCGGTGTCAGTAATTACACTGCCTGTCTTGCCCTTCTTTCCGAGACACAGCAATGCTGTTTCACGGAAGAAACAAGCAAGCAAGCAAGATAGTGGTACCCATGCAGCCGGGAGCACGGCACAGCACATCCCTACCACTGGTAATTATTTAATCCGAATACATATTATAGACGAGGAAGCTACTCCTTTTTGTGAATCCCTTTCGGAATCCACGATACAAGTGTTTTTTTTTTTTTTGTTGAATTGTACAACATTTTGTAAATTTCAAATTGTGTAAAGTATAAGTATACTTTAATAATCTGTTTTTTGGAAAGAAAATATTTTTATTTTATTATCTAAATTATTGTTCCAAAAATAAAAGTTTTTTATGTTTCTCTTATAATTATTGTCACATATCCAATTGTTATCCTGGGAAATGTTCAAATTTAACTCGATCCCATTATCTCGGTAAGAAAAAACCATTAGTAATCTAAGTCAAAAAATTTATTAAGATCTAAGTGTAATTGATGTTTAATTTTTTTTTTTTTTTTTACATATACTTACAGTTGGGCGAAGAAGTATTAATGCCTGGAATACCAGACAGTGCTTCTGATTTTAGAACAGCATTGGCTGCTGGTAGTATGCCTACCACTTCCGTTAGTTGAGGACAGCACCTTTGTAACGTAATTATTATTATTTAACCTTTTGTACTTGTATGTCTTTTATAAAGTACAGAATGTTTACAAAATATACTTACCAAACCCATAGTTTTACGACACAACGCAATCTTACTTCCCAGCATTCTACAGAGTCTTGAACTTTAACCAATGCCCCCAATAAAAGCACCAGAGGCCGTACCTAAAACGGCAAATGTAAATGTTTGACATTGTTACCAAAAAACAAAAACAAAAAAGTTAAATAAGTTGTTTATCTTACGGAGTTGTTATGGTCTTGTGAAGCGGCGTGACCCATTAGCGACAGAGTAATTCTTTGTGTAAGCAAAACGCATAATTGCTTCGTCGCTGGGAGATTATCACGTGTCACCAAACAGATGAGCGAGCGAACTTCATCTTGACACTGAAATAATAAAAAACTGAGTAAATACCATTTTAGAATTAAATATAAACATATTAGTTAGTAGTTTATTATAGAGCTTGTTATATGAGGTGTCCGACTTTATACAGTAGTTCTTCAATTAATTAACTTCTAACATATTTCATCAGATTCAGTCATTCATCATCATGGAGTTCGTTGTATAAAATCAGACACTAAAGAGATGCGTAAGGAGTGAAAGACGACCGTTCTGGTGTAGTGGTGTGAGTAGTCGCCTCAAATCGTGCACCGTTTCATTTCATTTTCATTTTCACCGTTCGATTCCCACTTGGGACTTGTATTTGTACAAATATTTGTTTCTAGTCCGATCAGAGCACGTAAAGCCGTCGGTCCCGTTTGTTATCACAGACACGTGATAACGATCGTTACTCATGGTAGGAAAATTATCCGCCAACCCGCAGTGGAGCAGCGTGGTGAATTAAGCTGCAACCCTTCTTCTATATGAAGAAGAGGCATCGCTCAGCAGTGGGTTGTTTACAGGCTGATAGAGTACACTGTACAGTAAGAGTGAAAGAAGATGCAAAGACTAGGGAGGGAGGACCTGCGGCGTGCCCCGGTGCAGGTTGTGGTGCACGAGCTCGTGCACGAGGCCGCAGCGCACGAGCAGCGCGCGGTAGGGGCGCTGCGACGCCAGCGCGCGCAGCAGCGTCAGGCACTGCTCGGCGCACGCCAGCGAGCAGCCGTAGCACGAGCCGCCGCTCTCTGCGCCCGACGAACATTACATTCAATTGTATAAGATTAGACGGTCCCTGTGACTTTGGCTGGGTTGAATTATTATTAGTGCACTAATTTTTTCTTTTCAAGCTTTTCAATATAGTATTTAAATGGAGGGTGATTTCATACTGTAATAATTTGACAATCTCTGATTTGGGAAATGATGAGTCCTAAATAGAAAATTTATGTTTCATTCTTTTGTTTTGCTTTAACCCGTATAACCTTCGTTTTCGCGATAAAAGTCTATGCTCAAACCATGTTCCTTTATTTAAATTTGTTGACTAGTTAAGATACTCTATCATTTATAATAGTACAATTTGAGATCTTCTTTACATAATCTCAAAGAATATACGAAACATTGCAAATTATTATAAAATAATATTATATTAATGTACATACCTTTTGTAACATCGTCATAATTTTGTAATAAGCCAGCATAAACTGGTAATGTATCCCCTTCAAGTTGTTCACTTTGTGATCTGTCATATGCAACTAATTCTTTCCTACAAAAGAAAAATAATCTTAACCACAAAACAACAATATTATGTTTTTTTTTTTGTTTTTCTTTTTTTTTTTCTTAAAAACATCACGAGTTATATGTAGAAATGAAACACTCTAAATAGGTATAAAGATATCAAAATATCACGGTTTATAGAAACAAAGCAATCGATCCGATGCGAATCAGAACTCAATGTGGGTAGAGCCGCGCGGCAAGGTCTAGTATTGTTAAGAGGGCACGCACCTGCAGGCGAGCACCTTCTGAATGATCTTAGAGAGGTCCTCGAAGTGGCCCTTGCTCTCGACGCAGTACTTGTGTGCGAGCGTCTGTATGACGCGGTTGATCTGCGCGCCGCCGAACGCGCCGCCCGCGCCGTTGCTGTTCTCGTCCGCGCGCCCCTCCACGCGGTGCTCGCTTATTTTGTGCACCAGCGACTGGTATAATATAACAACATATAATACATATATACTGTTTACATTGTAATTCATTGTACTAATAATGAACAACAATAATAAAATATGTTTTATGTATATGTTAGTAATACAACACTTAAGTCGATCCAATCTAACTCCATAGTATGTACTCATATATCTTTTTAAATTTCATAAAAAAAGAAAATCTGGTCTATCAATTCTATAATATTGTACTTGAGCAAGTGAACTCTGCTCCGGTGCAAATAGAAAAAAACTTCTAACTTTCTTCGCTCCCATGAACTCCTATATTGCAAACTTTATCAAAATCGGTAATTTGTTTTCGAGAACGTCATAAAAAAAAAATGCTCGTTAAATGGTGACGGTTCGCGCCCGCGACAGGAGAGACAGAGACAAGACACCGCAATAAGTTATATCATTGGTCGTCTCGGTTCTGTTGCCTCTCTCTCCTATCGCGGGCGTGAACCGCCACCATAATAGTGTAGAATATAACATACATGCTTTTGTATCGTTAAAATTGGGTTCATTTTTAATGATGTTGTGTATGTAGTGCTTTCGGGTGTACCTCGAGTATGGGCTTGTTAGCGATGAGCTGCCGGTAGACGCGGTCCGCCTTGTCGAGCAGCGCGCCGATGGTCTGCACCATCTTCTTGCGCTCCTCGTCGTTCTCGATGGTGTCCACGGCGCAGCACGGCCGCGCCGTCAGCGTGTAGTCGAACTTCGCGTACTTACAGAAGCCACACGCGTGGCACAGGAACGGGTCCTTCTCGTCGTAGTTTATAGCGCTGAAACGACGTTCGACAATTTATCGTGCCCTTACAACTACTTGCACGAGTTAATTTATCAGAAACATATTTTCGGAAAAAGGTTTTTTTTTTAAATGGAAGTGGGGTTAAACGGACAGTCGGTTCACATGGTGGTAAGTGAAAGCGACATCCATAGACACCTGCTACATCAGAAGATTAGCAGGTGCGTTGGTGGCCTTTCAAATAATAAGAGTATGCTCTTTTATTGGAGGTCCCTAAGTCGTATAGTTACGGAAGTACCGTAGATGGCAGCTGGTTCCATATAGTGGTTGTGCGAGGCAGGAAATGCCATAAAAATCGAGTAGTTGTAGATTTAAGTTGATTGATTTTGAGGTGTTTTTGGTGTAGTATGTGTAATGTTTGGAGTCTTCGATTTAATGAATAGGACAATAGTTACCATAGTTTCATATTTTACTTACCGGCACTTGTGACACTGGAAGACGTTTTCGCCGCAGTTAGCGCACACTCCGGGATTAGCTGGCACAGATTGTGAGCAACGAGGACATTGCAGCGATTCACCTACCGACAAAAATTAAAATATAATTTCATAGCATAGTATACTATTTTATATACATATATTATAATTAATATTTTATGTACCTGTGGCTTGTTGGTTTTCATAAAAGTCAGCATACTCCATCATGAGATTACAGGCGACTATTGGGAGCGGGAAGTCGACACGCACCTCCGACTGTCCCGACTGGAGCTGAACGCGTTTAGCTTTATGCCACATGCCTGTTCAATCAAATGTATCCTTAACATATGTAAACTTTTTAATAGGAAATATTACAATCTAAATAGGATTATTTCATACCTTAGTATGGTTTATAATATATTAAGATAGCGTTAATTTCACACAATGCCTATCATGTGAAATTAATAAGAAATAACACAAAAACCAAAAAAAAGGTCCGGTTTTTTTGTACATACTAAGAGTAAAAAAATCACATAGATGCGCTTCGTAAGCGCAATAATAAGTTGAACAACAAACAACAATCGGTTTACATTCTAAATGGTAACTCACTCGGTTTATTCTTGAGCTCCTGTACGGCCTGAACGGTGCGGTTGTTGTAGTAGAAGTTAATGACGCGCACCATCTTGCTTCGCTTAATGTCTCCGATGCGCAGGCTGATGCGACTGATCATGTGGCTGTTGACTAGCTTCACTATCTGCGTCGTTGTCGTGAACTTCGAGTCGATCTGCGCCAGTTATATGCGATTAGCTCTTATTTGGTAGAGGCAAGGACATTTTTGACAGCGTTACCGTGCGACTTCTACTTCACATCGATTCATGCTTAATACAGAACACTAAGCGTGCAACCAGTTTTAGCTACGCCGGTCATATTTATTTTACTAGTCGACATAATTTTTATATAGACGATTATATATATCATTGATATTAATTACATACAACTGTTCTGATGTAGTGATGCGAGTGGTCGCCTTAAAGCCGACGGTCGTGGGTTTGATTTCCGCTTGGGGCCGATATTTGTATTTGTACAAATATTTGTTCCTGGTCTGGCCTGTGAGTCCCACTGTGCCTCAGAGAGCACGTAAATCCGTCGGTCCCGGTTGTTATCAGACACCTGATAGAGGTCGTTACTCATGGTAGGGAAATTATCCGCGTATGGAGAAGAGGCCAGCAGTGAAACATTTACGGGCTGATTCAGTTCAATTCAGATGATTATAAGCTTATGACATGCAATTATCTGTGTACCAGTGTCATACTAAATTTCTATTACGACCAGTTTAAGCAATACACATATCTGTAGCTAATATAAATATAATAACTTTAAAATAATTATTTTCGTAATACTTTAAGCATAGACAAATATACAATCGTAAGCATGCTTTCTTTAATTTGGTCGTTTAATAGGCATACATATAATTATTTAAGTAATTATCAGAATTTTAGTCATTACTTTAAAGAAAGAGTGAGGAGGCTACCTAAATTGAAAAACACCAATCTATACTACAAATAGTGAATATAATTAAAAAATCTAAATATTTTCCTTCTAATAAAGATAATTATGATGTAAAAGTTAAAAAAAAGATGGCCATTTTTACCAATCCGTTTTCGATATAATTATGTGCTAGTTAATATTTATATAATAAATACATTTTAAAAAATATAAAGAGAATACAATCATCTGTAAAATTGCATTTTAAACATCAATAGCTCATAGCAGAATCGAATAGAAGTGCTCACAATAATTACGGACCAGCCCAAGAGCCGGTGTGAGAATGACATCGCTAACAAACCTTAATGGTGGGGAGCTTGATGGTAGCCATGGGCACCTCCGGGTTATTGCAGACGAGGCAGGGCTCGGACTCCAGGTAGTAGCCGTCCAGCTCCACGTAGGCGCCGAGTGCTGCGTACAGAGCTGAGTTCCCGTGCGACGACAGCAGCTGGTTCTGGTTGCGGAGCAGCTCCACTGCACTGCCGATATATGTCTGGAAGAGAATAGGCTGCTTATTTTAAAAGGGCTTAGTGCTTATTTAATACACCACGCTGTTCCACTGCGGATTGACAAATATGTATTACGTTTCTAAGAATTCCTTAGGAAACATGCATATATGCCTCAAGATATTTATTATTCACTGCTGAAACGTTGAGATGTAATTTGAGATAAGTAAGTTTAACTTTAAATTTAACACTTTAAAACTACTGCACTACACTGAAATGTTATCACTATTTCTTTAAACAATACATTATTTTTCTTTATATAATATAAAATAAATAAATAAATATATAAAGCACTCATTAAACAAAAGCACTAACCTCAGTATCGATGTTGGGAGTCTTGAGTGTGAAATAACCAAGTAGATCGACAAATTGTACTGCTTTACGTCCATATTGAGGCAGTGAAGGCCACAAACTCCACAGCAACGAAACAAGAGAGGCTTGCTCGGTTTGTGAACAATTGCTAAAAAGAAACAAATGTTTATCATATAATTTCGAAACTAATTGTAAATGTTTTTAAATGTAATTTAAAATTCTATAAAAAGTTCTTTACTTGTAAATCGCGAGAAGTAAAGCATGCGCTTGCCAACGAACTGCCGTCGAATTGGTCTCCAAAAGGAATGCTTTTATAAATAGTTTAAATTCATCTTGATTGACCTAAAATAAAGATGAATATAGAATAGAATACTCGAGAAACTAAATTTAAAATAAATTTAATAAAAATATATACACATTTTATCCAGTTTTACCTGTTTCAATATCTGCTGCACAAGTTGTGGTACCCTGTGTTCCTGGAATTTAGATCCATCGGACACAAATGCGTCACTTTCAGTACTTCGTTCACGATCTGGCCACTCGGCTGCGTTCTAAAGTATATATTAAAGATTAATAACGATTTTATCACAAATTTTATTCCTTATCTATCCCTAAATAGCTGTTGGTGAAAGGTGTCAATAAATTTAAATTGAGCTGTATATAAAAATAACCACGAAAATCAGCAGCACTTGTTTTCCATGCAGAATATTTAGCAGATTTATGTATTAACATATTTAAAAACAATAATTTAAGCGTGAATGTTATTTTTATTAGGATAATTTCAATGAAAAAATAATTTAAGCAGTATGTGCTGGAGATTAAATGATTTTGAGATTGACAAATTCGTCTGTCAATAAATCATAACGTATATTAAATGTAAAAAAAAAAAAAATTACGCTTGTATGTATGTTTGTATCATTTCCACATATTTTCACTTGCTGACAAACGAATTCAACAATGGTACAATGATTTTATCAAACTTCGATTCTTCTGTTGCACTTCGCGGCATACCTTGTCGGCGGGCGGTGCGGCGGATGGCGCGGCGGATGGCGCGGCGGGCGGCGCGTTGGGCGGCGCACCGGGCGGCGTGGCGGGCGCGGGCGGCGCGGGCGCGCACAGCGCCGCCTGCAGCAGCTGCAGCACGGTGGGCGCCACGTGCGGGTGCAGGCGCCGCGCCACGCCCACCAGCCAGCCGAGCGTCTCGCGGCGCTCCGTGGCGCACGTGTGCTGCCAGTTGCCCGTGCGTGCCGACACGATCTCGGCGCACGCCTGTTACATGATACACATTAAGCATACGTCTAGCATCTACCCACCCATCTATTATAAATGATACAAATAAAATCGATTTAGGTCCTAAATCACGCCGGTCAAGTTTTCGGTACATCGGTTCATGTGATCGACAGCATTAATTTTATAAGCCCATATAAAACATTTTCCTTCTATTACAGTTCACAATTTTGTCTCCTCAATAACAAAAAGCGACAAATATCTTCAGATGATTTAGCTTGAATTAAAGTTGGACAAAATGTAACAAAATTTAAACGGGCCATTATTTTCCTTTAAATTATGTATCTTAAATATCTAATATGATTGCAATATTCACTATCAGTTTGTGATAGTTTCAATGTCTTCGACTTTTCTTACGTCATCTAGATCAAATTTTAATTACACTTATTTGACTTATACACATAATAAAATTGTATACGGTCGATGTCAGTACGAGATAGATATTCAGGAAAAACTAATTATAGGTGTATTTGTGAGAGCTATAGAAGCTAAAAAAATATTTTTAGAATTTTTGGCTGTCTCTTAGTATGTCGATTCCCGCGTCACACAAATTCTGCTGCACGAAATTGGATGCGATTTCATTGTGATCCTGGAGGTCTTAAAATTTGATGTAGGATTGTAGGTAGGGCCAGTTGTTCAGTGATATTACTTTATAAAGAATTGTAGTAAAACCGTAATGAAGTCGTTTAAGCTGCAGAGCAGAGCTAGTATCTAATAAGATCATATATATCATATCATCATATCAGATCATATTTTGAAAAAAAATTTAAAAGGTATTTTTTAATTGATACTGACACCGTTTTTATTTTATTTTATTTTTTGTCTGTCTTTCTGTATCTTGTCTGCACATTACGTCACAACCACAGATTAGATTTGAATAAAACTTGGCACGATTTGAGTACATACTATGAGCAATGTTACACTGGACAATTTCTATCCCAAAATTAAGTACAGTTTCTTTAGGAAACGTGAAGAAAATTAAAATGTGTAGTTGCGAAGTTGTGGGTACAACTAGTAAAAAATAATATTGAACACGTTAATCGCCAAACCAAAATTTTTATGACGACAAATTTTCAAATCTAATTTTCGTGTGGACATGAGTTATCATTAAATATTGATTTATTAATAATTTACGTGTTTATTTCTCTAAAATAGTTAAAAATAAAATAATGTCAGGTATATATGAGTGAAATGGCCTGTATGGAATAAAATATAGCGATAGCGCCGTGTCCTGCCTGTTCAGGCTACCTACGTCTTTCAGGCGCAGGTGTCTGACATGGCATAAGGTATTAAAATAACGATTAAGATGTAATGGCAGTCACCTTCAGATGATCCATCAGGCGCACGAGCTTGTCGTAGGCGGGGTCGGTGGCGAGCAGCGCGCGCGCCGCGCTGAGGTGCGTGTCGAGCGCGTGCACGTCGCGCAGCTGCCGGTAGCGCTCCCGAGTGCCGCACAGCAACAGGAGCAGCTTGCGGACTTGTTTCCTATTCCAACAGAAAACAAAGCATTTTGTATTCTTATGAGCATTAGAAATCTATACTAATGCAATAAAGATAGAGTTGATTGTTTGTTTGTTTGAGCACGCTACTATCTGGAACTAATAGTCGGATTAAAAAATCTTTTTTTTTTAATATATGATAGCCACATTTATGAGGAAGCGTATAAGTTATGTAGTATTATACTAAAATTCTTGGTTAGTATTAAGTATTGATATTTGTAAATAAATTCAAAGTAAAAAGTGCTATTAATCTGCTTTATCTGTGTGCGGTGCAATAGTGGCTAAATTTTACGTAAGTGGGTGGTATTTACCACTACAAAGATATTGGTTTTTACTAGATTAAAAAATTTTTTTTTTTAGCACAATTATTATTCAGCTTTATTTATATACATGAAATATGCTTCAATATCAAAATAATTTTATGACGATAAACTTTGGCTTTTATAGCATTTTATTTGGACTACTTATCAAACTTCACATTTATCAAATGGAAATAAAAGCATTATGAGGATAAAGTTTTTACATATTTTACATTACAATAACTTATTTACCTGAGCGGTGTCTGTTGGTTCATCATGTATTCACAAAGTAGTGTGCGCCAGCGGACGTCGAAGTGTTTCGGGTCGCAGTGCTTGTGAATTTGACATGGCAACCGTAGAGCCATTTCCATTACTAATTGTGGGTAGTTGTCAAACACGTCCAATGCGTGACCTGTGGATATGATTATAAAAATAAAAAAATGGAACATTCGTAATGACTTCAACGGAAAGCTATGACTTTAACGCAATATTTTACTTACTCTTAACATATTCTTTAACAAAGAATGGTTGCATGTCTGGTAGAGGCTGTGGCGGTTGTGGTTTCAGCAACTGCTGAACAGTAGTTGTTGTGCCTGAATCTAAAAAATTAATTAAATATTATTATTTTTTTAATCAAAATGTTTTGTTGCTTCTTAAAAATGGATAACTGTATTTTTATTATACACCTACAAATTGCAGATCCATTACTATCCATATACTTTTTTTTCCCAAAGAATCGAAATTGCGATTCAATGGGGAAATGCTGCTAGTATTCTTGGCACCATTCCACGGGGACATGATTTATACCAAGACTGTTTGTAAATAATTATTTTAAGTTTTGAATTGTGAATATGTAGTATATTATAAATAGAAATATATTGATTATCTTAAAAAAAAATATATTTATTTGACATATGTATATTATTTCCCAGTACAGTATTGGTAGGATTTTAGCCAAAATGAAGAATTTTTTGAAATTTTATTCCTAAAGGGCTGAAATAGAACATGAAATTTTGAAAGAGATAGAGATTCAAGTATGATTTATTTAAGTTGATTATAAATTAATAAATATTTTTTCCAGTATCATAGAAAATTAGACTTTCAAGAGTTAAAATAGGGAGTGAAAGTTCTGCCCTTTTCTCTTTAGGATTCCCTTTTCCGTGGAATAATTCACGTAGCAGTAAGTCTCACAACATAGCACAACGAAGTCAATACTCACTAGCGGTCTTCTCCTTCCAGTAGGGCAGCAGCGCGGCGAGCACGTTGTAGCAGTGCTTGGGCGCGCCGGCGCGCACCAGCGCCGCGGCGGCCAGGCGCGACACGTGCGCGGCGCACGCCCCGCCCGCCGCCTCGCCGCGCGCCGCCGCGCCGCCCGCGCCGCCCGCCCCGCACGTCTTCCAGCGAGCCATCAGCACACCTGTTGGGAGGTTGTAGAAAGGCATAATTGAGTAAGTATATATCCTAGTAGTAATAACTATGTATTGAAGACTCATACGATTTCACACGCTTCTGTGTTTAATGTTTATTTTATCGTCGTTTCATAGCTTATATTACGTTCCTTACCGAGAAACGGGCTTTCCAGCACAAAAACTATTATTTAAATTCCTGGTTCGAATACTGTCTTTGTTACTCCCGGATATTGCCATTGAATGGTGAAAGAACTTTAAAAATTTTGTAAACGAATAAAACAAATTTTCTCTATGTAATATTAGTATGGACAAATTCGAAACGCGTAGAATTTATTGAAATAAATGAACAATATACTTACTGAGTAACCTCATAATAACAAGCTGAAGTTCCCTCCTATTGGTGCGCTCGTGTAGAGGCGGCGAATGCTCGTCCACCTGCGCGTCTAGTTCCGAGACGAGCAACTCGAGCCTCATGATGGCCAGCTGTAGCTCACGTCTCTCAGTGCGGTCTTCGCCACTCGACGGCTCTTCAGGTTGAATATCCAATTCAGCGACTAGTACATCGAGTAAACGCTCAAGTACCGCACGGTCGCCTTCTGCACTTGAGTCCAGGTCACCAGCCAACATCAAAACGACCTATAAACAAATTTTATTGAAATTTACAATAAAAATGTATTAATCATATATAAGGTTATAATATAAGGTTAAATAAGGCTATAATAAGGACTATAATAAGGCTATAGTAGGCTAAAGCTTGTACAGGTTTGTGTTTATTTTACTGTTTAAACGAAATTTTGACAAAAGCTACCAAAAGCTACTATGACAATGAAAAAAAATAATTAATTAAAACATTCCACAAGATTCGTTTATATAGGTATATCTATTGTGTTTATATGAACTGGTTATATGCCCAATGAGATGAATATAAAAATAACATATTTATCAATTTTTTGATATATTTAGTATCGTAATGACACTGACCTGTACGAAAGGTATCGCACGCACTCCGGGCAGTGTCCTGAGCGTGGGCAACGCGTCCAACGCCGCGGACAGTAACGACAGGCGCAGTGCGTGCAACTTCCGCGTTTCGTTCTCGACCTCCACAGCGCGGGACGTCGACGGCATCGGTTGAGACGAGCTTGATGGACCTGCTGTTACCATATATTCTATTGGTTAATTTAACTTCTACAGAACTGAATTGTATCGTGTATTTTTTAGCTTATCGTCTTAACTATAGTGTTAGTTACTATAGTACAAAGAGCTGAAAAACATTAATAATGGTCTTATCTTCATATGATAAAGTTGTATAATTCATCAACGTTCGGCTTAGAGTAGTGGAGTTAGGATGATGAAATTTAGACAGTTGTTCTTTTTTTGTCACATATATATATTTAATTTTTTTCTAAGAGGTAATGATAGAACGTGGGATAAAAAAAAATCTTTACATGAAAAAAAAACACCATTTCATATTATTATTTGGAATTGATATGTACAAGTATCAACGCGGATGAAACCGCCTGATTCCATTAGTCATATTATAAATTGTTATACTGGCCTGCGATCGCAGCAGGCACTTCTACGACAGTGGAGCACGGCTGCCCAGATGGCGCAGACATCTCTCCTACAACACCATTTACGCTCACACAAACAATATCAAGCATATCATATGCATGCATTTATGCATTGCATTATACAATAATAGTGTGTACATTACATTATTAACAATTACACTATTTTTAAGCAATATAATAGAGCCTACAGACAGAGATGTTATGGTATATAGGTATTTCTTCAAAAGCCATGACAAAAATTTTTGCTACTGAACTTTATACTAAATTATATAGATAAAGCAAATTTTTTTAACCAAACTTCAGACAAGGTAGTACTACTTTGCGCAAAATGCAATTTAGCCATTCTTACTAGATGTTTACCGTATATATTAATACACTCTCGAGTCAACTATTTAAAATTTACCGTAAGCACTGCTTCGTCCCGAGACACCGCCGATGCTCTCAGCGGCTGAGCCGCCGCTGTCAGAAGCGGCTGAACCGCCGGCTTCAGCTGGTGATGTGCGCAATGTACTACCGTCCGTCGCAGCGGTGCTACCTTCGTCGTCAGACCTGTTTAAAAATTAAAACAGAAGAATTATGCTATTTGTGTACTGTAACAGAGTGTCTTACAGATAGGCATAGGACTTATTTCATATTAAAAATAATTGATCTGCTATGTAGCTCTATTGCGAGTTGGCGATTATACATGACCCAGTTTTTTTTTTTTTAATTTGATACATGCAGGTTTCCTCACGATATTTTTCTTTATAGACAAATTTAACACTTGAGTACCAGATCCGATTTGCAATCGTAACTGTCCGCTATCGATTGTAGCGTTCTCGTGAAATATAAGGATATGATTCGATTTTATTTATAAGTATGAAATGAAATTGAATGGCAACATTAAGTATAAACACATGTTATACCTTGTCCAACCGTTTATTATCTTTTTGACAGTTCGACATTAGTTACACCCTCACACGTTACTGATTTGATTTCAAATAATAATCGATTTTATTTAAGAAGAACTTACAATCGATTTAATGAAATATTTTTAGTTTAAATATTAATTATTCGTTTCTTAGTTTTATTTTAACGCGTGCATAGTTAGCAGCCGTCAAAAAATAAATAAACGAATGAACAGATTCATTGTTCTTTACTCTTGGTTTGAACTTAACTTCCAAGATTTCGACTTAATTTCTTGCAAATAATGAAATTTGGAGTCATAGACACTATTTTTATTTCCTTTTTAAAATTAATTTTACAGAAACAATACTGATATGAAGTCAAATTATTTTTATTATATGATCGATTCATCGATCGATATAATATTTCAAGAATTGTTTTATAATCTGTGGTTGTTTGATATGCACAGGGCAATCACTACCCGTCTATAAAGTACGACATTACTGTAGTAAATTATTCCGAAGAAAAAAAACGTTAATTTATAGACTTGAGCTGTCAAAAAGATAATAAACGATTGGACAAGGTATAAGTTCTATATTTAATATTGCATGTACCGCACCCGTTGGGCGAGGCGGTGGCGTCGCTGTAGGCGGGCGCGTGCGGCGCGTGCGGCGCGGAGGGCGCGGGCGCGGCGGGCGCCTGCGCGGGCGCGGCCGGCGGCGCGCGACGGCCCTGCTCCTGCAGCGACAGCGCGATGGCCAGCTCCACCATCGTCTCGTCGTCCGCGTCCGTCGGGATGTCGAGCAGAGCCTCGAGACCTACGCGAGGAGACTTATTTGGTAAAGTACAACAAGTGTTCGACGTGTAAATGATCTGAAAGATTGTTCATTAATCTAGTAATCTAATATACTCAGGGTATACTGGTACAATAAAAAAATATTGTGTTATTTAGCCAATTTATCAGGTTATATAAATATAAAATATATATAAATTACATATTCGTGCTTGAAACCCTGCTGGTCGTCTAACGACTATTAAGTTTTTATTTTCCTGATATCACAGAAAAGAAACAGTATATTACAAGGAAATATTAACATTTAAGAAATACTTGATCTAAGGTTATGTAATACGGATTTAACAAAGATAAATAACAAACCACCATCTGGTGCAAGCAAAACCATTGGTTCTAGCGAGTCATCTACATCCATATACTGGTTGTCCTGTTGATCATCGCGATTAGCGCTCAATTCCGACTCTGACACCACTGCTTCAGTAATCGAGCTGGCTGGTTGAGCCGTTGTTACAGATGAACCAGCACCTAAAGAAAATTTCAATCAAGATTTTTTATGATGCACCTCTTACTCATTATACAACAATACCTGAATCTGTCAACATTACCTGAATCTGTAACACAAACTCATCATTTAAAAGATAAATATACAACAATTTTAATGATATTATAATAATATGGCATAATATATATAATCAAAATATATATAGTATATGAATATAGTTGTTATAGTTTTGATTATTCGAAATGTTCAATATACCTGGCGTATTTGGTGGTGAAGGTATATAAACTCTGCGTCTCTTGACACGCGGACGTAACACCCGCATAAGTGCCGCCTTGGCACCGAAGCTTATGCTCTGGTCTTCAGCCAGGAGTAATGATAAGTAGATTTGATTTCCGAAATCAATCTGTTGAAAATATGAAGTATTATAAATAGCTTAAAAGTAATTATTTTAAAGGAAATAGGAAAAAACTATATTAAGTAAGACAAAATGCTGACAGTAAACGAAATTTAAAATATAACTTATGCGGACAGTTAATTCATTCCATCACCGATACCAAAATAAAAAAATTTGAAAACTAAAATTTATAAATACTAACGCAATCAGAGTCACCATGCAACTGGAACGCATGTATAATATCAGCAAGTGCGTGCAGCGTATGTTCAGCATGTCTCAATCCATATGACAAGATTCCAGGCGGACCAGTGGTCTGGCTGCGGCAAGCTGTTAGCTTCCACAGCACACTGCTCAAAAGCGCGCACAGATGTGGCTCCCGATTGGGTTCGTCTTGATAGTCTGCTTTCCATAGTACTGACCAGTCACCTAACAATAGTACAATAATTTTTTTACGGATACTTGTCAGACTATTAGCAAATTAAAAAAATATCAATGATTCTAATAATAACTGTTTCTAGTAATATTATCCAATCTTATGTGAACTCATTCACAAAAGCGATAACTCTACATACGACTGTAACTTTCTACTATCAATAAAAATAAAACATTGTTACAATTGTGTATTGATTTTAATTTGACTGATCATAAATCAGATTTATCTTATAGTTAGTTACCATCGACTATTTTATAAATTTTCGATATTTTTTTTAAGGTTTGCTTACCGTCAGTGGGTTTGGGTGGCGTGGGGGCGCTGTATTTGACGAGATGTTGCGGACGCGCCGCGGCCACGCCGCGTGCGAGCAGTACGAGACGGAAGTACGCCTCGGGGTCAATGTTACGGGCATCTGCCGTGTCACGCAGCTCACGGAGTGAGGTGGACACGTAATTTAGTATTGCTTGATCCTGTGGAGTAGAGATTTTTAATGAATATGGATGATTTGTGAATTTAGCTAAGAATTTATCAGTATATATGGCTGATTTTGAAAAAAAATCGAAAATGGCTTTATCGAGTTGATCATTTTTTTTTAACTCGTAATCGAATTTTTTTTTGCTCAAGACGTAGTATATGCCTCGTTTGAGGAAAATATTGAAGTGGTCCCCAACTGTTTTGAGTTTGAATCGAATTTTAAAATTTTTTTAAAATTTGAAAATGAGTGAATGACAGATTCGTGAGGGAATGATGTTTAATATGATTCTACAATAATTAAAAACTTTATAATGCACCAATCATTTGTTTTATTGCAAAACTATAATAATTAAATAATTTTATTGCAAAAATATAATAATTAAATCCATACTGTAACAATTTAATTGTTACAAACAAAACACGTTGACTCATAAAAGTAATATTAAATATTAATTTAGTTAAAATTTTGATTTTCTGCTTTTCGATATTATAGATGTTCAGGGTACTGAAAACCAATCAAACAAACACAAGTTTTCTAAATTTATTTGAAAATAAATCATTCTCTCATTGAGATATTTCCCTCATTAAATTTTTTAATGAGGGAATGACGGTGAGGGAATGACAAAACGAAACAAAATTGCTACAAACTGAGGAACATAACCTTACTTTCTTACGAATTTTAAACAATACTTTATTACTACCGAAAACATGTAAAAATATGTTATGATTATTAAATAAAAAAATGCTTATCTTTTGATAACATTACATGAGGGAATGACATTAAAAAATGTAATATTCAAAAAACTTATTGTCAAATTAATTTTAAGAAAACATCCTTTCTTCAATGGTCCACTCTTGTGTATGTTCTCAAGGGCAATGTTGCCAACTACAAAAAAAAATTAAAGTGGGACTTGGTAGGCCTTGGAGTATTGCTCCAATCACACTGTTACAAAACGGTGAGGGAATAATAGTTTTTTTAAGGACAAATTTTAAGTTATATTTAAAAATATTTCCATTCGCATTTGGGAAACTATGAACTCATATAGGTATAGTCAATACTATCCTATATAAGTAAAAAATATTATAATAAACAATTTCCTAGGAATTTTACGTTTTAAGTTAATGATTATCTCCAAATTTAGCGCTTGGGACCTAGTGAGGGAGTGATTTTCAGGGTACTTTCTTGGACATATCTTTGCTGTTTATCATATAAAAAATAAATTTGTTTCATACATTCGTAGATCTAGCACAGTCCTATTATTAAATTTTTTTTTTTTCATAATTGACGATCCTGGTTTATAAAAATGATCAAGGACATCAATTTCGATTTTTTTTTGAGAATCAACCATATACGTATATTAAAAGCTACATTTCTACCTCTCACCTTGAACTGATGGTACTGCGACTGGTGAACAGCTCGCAACAAGCACTGCGCTCGTGCGTGCAGGTGCGCGGACGCAGGCGCGCACAACAGCTTGCGCGCGGCCTCCGCGCCGGCCTCCGCGCCCGCCGCCGCGCCGCAGCTGGCGGGCGCGCCCGCGCCCAGCTCGAGGGTTTCGAGGGCCGCGCACGCTAGACGCTCGAGAGAACTCGGCTTCCATGAACCGCTGCTACTTTCTGATTCCTGGATTCAATATTACATAGCACACATTTAGTAAATTGACGTACCCGATTACGGACAGTTAATTTATGAAAATTTCGTAAAATAAAATTTACCTGAGCGATTTTGCTTGACGACGGACAAGCAGAAGGATCCTCGTTTTCTTCTGGCCAACCAAACTGCTCTTTATTTTTGCCATATACCTGTAATAAAAGATGTGCTATATAATGTAAAATGTGTGTATTAAAAAGAAAAATAAAACCTGCCTAAGCATGTGTGAACATACTTTAACAGAATCGACCATTGTCACGCCATCGGGGTCTTGAGAAGGACCGAAGTTTATAACGAGTTTTTTATCCGACTGCAAAGATTCCTCACGTGTCAGAGGAATATCAAACCATCGGTTTCTGACAACGATCGTTTGTATCGACCTTCCAAGTATCTGAAAAAACAAGCAGGATTAATGGTAATTCTATATAATAGAGAAGTTGCATACATTTTCTTTTACCACAAATTTATATGCAACTGAAAGAATAGTACATTTAAAGTGTATATATATGCTAAATCACTTTACAAAATTTCAGTACCTCTACATAAGCCGGAGTTCTAGCAACATCTTGGTTACCAAGCAACACTCGTATTCCACACATGACCATATTAGGGTCGGAATTGACGACTTCCATTGTGAAACCGCTCATCTTTGTTGATACTACGTACAAACCTAAAATAATAAACATTTGATAAGATGCCACTGAAATCACTGTTTAGTCACATTTTTATAATATTTCTAAATTCTTACCAGTAGTGTTAAGGCGATGTTTAATTTGTGCTGTATTGTAAACCTGAAGCAAATCGTTACCGCCAAATTCTATGTCACTCATTGCGACGCAGTGCTCGAAGAAATCGATCGGGAACTGTGGCGTTCCATTTGAATTTGACTTTGTCACAACCTGCAAGGTATTATAAGAATATATAAATTTCAAACTAAAAAATACCCTTTGTCACTTGTACACTGGAAAAAAAAACACAAGTAAAAATCATCTGTCATTTTACCTGTTGTGCTTTTCCTTTATTGTGATGAGTGACAAGTCTCGGTCGACGCCGAGGAGCATGCACGGGCTGTATGGCAGGCGATAGCCAGTAACCCGTGTGTTCGCTACCAGCGGCGTACATACGTAGACTGCCATCCTCGCACAGCAATATGAGAGTGCTCTTCTGTTCGCCGCCAGCGCCACACCAGTGGCGGACAGCCACCATATCTGTTATCTTTGCTTTTGCTGGTACCACCTACAATATTATTAAGTTGTCAATGTATAATATTTCTATTATTAATATTTGTTTGTTGTACAAACTCTGCACAATTTTTAAGAAAAAGTAATGTACAGATTCAGCTTCAATTTGTGATTGTGGAATCGTTAAGACTAGTCACTACACCTTATAATTCTCATCGTTCATTTTAGGTATTTTATCAAGGAATATTAATTTTTTTATTAAAATTTTTATTTTGTAGAAAAATAGACGCTCTGGGCGGTTCCAACTGCAATTATGCTAACTTCTCCATTACTACTAGAGTGAAAAAATCCTTCGGAGTTCCGAAACTATAAAGTAACAAACAAACAAATTTTATTATTATAAAATAATTATATGTCAAGCATATATTGAGGATATACCTTGATCTCTTGCACGTATATATTTGTGGGCGTGAGCATGAGCACGACGGGATTGTTGGAGGCCTGCATGACGGCGGTGACGAGGCCGGGGTGACCGGGCACCTCCGCCCACTGGCACAGCGACTGCACGCCGCCCTGCTTGCCGCGCCCGCCCTCCTTCTGCGCCGACGACGACGACAGCGCTATCATAGCCGTGCCTGGCCAGAAAGTTATTTACGATCAGGCTACGTTGTAGTATGACAACCGTTCTGGTGAAGTGGTGTGAGTACTCGCTTCAACAGGTGGTCGCGGGTTTGATTCCCGCTCGGGGCAGATATTTGTATTTATGCAAATATTTGTTTCCGGTCTGTCCTTTTGGTTTCCCTACCTGTTAAAATAGATCTAAAATAATCATGTACAAAGTAGTGACCTCTGTTGTCAATGTCATAGCTCGTCATAACTCTGTTACATTATCTGTGTAATGCTTTGTTACATTATCTGTGTAATGCTGATGTCTATAATCTATAATATAGTTCTCTCTTGTCTTTCAACGTGGTCGTTTCATTACAGGTTATGCGCCCAGATTATCGTTTAATTCTCGCAGATAAAACTTGCATATTAGTGCTGTATAAGTTTACGCAGACTGAGAATCAACTGTGCTATTTAAAATGAGTTCGAATTACGTTGTGAGTGTACCTAAATTAAAGGGCCGTGAGAACTATGCAGAGTGGGCTTTCGCGGCGGAGAATTTTCTTGTGCTGGAGGGAACTTCTGATTGCATCCTACAAACCAAGCCAGAAGAAGCCGCAGCAGATGCGAAAACCAAGGCAAAATTGATCCTAACCATTGATTCGGCGCTTTACGTACATATCAAGGAAGTCAAGAGTACAAAGGAGTTGTGGGATAAACTCAAACAATTATTCGATGACTCGGGATTTACTAGGCGAATTAGTTTGTTAAGAACTTTAATCTCGATCCGTCTGGAGAATTGTACATCTATGACATCGTATGTAACGCAAATTATAGAAACAAGTCAGAAATTAAATGGAACAGGCTTTAACATCAATGATGAGTGGGTCGGATGCTTGCTTTTAGCAGGATTATCGGAAAAATATTCGCCAATGATTATGGCGATAGAACATTCTGGAATCAAAATAACGGCCGACGCCATTAAAACAAAGCTAATGGACTTAGAGGAAGACAGTGGCGACGTCAGCGGAGCATTTGCGAGTTTTCGCAAAAATAAGATTGGCAGCATTGGTGAAACCAAAGATAATAGACACATGTCAAAATCAAAACCGAGAAACACGCAAAAAATAATAAAATGTTACAAGTGCAAACAAACCGGCCACTACCGTAATCAGTGCACGAATTTTGATAAGGATGCATCAAATACTAAAACATTTGAGCGCAAACAAACGAATGCCTTTAGTACTGTGTTCCTAAATGGCAATTTTTCAAAGACTGATTGGTATATTGATTCAGGAGCGAGTGCTCACTTAACTGCGAATGAAAGTTGGATCAAAAATGCCTCAACCGAGAATCCTATCAAAGAAATTGTTGTCGCTAACAATGAAAAGTTGGCTATTAAGTGCTCAGGCGACGTGCAGATTGCTACATTGACAGATGATTGTGAATATGACGTGGTTGTTGAAGAAGTCTTATGCATTCCGACCTTAACCACGAATCTATTATCAGTAAGTCAGTTAATAGCAAAAGGTAATAAAGTGAATTTCACCAATGATGGCTGTCAAATATACAATAAATTTGACAAGTTGGTTGCCACGGCTTGTTTGATAAATGGTGTATACAAGTTAAAAATGCCTGAAAGGTTCTTGGCTGCAGTGATGACCTCAAGTGACATGTGGCATCGCAGGTTAGGTCATCTCAATAGTAACTACCTGAACAAAATGCAGAATGCAGTGGAAGGGCTCACACTCGACAGAAGGGCTGATATTTCAAAGTCGTCGTGCATAGTGTGTTGCGAAGGCAAACAAAGTAGATTGCCTTTTCCACAGGATGGCAGCAGAAGTGATGATCTCCTGCAGTTAGTTCACAGTGATATATGTGGACCATTTAATAATGTTTCTATTGGCGGCTCAAGATATTATATTTTGTTTGTGGATGACTATAGCCGAATGATATATATCTACTTTCTTAAAAACAAAAGTGCAGCTCTCGATTGTTTTAAGATTTATAAGACAGTTGTAGAGAATCAACTTAATAAGAAAATTAAGAAGTTGCGTACAGATAACGGAAAGGAATATTGTAGTAAAGAATTTGAGAAATATCTTAGTAGTTCAGGAATTGTTCATCAGAAGAGTAATCCGTACACGCCAGAACAGAATGGACTGGCAGAACGCTGTAACCGTTCAGTGGTGGAAAAGGCAAGATGCCTGTTATTTGACGCTCATCTGGATAATAGCTTTTGGGCTGAAGCGGCAAATACTGCTGTTTATCTTCAGAATAGGACCGTAGCATCAGCTTTAAATGAGAAAACTCCATTTGAGCTGTGGACCTCGAGAAAGCCAGATATAAGCCATTTGAGAGTCTTCGGGAGCATAGTAATGATGCATATTCCAAAAGAAAAAAGGCTGAAATGGGATAAAAAGGCTGAGAAAGGCATACTAGTGGGCTATTCAGAGGATGTAAAGGGTTATCGTGTTTATATTCCTAGAACAAAAGTAATCACAACCAGCCGTGATGTGGTCATTATTGAAAAACCTACATTAGTAGAGAGCCCAGTTCAAATCAAAGAACTACAATCACAGACTGAATCCTCTGAGGTGCATTCAGATTCAGTGGGGGACATATCAGATGACACTGAAAGTGAGGAGTACCATGATGGTGATGAAACATATGTTCCTGATGAAGAAGAGATCTCGTCTAGTGGTGAAAGTGTAGTGAGTGTAGTTAAAAAAAGGGAGTGTAGGAGACACAGACGGCAACCAGATAGATATGGTTTTTCTAATGTTTGTTTTGAAAGTGACAGTGCAACAGATGTCAGTGAACTCTCATTACAAGATGCATTGAATGGACCTGAAAGAGAACAGTGGTTAGAGGCAGTGCGAGATGAGTTACAATGTTTTGAGGACAATAATGCGTGGGAACTTTCAGAAGTACCTGATAACAGTACTGTAGTTCAATGTCGATGGGTATTGCGAAAAAAGTATGATAGTGAAAATAAAGTAAGGTTTCGTGCCAGGTTAGTCGCGAAAGGCTTTTCACAAAAACGAGGTATAGATTACACAGAGACTTTCTCGCCTGTTGTTAGACACACAACCCTACGTTTATTATTTTCACTATCAGTGCAATTAGGACTAGATGTAACACATTTAGATGTAAAAACTGCTTTCCTTAATGGTGATCTGGAGGAAATCATATACATGCAGAAACCAGATTGTTTTGATTCCCCAGGTAGTAAAAATAAAGTTTTAAAACTTAAGAAAGCCATTTATGGTCTGAAGCAGGCCTCAAGAGCCTGGAATAAGAAATTAGATAGTTGTTTACTTGAATATGGCTATAAAAAATCAAAACTTGAACCATGTATGTATACAAAAATGAATGAAAAGTGTAAAACTATTGTAACGGTTTATGTAGATGATTTCTTCATATTTTCTAATGATAAAAAGGAGTGTACTGATCTTAAGCAAATGTTGTCTAGTCGGTTTAAAATAAAAGACTTAGGACAAGTGAAGCAATGTCTAGGGATGAATGTAAAATTTGATAAGTTAGAAGGTTCTGTTACCTTAAGTCAAGAACATTATATTGATAATTTATTGCATAAATTTAACTTGACAGATTGTAAAACTTTCGATACTCCAATGGAACATAAGTTGAATGTGAATACAGGTCAAAATGTAAATAATAAAGTACCTTTTCAACAGCTTATAGGTAGCCTAATGTACCTATCTGTCTTAACCAGACCAGATATAACTTATTCAGTCAGTTATTTGAGTCAGTATAATAATTGTCATACAGATGAGCATTGGGGTTATGCAAAGAGAGTATTAAAATATTTGAAAAAAACGAAGTCTTATGGTATTAAATATTGTAGCAATGGAATTTCCGATATAAAAGGTTTTGTGGATGCCGATTGGGCAAATAATACAATAGATAGGCGGTCTTATACAGGATTTTGTTTCTTATTGTCTAATGGTGTCATATCTTGGGAATGTAGGAAACAAAAGACTGTTGCTTTATCAACTTGTGAAGCTGAATATATGGGAATTTCCGAAGCTTGTAAAGAAGCAATTTACTTAAGAGCATTGCAATTCGAAATAACTAATAAAATGTACACCTTAACATTGTATAATGACAATCAGAGTGCACAGAAGCTGTCGACAAATCCAGTATTTCACAAGAAATCCAAACACATTGATGTGAAATATCATTTTACTAGAGAATGTGTTTCGAATAATATAGTAGATTTGCAATATTTGCCGACAACAGACATGCCCGCTGATTTACTAACAAAAAGTCTATGTTCGAAGAGACATTATATGTTTATGAAAATGTTAGGTATTGTTAGTGTGTAAAATGTTTATATGATTATTTGAGATAGTGGGGGTGTTAAAATAGATCTAAAATATTCATGTACAAAGTAGTGACCTCTGTTGTCAATGTCATAGCTCGTCATAACTCTGTTACATTATCTGTGTAATGCTTTGTTACATTATCTGTGTAATGCTGATGTCTATAATCTATAATATAGTTCTCTCTTGTCTTTCAACGTGGTCGTTTCATTACACTACCGTGCCTCGGAGAGCACGTAAAGCCGTCGGTCCGGTTGTTATCATAGACATCTGGTAACGATCGTTACTCCTAGTAGGGAATTTATCCGCCAACCTGCAGTGGAGCAGCGTGGTGGATTAAGCTCCAAACCTTCTCCTACATGGAGAAGAGGCCTCTGCCCAACAGTGTTAATAGGCTGATTCAGTTCAATTCAGTACATGGTACTGTTCGGTACCGGTCACTGTTTGTTCATAGTCTGATTTTAGTATATCTATATATAAAGTCTCATAAATCATTTTTGGTCCAATCACAGTCTGGTTGTGTGAAATTGTAGTTGGAAAATATTATACCATAACAAGGATTACCTTTACATTATATATACTTTTTTTATCTGTAGATTGATTTATAGCTACAGACAGTGAATTTAGGACTAAACTATTCAGCACCATAAGCTTGCTCATGACAATATTTAATATAGTTTATTGTAATTATAAGAATCAATATGATGGTTGATTGCCTAGTCATCAAAACTTTAGATTAGGTATATTAACAAGTTATTTACAGTAAGATTAAGAAAGAAAGAAATAATAATTAAAGACACGAGAAAAAGTAAATAAAAAAAAAGTTATTCTCAATACAATTAATTCAATAGTAAGATTTGCGAAATTATGGTTCTTTCAACTTATTTTATTAGATTATAATTCTTGTAACATGTACATGTATGTGCATACCTTTGACACTATCTTCAACGGTATTAAGCGGTGCAAGGAAACTCTTTCCTTGAGCGTAGGAGAAGAAAAGCATCTTCAGTATATGCGAGTAGTATATCGATACGCCACCACCGCCGACTAATCCGGCAACATCCTGTACAAAAAAAAAAGTTTAATATGTCATCAAAATATTGTTGTAAGCGCGCATTTATGGAAATGATTAACACGCGGAACTTGAAGGCGTACTTTATATATTAACAAATTGATGCCTATTTTTATACATACACTAACTTAAAACTAGTATGAATACTTGCAGATAAAAAGAACCGCCCAATCACTGCAAGGAGTATGCGAGCGAGAAAGTGCTATAAGATGTATCGCACAGTGGTCATCATAAATATTGAACACTGTTGGGCTTGCTGAGCAAATAACTCAAATAATATATAACAATCTAACAACGGCTTAGGTATTTTTTATTGTCCTGTATTTATTTTAACTGAACCAAGCTACTCTATTGCAGGTTGGCCGATATTGTTTCTACTATGAGTAACAATTGCTATTATGTGCTCCCCGAGGCACAGTGGGGCAACCCACAAAGAAATACACCCAGACTAGAAATAAATATTTGCCCCAAGTGGGAATCGAAGAAACGACCGTCGACCTTAAGACGACTACTTGCACCACTATGCATAAAATAACTCACTTGTATTTCTGGGTGTAAAACTTCAAGTGTGTTCGTAACATAGAATGTTCCTAAGGTTGCACGTGACTCTTCACTCATCGGCTGCCAGTAAATATGACCTGCAGAGCTCATACATAACATGTGCATAATATCTTCCTGATTGACGAATGTAACATCGCGAACCTAAGATAAAACATATTATATTTAGTAACTTATACTAAATGAAAAATCAATAAACTAATTTACATGATCAAAAAATCTCCTATTATACGATACCTTCCCACTCGGCACAAGGAAATGATGCATTGGATTATTCAAATCTTTGCTCAGGTCGAATATCTTAACAAAATCAGACGTGACGAGAGCCAATTGCGTCTGCGAGCCCGGTAACCAGATTGCTTTAATTACATAGTTATTGGCTTCCAATCCAGTGTTCAAAACGAAGTGGTCTGCTACTGCACCTGATAAAAATGGAATCCGTCTTTTATTATTTTAATTTATTCGATTTTATAGTATGACATGTATTACACGTTGAATTTATATAGTGTCTGCGAGTAAACGTACGGCGTCACGTCACGCTACAATGCGGCCAACAATATAAATGTGACTCAGATTAGTGATAATTTTTGTTGACTACTGATATAATATATAATGATATACAAAATATAATATGCACAGCTGTCAATTTATTTTGATATCTCCTGTATTTCGAATAAAAAATATTTTTAATTTTATTTTCTTTCAACAGACTTTTTACTTTACAAAAAACCGCATTGGTGTAAATACTGTGAAAGTCTCAGCTTTAGATACATATTGTTACTCACCCCCACTGTTAAATGTAAGGACGTGACATTCTTTCAAACCGCACACGGCTAAAAGATCCTCATTCCATGGATTGCCACTGAGACTGAGCACGGTGAACGGTATAGGTGCAGAAGATAGTCGTGTTAACGTCAATTTGTGTTTAGAGGAATCAGCTTGTTTGAGTAAGGCTGATAGTTGAAGAACTGTGATTTTTCCTATAAACAAAATAATAGGACTTTATTAAGCTGTGGATAAAGTTTAAAATAATATATGTAAAAATTTTTATTTACAAGAACTAAAGAGAATAAGATACAATTCCACAATACAAATTTTCCATTAGGGTTTACTTTTTGCGTGCTCCATTGGTAATCTGAAGCTTAATATATAAATATATGAGTGATTAACCCTTAACCACCTACCAGCGGTCTCAGAGACCGCAATGATTTTTCAAATTCAAATATTTCCATGTGTGAATGGCGTGAGCCACAGCGCGGTCATGTACCTTTTCTACACATCAATTAGCATCGCGCTTGTGCTCAGCAAGTGTGTACGTGCGAGCGTTTGGCCAGGGTAAGTAAAAATAATTCACTAGCGGTCTCCGTGACCGCACGTAGGTGGTTGTGTGACTTTTTTGTGTTTATTTATTTGTACTGTTTTAGTATCAAAATGAACAAAATTGAGGAAAATTTTGAAAGATTGCTTCAGGAAGAGATCTTCGATGAAGAAGATATTTCTGGTGAAGAATGCAGAGACTTCGAACCTGATGTTACTGTTAATCAAATGCAGACTGAAGAGTGTGAATCCGAGTCTGAAATTGAGGGTGACGACGATCAACATAGCTTGTCGGAACCAACAGTCTCTTCAAGGTCACAATCTCTATCCAGGTCTCCAGAAGAAGGTGACTCGTCGGAAGATAATGTAGCAATAAGCTAATAATTGATAATAAACATAATATTGTACAGCAAACGCCAGGTATAAAACCAGCTTTTCGTAGAATTCTCAATAATTCTACCACACCACTTAATTTATGGAGTGTCTTATATACGGACGAGATATTTGATAAAATTAAAACCAAACAAACGCCGCGAAAAAAATAATCGTGTTCCGATGGACATCAAGAACTCTATTCGCCGTATTTTGCAAACTAAGAAAGATTTAACAAGTACTTCTGATGCCAAAAAACTTGAATTTCGTAAAACATGTCTCACGTGATGATCCAAAAAAGAAACCTAAAACAGCTTACCTGTGTTTCGTGTGTAAAGTACCCATTTGTTTGGAAAGCTCGAAGAAAATGTGTTGTTACTGCCGCGAAAAAATGTAAAAGTTTAGGCATTGCAGTTTTCTTTAGTTTTTAATTTTTTGTTTATTTTTTTTTATTTGGTTTTATTTTTAGTTTATTAAAATTATAAGAAATAAGAAAAAGAAGTGAAAAATGTATGTTCCTAATGATAAAGAATTCGTTATTTTAGTATAGTAATTTTTGGTGCCATGATTGTTATTACATAAATATTATTCCTTTTTCATAAGACTTTTATATTACTATTGCTAATTTGTGGTGCTAAAATAAAGCAATTGAGTATAAATATGCAATTTATTTAACCGAACTTTAATTTGTTATGATAGATCGCAAAATAAGCGCGATAATCTGTCGGCGGTCTCTGTGACCGCACGTAGGTGGTTAAAGAACAAAAATAGTAGCTAGGTGGTTAAGGGTTAATAAAGATCTATATAAAGTTTAATTTTGGAAAGAATTATTATTATTATCTTATAAAAAATAAATAAAAATAAAAACGTGTAAATGATAACTACCAATGATAAAGCCTTGTTTTTTAAAATCTTTGTTTTTTACAATTTGTTAATTTTAATTTTTTTTTTTATATCTAATAATTAATAAATAAATAAAATGTTTACCTTTCTCGTGTGATACAGCAAGGTGCTGTCGTCGTCCGTGCGGTGAAGCGAGACAGCACATGGCGACGCGACGCAATTTATGAGCCGACATTAGTTGCCGAATTGTTTGTCCATTTTCACCCGTGTACGACATGCGTACATTTTCGAACGCGCCTTCTTGTGATCCTAGACGGAAAAATATCCATTACCATTATATGTATAGTAATATGTACCTGAATTAAAATCCCTAATCCTATATCATAAATGTGAATTGTAAGTTTGTTTGTTATGCTTTCACGCGAAAACTACTCAACCGATAATCATGAAACTTTGTACATATATTCTTGGGAGGTGTTAGACGTAACACAGGATACTTTTTATTAAAATAATAACATTTTTTTTATGAAAGACAAAAAAAAATTGTTTATCAAAAAATCTCAAAATCTAGCTACTTCAACACGATCTAGCGTTGCAGTAATTCTATTGTGCATTTCTACTGTAAAAGCTAGTTATAAAATAAACTATCAGTTGTTCTATATTTAAAGCATAATATTATTAGTTCCTAAGTAAAATAAATATAGGTATGTGTAAGTGGAAATTTGTTTCATATAGTTGTAATGAATGAAAATAGTTGACGTAACGTTATAATAAGTATCAAGATCCGTACCGAGCGTGGGCAGCATGAGCGCGTCGGTGTGCGTGAAGCGCTTCTCGCCGAGGTGCAGCTGCGCGAGCGCGCGCTGCGCGCGGCCGTGCGCGCCCACCGCCGCGCCGCGCTCGCACGCCGCGCGCACCGGGCCCGCCAGCGCGCCCAGCAGCCGCCGCACGCGCTCCAGGCAGCCGGGCCAGCCGTTGTACGACAGCAGAAACGAGCGGCAGCCTGCAGGTGCATTTCTAATTTTAAATACTCCATTTTGGGAACCACTGGACCCATTCGAAGTTTTGAAGTGATAACTTCTTATGGGAGGGTAAACCGCTTTGTTACGTAACGCGTTATGACGCCAGTCTATCTGGCTTCCCTTTCTCTTACGCATACGGCAATGGTAGACAAGCTCCTCTCTCACTCTAACCCGCAGCGCTAGCCGTATTTCGGATAGACGCTTCCCCCTCTGCTACTACTCAGTGTTTAGTGTGAGATAGATATACACTGTTAACAGTGAGCATATAACCTAAAGCTATCATCGTTTGTGAAAGTGATTAATAAATATTAGTAATAATGATTAATTTTTATATTAAATAATTCAACTTAGATTAGTTTAAGTAATCACTTCTGTGGGGTGTCCCGAGACGCACAAGTTTTTTTTTTTTTTTTAATTATAATACAAAACATGAAGACAACTAAAATATATGAATAGTCATAGAAATGCAGCACTGAAAATAAACATAGGAAGCATTTTGTACCTTGAATGTTATGAGCAAGCACAGGGCGTCGTGGCGGCGCAAGTAACGTGGGGGGAGTTGGACTGGATGGTCGACGTCTGATAGAGGGCGCAGGCGGAGTCTCCTCCGTGGCGCCGCTTCCTCCGCGAGCACCGCCGAGCGTCACCGAACGTTTTACAAGAGCTTGGCAGCTGAAACGATTGATATTTTTATTCACATAATATCTTTAAAATAATGACAGACTTTATGAACATTTTAGCTAAAATAACGTAAATGAAGTAAAAACGAATCGATCGAATCGAACGAACAATCACAACGACATTAAGTAAGACATCGATTAATTACCTACTACTTGTCCACTAATTAACATACAAATTTTCTATTTACACGAAGCGCTAAAACTAATTAGTAGAGTTTGTATGCATATTTAGATCATCCACATGGCTAGTCACCTGGAGTCCGGCTTGGCGCCGCAGTCGCAGAAGAAGTTCCCGAACTTGGCGTAGGAGACGTCGTGCCCGCGGTGGCACACGCGCGCGCACACGGTGCACACGCCCACGCCGTCCACCATCTTGCAGGTGTGGCAGTGGTACCAGTGCTGGTTCATGAATTCGCGCTGCGTCACCGTGAACGTACACAGCTTGTACTGTAGCATCGCATCCTCGTCCTAATAATATTTATTTTAGTCATAAATTTCATAATGGATTTTCTTCACTTGAGATACATTTACTACACTTTCACTTAATATATTAAATGTATAAATGACGACCGTTCTGGTGTAGTGGTGTGGGTAGTTGCCTCAACGCCGCGCGCCGGCGGTCGCTGGTTCGATTCCCTTTCAGAAAAGACATTTGCACAAATATTTGTTTTCAATTTGGGTATATGTCCTTGTGGGATTCCCCGTCGTGCCTCGGAGAGCACATAAAGCCGTCGGTCCCGGTTGATATCATAGACACCTGATAATGATCGTTACCCATGGTAGGTAAATTATCCGCCAACCCGCAGTGGAGCAGCGTGGTGGATTAAGCTCCAAGCCTTTCATCTATATGGAGTAGAGGCCTTCGATCAGCAGTGGGTAGTTTACAGGCTGATACAGTACAGTATTATAATGTATAAAACTATTCATTACAAAATTTGTTAATTATATTGTTGCACTATAGGCGAAGATATTGCTTAACACGTTCACAGTCCCCCATACAAGGGTCATTTTTTTCCTGTCACGTCCACTTGTATTTTTGTGATAATGTATTGTTTAGGTCCTATAGTGAAACAAAATCAATATATTTTTTATTATTTTATTAATTTTGTATAAAAAAACAGCAAAAAAACATGACTCTTGATGGAGTCATAAACGTATCAATTTGGAATTACACGACTCTTTATGGAGTCACATGAACGTTTGGCGCTAAATTGAAATTTATGAGAAAGATTGGCAACATTATTTGTCTATGCTAATAGTAGTTTGTTACAAATCTTAAGCAAAAAAGTTAATTTTTGTCAATGGTTTTGACGGTTTTTTTTTTTTCGTGGGTAGCTTTTGAATTAGTTTCCTACTTCAAATCTTACATCTACCTGCAATTAGTGGCGATATGGCGAGCCTAAGCAACAAAGATATCGAACGTTGGCTGGAAAATAGTGATTGTGACTCTCTTCAAGAAGAAGATTTCGTTTTTGACCGTGAGCATACCCCTGTTTTTGAAAGTTTAGAAGATATATCTAACTTTGTAACTGATTCTCGTCCAGAGTCAGTTAGCTTATTAGATCAAATAGCACAGCCTGTTCATGTTTTACCATCGAATACCCAGTTACATGTAAATAGAGAACAAAGTGATTCATTACAAACCTCTGAATGCGGACCTTCAAATCGATTTTCAGCTATAAGAGAAATAATAAATATTGAAGCAGTCAGTGAATGGAATACACAGATTCACGATCTGGTGCCAGAAGAATTTGCTGACCCTATACAAAAACAAATTATTCACTTTGATAAAAATACAGACGTATATACCATCTTTCGACAAATAATAAACTCAAGCGTTTTGGAACTAATGATTGAACAAACGAATATTTACGGTCGTCGATTGAAATTAGAATCCCAATCGAATCAAAAATTATATCAACGCATACGTCGCTGGAAAGATATCACAGAGGAAGAAATGTTGAAATTTTTAGGGGTTTTGTTGCTAACCGGAATAGTATCACTTCCAACTATAGAATGTTATTGGAAGATGAATAAACTTTACTATCATCCTCTTTTGCATGACATTGGCATGTCTTACAACCAATTCAGTCCAATACTTAGATGCTGGCATTTCGCAGATAACGACGCACCACGGTCCGCAGAAGACAGGCTATATAAAATAAGTCCTCTTTTGAGCCGAATCCAAAACAACTGGAGGCAAATTTATACTCCCGGACGTATCGTTGTTGTTGACGAATCCATCGTCCACTTAAGAGGCAGACTCTTGTTTAGGCCAGTATATTCCATCTAAAAGCCATAAATATGGCATTAAAATTTATAAACTTTGCTCAGTTGATGGATATGTATGGTCGTATGAAATATACTGTGGTCAAGGAGTAAAAAATAATGCCTTGGATTTGTCGGGAAGTATTGTTGCTCGTTTAGCAGAAGAATTGTTGGATGTTGGCAGGCTGGTAGTTACAGACAACTATTATACTAGTATTCCTTTGGCAGAACACTTGAAACGCCGCAAAACTGATCTATTAGGCACAGTAAATCCACGAAGAAAAGGACTACCAAGTGCAGTTGTAAAAGCGAAATTAGAAAGGGGAGAAGCTGCAGTAATGCAAAAAAAATAATATGGAAAAAAAAGGAATTGATTTGGCGGACCAATTATGCAGTTATAACAGCCCGATGCGAAAATCTGTCATTTGGTATAAAAAAATCGCCATAGATTTGATATGTATATCTTTGGTGAATTCTGTTTTGATTTATAACGAGTTTCGCCAACGCTCCAAGGATAAAATTACAATTTTAGTTGGCCACGAAATAATTATTAAAAAACTGCTTCAAGTGCAAAACGAACAGCGTCTCCAGAGGCTTCCACGTCCATCAGTGCAATCAGAATACTCTAGACATGAACTACAAAAAATTCCTAAAACAGGAAATAAGACGAATAAGAAGAGATGTTTTGGTTGCTACCACAAGGAAAGGAAAAATGGAAAATCCGCTAAAGCGCGTCTGCTTCTGCATCTAAAGTCACGACCTGGTGTACCAACTGCAAAAAAGGATTTTGTATTCACTGTTTTAGTAAATATCATAATATTTTCTAATACTTTGCGTTGATTATTACTAACTACGTTGTGTTGATTATAATACAAAATAATATGATTGTTGATTATGTATAAGAAAAAAGCTCTAAGAACTACAAATAAAACATTTTATAAGTATATGTTTTTTTTTTTTTTTTTTTTTGTAATAAACCAAAAAAAAGTTCAAATTTTAGGTTATTAAGAAAATTCGTATCTTTACTAACTTTCGAGGTTTACACATTGCAAAAATTGCAGACATATTCAAAACTCACCAACTCACAAGTCTAAATCAAAATCCAAACCCAATTCACACGTCCGGTCCAATATTTCATTATTTAAAATGTATGTAATTTTTGACTCCATATGGGGGCGTGGAGTTATGACTGAAGTCATTTTGCGACTCCAAATGGAGTCGTGGACAGTGAACGTGTTAATACACACACAAAAAAAGGAAATAATAGCATAAGCACTCACAGAGTCGTCGGCGCTTGTATCGTCTTCATCTTGTTGTTCGTCTGCGTAATCGAAGTCGAATCCGAGATCTGATGGAGATTCCCATGTGGGACTTACGGATCGCCAAGCTGCAAATGATAACATTTATATTGTATGAGATATTTTTTAACCTAACCGACGTTATTTTTAATACGGTTTTTATTTTAATACTTACTATGTGGCTGTGCAGATCCAATAGCATGCAATGCATCGGCGAGATAAGACAGGAGAACGCATGCCGATTCAATCTGAGAGGTTATGTTCGAGTCTAATTGGCCTTCCTCCAACTTTTCGAGTACCTCCGGACTGCTAAGGTTGTCCACACTATTGAAAATATATATATGATTAAATAATATATGAGGCCGTCAGCGCAAAAGTGACCTAACCCACAATTTTTTATATTCGTACTTATCTGTTGCAATATATTTAAAATATAATACATTTTCATGCAAAACCGGCCCATGCCTAGTTTCGTCCATGGATAGCAGATGACGTTCTAAACATTCTTTTTGCGCCTAATATTTTAGTTAGTATGGAGATAATGAGGTTTGAATTTTCATGAGTTTAAATTGAATACATAGTAATTATATTATATTTGAATTTAGTTTCCAGGTGTGTTTTATTTAGTTACTATGGTACATTATTTGTGATGAAGATTATTTTGGAAAATAATCACATAATAGAAGCGTTTTTCCTGAAATAAAAACGCATATTAAATACTTACCTTATTTGAAGCTTACTGTTTGAGATAGGCCCTATCTGTTTTCCGGTTATTTATGTCCTTCTCCTTCACTCCTATACATCTGTCTCGCTCGCACACTCCCCACCAGGCAGGCCCGAGCGCAGTAGGGCGCCTCGAAGGCATTCTCGAATCATTGAGTCGAAAACACCAGGCAGAAATTAATTGTAAGCTTCAAATAAGGTAAGTATTTAATATGCGTTTTTATTTCAGGAAAAACGCTTCTATTAAATCCATGACCGTTATTTGAAGCTTACTGTTTGAGACGTGTTTGTTATCGCCTGGTGGTGGGGACGCCAATGTGAAGTAAGTTTGATTGACTTCAGGAGAATAATCTATACCTATGGATTAAGCGATAGATATTCATTATTTGGAAGATATTATATTATTATATTAAACAGCTTTGGAGTGTGCAAGAAATAAATACAACAAAAACCAATCATTAACAATTCTGTAGTCAAAAAAGTCACTCCATTAGTATAATCTGTGTTCCAAAAACAATTAATACAGAAGATAAAAATTTAATCAGCTGGGTTGAACATTCTAGTAATGCTGTTGCTAGCAGAGGCTGGCAGTATCTCTCGTCTGTAGAAGCGTGTAAAAGTCTCTTTGGACTTCCAATTTCCTCTGGATAAAATTTCATTCAGAGGTAAGTTAACAGATAATATATTATTAACAGACCAATTTTTTGAAGATACTGCTGATCGTAGACTTCCAGGTGTAGCGGGTATACCAGCCTCTGTTAGTATAGTTTTAATCCATCCCGCAATCACAGTGCGAGAGGCTCTGATATTTATAAATAAGTTTGAACAATTACCCGAATCTCTAATATCTTTAAGAAGATCAATTAATTTTCTGACCAAAAACACAGGATCCAGATTTTTACTACTCGTATTAGGCAATAAATTCCATCCCGATTGCCAATGTGTGTCACTGTCGGTTTTGGAGCCAAATACTGGCTTTAAAATAATGTTACTGCCGTCATCGATGCAATGCTCTGAGTCCACTAGCAGCAATGTCAGATCGTGAACTCGTCTGCCTGGGCACAGGAGGAGGAGTGTTGCTGTATGTCGAGAAGTGGCAAAAGGGTTATTTTCATCTACAGTGTTTGAACTTAAAAAGGTATCTAAATTCCATACAGAAGGCTTGTGGGTGACAGGCTTCTTTAAAGCAATAGACTTTAAGACATGTTTTACTAATGTATGCAAACTTATTCGTCCAACGTCTTCGGCATTGCATAGAGTAGCCACCACTGATTTGTGAAGCAAAATAGTGTTATAAGAAAACTTGTCGACTAGATGTAGGTCCGCTATATATCTAGCAACGATGGGCCCTGTTCGGTGAAAAGGATCCAAATTATATTTTTTTAGACCAAGATACCCATCGATCCCATGCGACCTTATAGGTTTTAAGAGTCGACGTACGCCACGAGGATTTAAGTAATTGTATTTGATCTTCATTCCAACCCGTCAAACTCTTAGACCACCCCCACACTTCTAGACTTTGAGAGCCATCTCTTGCACCTTGGGGGGTGGCAGACCGGTCGTGGTGTCTATTAGATTTTCCTTGAGATTGGTGATCGACCACGGAGCTGCTACTGCTCGAGCTTTGAGATCGGCCCGCCAAAATACCCGATACCACCGGGGGACAATTAAAAGGTACACCTCGGTCACCGAGTTGAGGTGGGCCAGCACCTTGGGTATCAGGTATGGTGGTGGGAATACCCACGCAAGGTGGTAGTTCCAATGCCGGGAAAAGGCATTGTGGAATAACGCTTGGGTATCTGTTAAATCCATCCAGAGACACGTAATTGGCTACCACGTTTGATCGACTGGACGCAAATAGATCTACTACCGGAGTGCCAAACTTGTGAAATACCTTCTCCGTGCAAGCGGGCAGAAGATGCCATTCTGGTACTTGCTTTTGTCTGGAGAGGTGATCCGCATGTCTGTTGTAAATGCCGGGTATATAATTGACTGTCAGATTTATTTGATGACAATCTAGTAAGCGGAACACTCTGTACGTTACTTCCATCAGAGGTGGCGATCTCGTGCCGCCCTCGTTCCGCAAGTGCGCCACAACTGTTCGATTGTCGCACTGGAACAGAGCAGTGGACTTGCACAGTAGAGAACCGTGGGTTTCGAGCGCCTTTAAGATTGCCAGCATCTCTTTTAGGTTGCACTGTAGATATGCATTTAGGAAACCGAGCAGAGACCGGTGACGTAGTCTGTCCTGTGGCACCACAAAACTTGCAAAGTTCAGAAGGCCCACTAGGCTTTGCAATTCTTGCAGGCAAGCCTTGCCCGAGTTCAGCCTTGCAGAGAACTTGTCGATAAGATTTCTGACTTTGTCTTGCGGCAGAGATTTTTTGTTGGCCCAAGGATCCCACTGAACTCCCAGATACACAAGACTCTTTTGTGGGGATACAACGGATTTCTTTAGATTTACTTGCCATCCTAGATATTCTAGACGGTTCAGGAGAGTACGAACATGAGTTTGCAGAGTGTCCTTGTCCTGGTGAACTACCAGGAAGTCGTCTAGGTAGACAATTCTGCGCAGATTCTGTTCTCGCAATGTTTGAGCGACCCAGTTGCTCAGAGAAGCAAACACCTTCGGTGCTGTACTGAGGCCGAAAGATAAGCAGGTCATTTCTAATAGCTCCCCTTGGTAAATGAGGCGCAAAAATCTTCTGTGTGCCGGAGATATTGGTAAATGAAAGTAAGCTTGCGAAAGGTCTACTTTGCAAAGCCAGTCGCCTGGCTGGAGGAACTAGGGTATACGAAATACATTTATCAGGCTGAAGGGTTCCGTGATTACATAGTCGTTTAAGGCTCTTAAGTGATCTGTGATCCCTTTCCTCAAATGTGGCAATATTAGAGGTGGTTTTAGAAGAAAGGGTATGCGATACCCTATTATTATGCGAAGCAGAAAGTTTGGAGCTCCCATTTCCTCCCATCGATAGTAAAATAGTGCTAGTCGACCCGCCCTGAATTCTGTCGAGTCAGTACTTACGGTTTTTGTTCCCAGAGTTTCAGTCTGAGGAGACTCCGGGCGTTTACGGTTTCCTTTGCCCTGACTCTGAGGCTTGTAGCTTTAGCGGCCACCCCGCGAGCGAAATAAACCTCTGTTGTTGCTTGTAGGCGCCGTGCGACGGTCACTCTGGTTGCTCTGTCACTGAGAGCGTTCATGATAGCAGTCCTGCGAGGACTGGCGGTATTGATAATGTGGATGAGGCACAGAGGCGCAGCATCCATGGCTGATACCCTGCGAGGGTCCATGATAGTGAGCTGACCCCTGCGGGGGGTGGCGTGCAGTCTTGCTTGGTCCTGCTTGCGAAGCAGAGCCGCTTGTAGGATTAGCTAAGGGCATGAATGTCTTCTTAACCCCACCCATTTTTTCAAGGGCAGCAGTAAACGATTCGCTTTCGAATAAATGGCGGTCGGATGGTGGGATCTTGCGTAGCGTTGTCTTTATTAAAGGATCCCGAACGTGATTAGTTATTCCATCTCGGCGCATTAGTATAACTTCAGCCCTATGTCCACAGATAAGCTGCAACAAATCTGAGAACGCTTTGTGGAAATTACCTTTAGAAAAAAAACCTCCGTTATCTTATCCTGCAAGCTATTAAAATTAAAACCCTGTTCTTTCATAAGCCCAGGATAGTAGTTCTGACAAGGTAGATGATAACGCCTGCCTTTGTTTCAGCGCACAAAAAGTAAGAGCGGCGTAATCCTTGTCAGCATAAGCCAAATGGCGCAACTGATCATACGCACGAATCTCCTCATTAGCTTCTAGGTCAATAAAACCAGGCGTATGGCAATATGATTTTTGTACTTCAGAGTACCTGACCTCACTCCATTAACTTTTATTAAAATATTGTATATCCTGAAGGGCTTTCAATAAGTTATCGGGTGCTTTAGGAACCGCAGGCTCTTTCAGTTTTGTTTCAATATCGAAATTGAATGGCAGTTGAACCTGAGTAGGCTCACTCGCGCACGCATCACTACCATCATTGTACAAGATGCCACTAACACTGTCATCAATCAACAAGTCGTTGTCTATAACTGTCGCGGGCTCCGCATCGCCACATGGCACTGATGATGATAAAGCGATTTGATTACGTAATGCACTCACCTCTCGGAATAACTTGTGCATCTGCCGATTGTCCTTCTGTGATTTGTGACTATATTTGCCCTCCCTTCTTTTGTGGTGACGGCCACGTTCCTTCTTTCGGTCGGAAGAGATCGCAGAATCCGTGGAATCACTACGAAGAAGGGCTGCTACTAGATGATGAACTCCTAGCTGAGCGTGCACGTTTCCGTGGCACACGATCCCGCGATAAACACACCTAGGTTCCTCAACACACGTGTTTACACATGTACTAATTTTTTATCTAAATCATCCATTCTAAAAGTAAAACACTTTTTAAAAAGGTAGGTACTTGTACAAAAAAATAAGGAAACACAAAAATTCACAACTAGGACACAGTATAATTAGGACACTTTATACTAAGATTAGGAGAAAGGACAATAGGTAAATGTTTCTAGAAATAAAAAGAAACTAAGAAAAATAACGCTAAAAATACGTTACATACCTGCGTAATCAATTTGAATTATAAACGTTAATATCAAATAGACTTAAAATACGAACGGTAACACCGTTTAAATATGGAATTAACTCACGCGCAGGTGATACTTCTATTTACGGTGAAGACAACCGTACTCGCCGGAAAACAAGACGCCAATGATTCGAGAATGCCTTCGAGGCGCCCTACTGCGCTCGGGCCTGCCTGGTGGGGAGTGTGCGAGCGAGACAGATGTATAGGAGTGAAGGAGAAGGACATAAATAACCGGAAAACAGATAGGGCCTATCTCAAACAGTAAGCTTCAAATAACGGTCATGGATTTAATAATATTTTTTTGTGGTATAGGCTGGTAGAGTTTGATTTACTGTTCTCTTATATTTACGCGAATTTTACTCATTTAATTAAAAGTCTAAATCGGATTTTATCGCGTTTATTTGTTTAAAACTTTAGTTTAACGATTTTTTTAATAAAATTAAATTATTTTCCGACGTTTCGGACCCTTTACAGGAGATCATAGACGCTGTATTGTATTTGCAGTGTACTATATTTTTATAGCTTTAAAAAAAAAAAATTGGCAACCCTATATGTAATGTAAAGTGACGTGATACCAGGAGGACAGCCATCCGAGCGCGGCGGGGAACAGGTGGCGGTGGTCGGCGCCGGCGTGCGCGTCGGCCAGGCGGCACAGCTCGCGCAGCAGCAGCGGCGTGCAGGCCGGCCCGCTCACCTCGATCAGCGCGCCCACCATGCGCTCGCACACCTTCTCGCCGCTACGCACCAGACACGATTACAATTGTATTACTGCTCTACTACGATCTTGTTGTAGACATTCATGGAAAAATGAGGATGTTTTGTACAGGGATTCGGTTGTCATTAATTCTTTTTATTTTTCGTATAAATAAATATATTTAACATACACACACGGTCATCTGTTCTTAAGGTAGACAAATTAATGCCTGCTTAGCATAGCTGACTGATATACATTTCTTTTTTTTTAAATAAATATACATATAAATGAATATGTTACACTGAGACTCGGGGCGGGAATAAAATCAACAGCCCTGGAGCCGAAACAGGGTCACTGTCAACTGCACCAACGTGCCAGTTGGATTTAACACTAGTTAAGTGAACAAATATTTAAATTAATTTATTATGTTTACTACTTAAAAAATAACATTTATGAAATTGATAAACTTGGGCCTAGCTATAGATATACATTAGAAATAATTACAGGAATAAGGAAAAAAAATGTATTTAATATTATCTTTATACATTTCCAGCTAAAAGTATTATAGAATCTTCATTTTCTTCATAAATCTTTAATATATTTTCTCGAAGTCATTTATGTTATTGAACAGATTTTACATTGGAAATATCATAATTTAAAATATGACACTTACCCATGATGGACGATGTGCTTACAAAGCAGGGAAAGTAGTGTAGCATTATCATTAGAGTAATCAAATGGATTGCTAGCTTCAGTGCTAACGACAACTGCGCTTGAATTTTCTTTGCTACCGCCTTCAGACCAGCTGACATTTTCTGCATTTAAATAAAAAAGTAATAATAGAAAAATATATTCATAAACATAAATATAGTGATGAATAAAAAGCGTAATTATATCTTAACATTTAAAGTAATAAAACTTATATAAATTTGTATTATTAAAAAGTTATAGTGGTTCTTACCTGAGTTACTAGACTGAGCAGGTTCCGCTGGAGGTCTTGGAGCTGGTATCCTATGGATTCATATTACAAAATTTATGTAAGCCTCCAAAATATATAAAATACTCAAAGTTTAGTACTAACAAAGAAAAGCTACTGGACCATTTTTAATCAATCGAAACATTTGCATCGCATCGTACAAACGCAGTGCGATTTGCATGATTATTAAAAAAAAAGTGTGCGTTTCGGGACGCCCGAGAGAAGTAATAACTTGAACTAAGTTTAAACTATTTGATATTGAAATTATTTAACTAGAGAAAAGCTTAGGTTATTACTTAAATTTTATGTATATTAATATAATAATGCAAGGAAAAGTTATTAACACTGTTATAGAATAGTATGTCTATCTCACACTAAGCACTGAGTAGAGAGACGGCGAAGCGTCTGTCCGAAATACGGCTAGCGCTGTGGCCTAGAGTGAGAGAGCCGTATGCGTGAGAGAAAGGGAAGCCAGACAGACTGGCGCCATAACGCGTTACGTAACGAAGCGGTTTACCCTCCCATAAGAAGTTATCACTTCAAAAACTTTACTAAATAGTTGTATAGAAATGAAAATATAAAATACAAGATGGTTACACTGGCGGCGGGTCGTTGAAGACGGGCAGGTCGTGGTCGGTCCTGGTGGCGCTGTCGTCGGCGCGGAAGACGGAGCGCAGGTCGTGGTCGGTCCTGGTGACGCTGTCGTCGGTGCGGAAGACGGAGCGCAGCGCGTTCCGCAGCGCCACGGAGGCGGGGTTGCCGTCGGGCGCGGACGACGTCGGCGTCGGCAGCTCCGTCTCCGTCGGCGTCGCGTTCGCCGTGCCCACGTTGCCGTTTGTTGGTGTCGCTGGGGATACATAGTTATAATAATAGTTTACACTGGATCTCGGCTCGCACAGTTTTAATTTTAATGATCCCTTTCCTGCTCTATAGCATAAATTATGACATAAGCTATTAGTACACTTATCAAAATCGGTTTAGCCTATAAAACAAACAAAATGAAATGTATATATATATATATATTTACTGTTCTCTTGTATTTACGCGAAATATACTAATTTAATTAAAAGTCTAAAACGGATTTTATCGCGTTATGATCTCGGGGGACTGAAAAGGGTCTCATGGACGCTGTAAAGGTTCTGAAACGTCGGGAAATAACTTAAAATCAAATATTGTTAAACTGAAATTTGAAATAAACGCGATAAAATCCGTTTTTAGACTTTTAATTTAAAAAATATATATTTATTTATTCCATAGATACACCATCGACACGTCATAAGAACATTATAGGTTTAGATTTATGAATATATTTGTGTATGTATCTTATATGGCGAGCATATGATTTAAACAATATTTACTGTTACACAAATTACTGTCTTGTTTTATGCTCTTGCACTACTGTACACCACGGTAACATCATCTCTTAACATTATGGGTTAACTGATAGAGATATCTTCGAGATATAATTTCGCCATTGCACTATTTCAGTGTAATAAAAAATTTTAAAAACGTTTTTATTAATAATATCATTAACAATATATATCAACCAATCTGGATATCTAAACAAAACGCGGGTAAAACTGCGAGCGACATCTATTTAGTAAATATGTATTAGTGTGCCAAAAACAATATTCTTATACTTCAGCCAAATTCGATATGGAATGTTTACCAACAAACCGTTGCTTAGCAACCAACCATAGGCAGATAATAACAACCTATTGAAAAATAATTATAATAATTATATTTTTTAATATTTATACACAGTAGTATAAGCTACATAAAACTTGAAATAAATAAGTCAGGGATTTAGATATTATTATATATTATCTATAATTATGTGTTATAGAAGTAAAGTTTACTTGTTAACGTGGATATAACTAATTTCCCACTGAATGATTTCTAAATATTTTCATAAAAATGTATATACCTTTATTAAAAATGTCTACACTATCGCTGAATAGCATTCAAAATAAAACAACATTTGTTTTAAAATTAATTTATTGTGATTAATAATTTATGTTCAGACACTCATTCTCTTTTATTGTTTATTTTATTTTACTTACGTTGAAAAAACATAATAATTATAATATTTAAAGTAGAATATAAAAATCGATTACAATTTACCTTTAACAATATAACGACTGATCAAAAAAAGACCAAATGTTGCTTATCTGCAAAATTTTCCTGTCAGTGCAAAAATTTAGGGTTGTTAGATGTATATTAGTCATTAAAAATTTGTTAATTTTTGTAATAAGCTAATTTTCTTGCATATTACGTATTTGGTGGTTAAGTTCTATGAAACAGTGTTAAAGTAAAATTTTTAATGTATAACTAGGAAATTGGTGATAAATTACAACTTTTAATTAATAAAAGTTTGATAACCCTATACACGATGACATTTGGTTTGTTTACATAAATTCCACATCGAATTTGGCTCAAGTATAGTTATCTAATTTTCCATTATCAATTATCTGTTACAGCAATATTATAAATTTAATGAAATATGATTTAATTACTAGACATATAAAATAATTAAATAAGTAGACAAAGGAGAATGCCGATTTTTGTATGGGAGCCTGTACCAATTGCATGTTCATGAAATAAACATTTTTAGCCAGCTTATCCCATAATATTACCGTTGGCATGTAGAGTTTTTGTTTACGAACCCGCAGTTCTGAGATTTTTTATCATAACCAGGGTCACTATCTCGAAAGAGACTATCTCGAAAGAGTCACTGCAAACCTGAAACCAGCTTATAGCAAGTTACAAGTAACGAAGTTTTGATTCGGAGAAACAAAGCTCAACTCAACGAATAAAAACAGCCGACAGCAGAATAAAATAATAACACAAAAACGAACGATGCGTAAGCGACGAAACGAATCGAACGAAAATGTGACATTTGACAGTTGCTCAGCTCATAACCATGGAATTATTATGTACTAGGTACAACACACTGTACACAGGTAGGTTGTACACAGTACATAATAATTCCATGCTCATAACTGACAACTTGACAGCCCATGAGTGTTGCTATCTAGATCCAAATCGATATCATTTAATGTACAATCGAATAATGAATAAATTGTTCGATCAAAGTCTGAAATCAAGTCAATCAAAACGATGTATTTCTATTAAATAAAATCACACAGAACAAAGATTTTTTTAACACTAATTTAAAAATCACCGTCATAATAGTAATACATGCAACGGCTACAGCGCCCCATGTCCCGGAACCTACCGCCACCGGCGCTTTTTTAACGCCCTTCTGAACAGAAACACGTAGTTCCTTATGCTCAATTTGTTGACGTCCAATCAGACCGTCGAAGATCTGCGATAAAAAAAGCGCCGCGCTTTAAAAGCGCTTTCGTGTAAATGAGTACATGAGTATCCATTTGTATCATTTGAACGCTTTTTTAAAGCCCGGTGAAAAAGTGTCCGTGGAAACGAGGTATTATGCAATCGTTTTGTTAATGGCTGCATTCAGTCGAACACATCAAACGGTCATCGATTACGAATTATCTGCTTAACGCACACTTAACTGCGATGATTGTCAGCGATTTATCGCAATCGGACGCCATTTTATCCATCGGATTTCATTTCCGATTTTCGATTACAAACAGCGATTACATACTGTACTTCTGTCAGTGTCGTTGTTACAAAAACGTCAAAACAACTGAGCAGTGATCAAGGAATTTATATCATAACTGGAACGCTCACTTAATAAAATTGTATATTCAAATATGCACCTTGAAATATTTGACATAAGGTTGACATTGGCTTATAACATGTAAAGTGAAAAATCATTTCAAGCATTTCGTTGACTACTGGTATTTTGTCTCTTTCTTACGAGAGTTGCCTTGAATCCATGGTAGAAAGAGATGCAATTCCGGCCGTAGGAACGTTTTTTGAGTGCACGTGAGCATTCCAGTTTGTATATAAATTCCTTGGCAGTGATCTACTCAAAAAAAAAGTGCGTTTAGCGGAACGCATCGAAAATGGTAATCGGTCACATGATCAATGCCCAGCCGATTTTGGCTCCGATCTATTGCAGCCATTGATTTCTATTATCGATTTTTTTGTTGGTTGAAATCGATTTGCTTATGCTGGCAATCTATCAAATTCTTGAGAACCGGAAATACATTCGGAACTTTTATATTACATTTCGTAAACCCGAGTTTTATAATGATTCATAATTTGCTAATGGTAGTTAAAAAACATGAAATTAATTACGGGATATATTTTATTAACATGCAATTGGTACAGGTTTCGGCATTCTCCTATATGTCGGCATTCTCATACTTATTTAGAATGTTATTAACTTACCTGGTGTAACTAAGCATATGTGGGAAAGTAAATTGAGAAGTTTTTGCTGATCTGCAACACTGATGAATTTGCATACAGATACGCAAAGAGCACTGTTCAATTCAGAGTTATCGCAACCGGTAAATATCTTGATGAAAAGTCTGTAAACAATTAATTATAAATAATTTGAAAACATATTTTCATTTAGTTTAGTCCATTAACGTGGCATAAATAACTCACTTTATAACTCTCTCAGTGAAAGCAATTTTTCCATTTGGTGCTGTAAGTAATATTTTTCCAAGGACATAATCAGAGTTGTCTGCGAAAACATTTTCATATGCTGCTCTTCCTGCTGGTAGATCAAGAATCTTCTCCCAGTAAATAACCTAAAATAATTTTCAATCAATTATAACTATTTTAATGCTCAAAGCTAAAGTCTTAGTACTTAAGTTTAAATAAGCACTTAAAGTTAAAGTAATTTTTTTACAAAATAGTGTATTATTATAGTTTGATAAATATAAAATTACATGCCTTTGTATATGGACATAAACATTATTCAACAAAATATTCTTACCATATGCTTCAGAGCTTTCTCTGTTGATGGTTGCAGATGATCAACCAGAACTGTATACGTCGTCTTTAATATATATTCGTGTATGAGTTGTTCACTTTTATTTACTTGTGGCACCAAGACATTCAATGTAGCTGATAATGGATCACTTAAGAACTGAAGTCTGCCATCAGTCTGTATAAAAAATTTCATTAAAATTGATATATAAAGTATATTTAACGTATAATGAATGCTTTTAGAAATAATACTAACCAAGGCTGGAATAATTAAATCCAAGGTTTTCTTAGTAAGATTGGTATTCTCAGCTAGTTTGCTGGAGCCGATTTCTAGAAGCTTAGCCGCGGAATAGGCTAGCATAGTCAAAGACGCTCCAATAGAGAATTTGCCGCCAACAATCATGAGTTCATTGTGAGCCGCCACGAGAGCCAGGACTGCACTTTCGGATGGTATGATGTGGGATTCGTAGGAAGCCTGGAGAGCATGACCAAAATATAACATAAAAATATATCCCTCATATATACCAAGTATAACACATAGCTTAATCGAGTGTTGTCTCAGATTTTTTGCATATTTATTGATTATATTTAGCAAATTTTTTTATGTGTTAATCCAGACTATAATATAAATAGTATAATACTCAATTATTGTGCATACGAGAAAGTTTTGATAACAAATAAAAAGGATATTTGTTAAATCATTTGTCTGAGACATATTGAATTAGAGATTATCAATTTTGTCAATATTTTTGTGAATATTGAATTTTGAAGAACTTCTTTAGCGCTTATATACGATTTGGTACATTTTCATAATATTACTGAGATGATTTATACAGGAGTCCAGGTGAAGAGCCATTCCTTTCTTACTCTTCTTTTCTTTGAATTGGATCTTTATAAGATCATCTCATTAGCTGGTGGAGTATTTTTTCAAAATCAATGACTTCCATTACTGAATAAAATGAATTTAACAAAAATTTAATGATGCAGGTTTGGGTTCCATTAAATTGTCCTCGAATGTTCTTAATATTTTATTTCGCTATATATATCAGTTTAATAATAATAAGAAACATTGAAACCATCGAACGGTATACTAACAGTGTTGAGTGCGGTGATAGGCGGCACGGCGCAGGCCTCGAGCACGGAGGCCACGTGCGGCGGCAGCTGCACCTTGAGCCACGTGCCGAGTGCGGGCGGGCTGGCCGGACCGGTCGTGCCGGACGGACCGGATGGACCGGACGGAGCGGACGCGCCGGGTGCGCTCGATGTGCCGCACGAGGCCGCCGCGCCGCACACCTGCAGCCGCACGTTCGCGACGGCCACGTCCGACGGACTAAGCGCACTCGCCTCCGACGTCCGCGATATCTCTATTCCCGCGCTTAATCTATAGGAATAATTTATAAGTAATGAAAATTCGAAAATTGAGGGTCCGGAAATATAACACGAATATAAAGAGCATAAGTATGACATACTAAACACAATTTCCAGGGCAATTTTTTTTTATTTTTACTGGACAATTCCATTGTTCAAATCATGAAATATAGCTTAATTCTATACATGGAGTATAAGTTCACACAAAAAATATTCTTGCTACATAATATAGGTAATGTAAGTAGACAGATAGACAAGACAGATAAGTAATGTATGTATATTGTCAGCAGTGTAGAATTTTATTTATTTATTTGGAAGACAAACAATATTTAGTTACTAAACATAAAATAAAATATATTAAAAAAAATTACATTTACCAATTAAGCCTTCACAATTAAGTCTTAAAGTAGGTACAATGCCATATTAGCTTATTAAAAATAGATAAATATTATATGTTGATTGTTATAGTAAAACATTACGAACGGATACTAGTTAAACTATTGAACTTATTTAAAAAGTGAAAAAATCTAAGTCCTCATATTATATATCAGAGTAAGTTATGAGTCGGGTTGTTATTTGTATGCATAACGTACAATATTATTTGTTTAAATTTTAATTACTTTTAAAATTCCTAATTTAATTTTATATAATTTTGTACCTTTTTATATTAAAAACCTTGCAAATGTAATAAGTCATTAATTTTGTAATTTATGTAACGACCAATCAGAGCAGAGCGCGTGCCTCGGGGTCGAGGCGCCATCTTTACTTTAGAGAGGCCGACAGTTTTTGCGACACAGTTTGAGTGCTAGCTTCTAATCGAGTTGGATCACTGTGCAGTGTTTCTAAGCCCGCAACCACTAAGGTCGATGTCCACGGGAACAATGTTTCCCCGACATATATATCATTATGCACTTTAATTTCATTATTTAACGTAATATGATTTTATTGTAAATGATTACTTTTTTAGACATACCGGATTTCAATGAATCAAGACTACTATATATTATAAAATAATAAAATAACTAACCGGCAACATTCGAGTATGGTTTCGAGAAAATCCAACAAGTCAGGCATAAACTGATGCGCTTCGGAAGCTGAAGCGGAGTCCACGAGACACACCTTGAGTTTCATTAAAGCAGCGTCGCATGATATCACGTCGAGAAGAGATGGAAGTCCATCAGCTAAAGAATAAGTACAAGTTTTATATGTTTAAATATTTGAGATAAACACACGATCTCTTGTTCGTAAGGTAGGCAACTCAATGTCTGTTTTTATTGATAAACATATATATAGTTTTAGTAAATAAGCATTTACAAACATAATATACAAAATTTGTAATAATATTTAATATTATACACAGACTCGAACCCACAACACTGGAGCGGAAAGCAGAGTCCAACAAGTCAATAAATTTTCAATTCAGACAAGATTTAATAAATAATTACGACGTCAATTATTTTCATTAAAATAAAATGAAACCAGAGATGGTTCATTGCTTGTAAGTATATAAGCATGCATGCAATTTAGTAACTTACTCGTGAGATTTTGTTTCAGATGTTTCATAGTTTCAGAAGCGAGCCAGGCTGTGTACTTGATGTTGTCACACGATGCACTTACGCCAGCTAATAAATTTTCCGCATACTAAAATTAAAAACGTTTTATTGTAATTTCTTCCATTTGACTTTTTATAAGATTTTAAAGATTTGGAATATTTCATTCTTTCATTTGTCTATTATTCATAATCTTTAATATTACCCGATTTTACAATTTAATTTAACTATTAATTATATTAATATAACTATTAATTTTTTTAATGTTAAAAAATTACACTATTCATGCTTGCGGGCTGTAATCAAAACACGACATATTAAAACTGCGCAAAGGCATCGTTGACAGGCTGATTTTCCTTAGTTCAGAGCAACATTATACTAGCCTCTATATCCATTATCCCTAATTGTATATTATAATGTGAAACGTAAGTTTGTTATGTTTTCATGCGAAAACTACTTAACCGATCATCATTAAACTTTGTACACATATTCTTGGAGGTATTAGAAGTAACATAGGATACGTAAAAAAAAAAAAAATATCAATACACCCACGCGGGCGCTGCCGCGGGCGGAAAGTAGTGAATGTATAAAGTAAGCGCCAGACCTGCGTGTACATGCCCTGCTTGACGAGCGCGTCCTTGAGCCAGGGGTTGAACACCTTGTTGTCGGCGCGCGGCGCCCACACCAGCGCGTGCAGCGGCAGCGGCGACGGCAGCTCGGCGGCGGCGCCCGCCTGCAGCTTGTCCATGTGCGGCGTCGCGGGCGGCATGCTTATTAGTAGCCTGTGGGGCACATACCAGCTTACTGTACTGTACTGTATCAGCCTGTAAACGACCCACTGCTGAGCGACGGTTTCTTCTCCATATTGAAGAAGGGTTGGAGCTTAATCTACCACACTGCTCCACTGCGGGTTGGTGGAAAATTTCCCTACCATGAGTAACGATCGTTATCAGGTGTCTCTGATACCAACTGGGACGAACGGCTTTACGTGCTCTTCGAGGCACGGTGGGGAGACCCACAAGGACATACACCCAGACCGGAAACAAATATTTGTACAAATACAAATATCTGTCCCGAGTGGGAATCGAACCGGTGAACGTCGGCGCGCGGCGTTGAGGCGACTACTCGCAGCACTACACCAGAACGTTCGTCAGTTTGGTAGTATACCAGCTTGGTATATATTTAATGTAAACAATAGCTATTGCTGGCGACACCATGAAGCTAGAAGTGCAAAGTCGGCAAAAACAATCAAACTTTGTTTAATTAAAAGTCTACAAACGGATTTTATCGCGTTTATTTACTTCCACTTCCATGACTTCCAGACACAACAAGTTCATTCTGTGTGAATAGGAACGGTCAAAAGTAATAATTTATAATTGTATAAAAAGCGGGGTATGTAACAATTGATTCATTATTCGGACACCCACCACCTCAGTCCACCGAGATCATGGACGCTGTAAAGGGTCCGAAACGTCGGGAAATAATTTAAATTAAATATTGTTAAACAGTAAATTTAAATAAACGCGATAAAATCCGTTTGTAGACTTTTAATTAAATGAATAAAATTCGCGTAAATATAAGAGAACAGTAAATCAAACTTTGTATGAGAATTTTTAGCTAAATGGTTTCTAGACTATTTATGTTGCTTGCGCCGATTTCACAAAATACAAAATTCTACTCAGACTCACGATAAGTTAACAAGAAAATTTGAAATCAAATTTTATTGCATCAAATAGTAGGTCGGAATTTGTTGCTATTTTTTTGCTGGTGAAAATTGTGAAAAATGGAATCAAAACAAAAATCAGGAGACAACTACGACCGGTTACTGGAAATTAGGTTGAACCCTGCCAAGATGGATGAACTTTGGCTTCCAGTCCAACCGACTTGACTCTTGTTTCCATTTTGTTACTGGCTCTTAAGAACCCGTCTTTTGTCATTCTGTCATGGAGCTATTGCTGGCGACTACTCAATCGCGTAAAAACTACTAGAATTTAAAAAAAGATGAAGTTAAGATACGGATTCACTTATAATCAAAATAGTTAAGCAGAAGTTTCGTACTTCTTGCAAATCGTGACAAAGGGAAATGGGGAGTCTGAAAAAACATAGCTTTTGAAGTTCATAAACTGTACTTTAGTTTCCCTAAAAAAGATAGGGGGAGGATATACGTATTTTAAAAATTCATTTCAAGTTACATTTCCATGTTTTAATTTTTGTCTAAAAATTGTTTGTTTAAAAAACTGTCAGCTATTTCTAAAAAAAAAATCTTTAAAGGCAAATCTTAATTTATTTAAATAATTAATGCAACATGGATATTCAATAATCATAATAATAAAAAAAATTGTAACAAAAAACATACCTCCAAGTGGTCTGGAAGCAATAATTCGCAGCAGCCAGAGCGGCCGGCGAGTTGTGGTACTGAGGGTTGTCGCAGAGGCACGCAGAATTCAGTAAAGATAGTAATGCATCTAGCAATAAGGGATATTTCAACTTGTGAGGGGTTCCCAGCACGAAGTTGCATGCTAAACCATCTAGTTTCGGGTTTTCCTGCAGAAAATAAGTTATAGATTTCTTGATTATTAATAATAGTATATTGTGTCACAAGGGACGAAAGTACTACTTTCTGTCCCGCATGTGAATTTGCGGTAAACATGCGTGAAAGGATGTAGTACTTTTATCCCGTGTTACACGTACTTTTTTTTCTGACCCGCTTCACAGGGAGAAAAAGCGAACTTTCGGCCCAGGTAGGAAAAAAGTGGCACTTTTCCTCCGCTTCACAGGGACAAAACACGATATTTCGGCGGAAGTAGAAAAAAAAAATTATACCACATCATCAAAACTAATGAAAATAAATACCTATATATATATATATATATATATATATATATATATATATATATATATATATATATTTGACTAATTTCTTTTACTATTAATTACTTCAATCCTAGACACAAACAAAAAATTAGGCCTTATAATTGCAATGAAATCCAAAACAAAAATTGTTTTCCTTAAATACCTAACAACAAAATTTAATTTAAAAATTTTGTTTTAGTGTTTATTTAGGAATATTTTATAAATTTACAGAATCACTGAAAAGATTGATTTGTAGTAATAGTAATTTTCAAATTCATTGTTATAAATTTGCTTAGAGCACTCACTAAAGTTATATCATATAGTCCGAGGACCTTAGAGCCGAAACACATAACGGCGTTGCGTTGACGCAACGCTAAAATCAGCAGTTTGCGTTGCGGCGTTGCGGCGTCGTGAAAAAGAGCGTTGTTGTAGGGTAACCAGTTCTTCGTGATTTTTGATTGCGGATATTAATTTAATTATTTTAAATATTATAATTCACGTGAAATTTGTTAATATTTGAAGTTGTTATTAAAGTAGAAAAAAAAAATTAAATAAAAAAAAATCTATATCAACGTCAGACATTGTAATTTTAATACTGCTTCTGGGTTGACTGACGCGTGTTGTTTGCAAGAGTGATAGACACTAGTGATAAGTGATGTGTAATTCAGCCAGTGTTAGCATTATTTGCTGACAGTATTATGTATTTTCGGTCGTAAAATTATCGTTTTTCGTTCCAATGTATCGTACAATCGCCTGTACATGACCACTATATCTAATCTAAAAAGTAAAAATCTAAAGTATATGTTTAAAAGCTCAGAAACTAAATACGAGAGGGCAGTTCAGTAGTTACAATTTCCATTTCGATGACATTTGAACGAAAAAAAAAAATTCGCAAAATTATGTTGTGCGCGTTGAATTATCGTATAATTTCGATATCAGCTCTATGTTCGATCGTAAAGATTTTTGTCAATAATTTTTTTTATACTGGTAGGATTTAAAAAAAAAATTGTCTTATAAAACCTAAACAAGATTTAAATAAAGTAATACATAAATTAATATCTTACATTTATATTCGTTCTATAGATTAAATATAAATAAATAACTTTCGCCCGCGGCTCCGCTTGCGTGGTACAGCTACCAGCTAGTAGTCGGTACGTAAAGTAAGTACTCTATGTCCTTTTCTGTACCCCAGACAACTGGTATGCAGAATTTCATGATGATCGTAATTCAGGTGAATAGTTAAAGCGTGAAAGCGTAAAACAAACAAAGAAACTCACTTTAGCGTTTATCATATGCATGAAATTAGCATTCCCCTATAATTGTGTAAGATAGAAAAAATATCACTATAATAACTTTTCGAAACGCTGCTTTATTACATATTTATAATTTAGGTACATCATACATGTCACTTGTTTGAACCGAGTCTTAAATTAGCTGTAAATCTAATAGTTAAAAGTAACAACATAACAACAATTGAGCTGAACTTTGAGCCGGTTCACAGCTCCGGTTCAAGCATGTGGCTCATGAGCTTATCTGCAGTTCATAAAAATTCATTGAGATACCCATGTCTAATAAAGACACAAAAAAATAAAATATAAAAATAGACACAAAATGACAATAAATCATGGTCAACAAGTATGACGTCACAACGCCGGAATTGGCGGTGCCGCGCCGCTAAAATTGGCGGTGACGCCACCGCCGATTTTAGCGTTGCGGCGCCGCAACGCCGTTATGTGTTTCAGCCCTTAGTGATATTATTTTGAATTTACCTAGTTCATTTTTCACAAAAAAAAAATCCAATAAAAAATATACCTGGGTGTTTATATCTGCGATAGTGAGCGCGTAGAACCTCGGTCTCATAGATGAATCGTCTTGAGTCGGTGTCCTGTAAGCGTGTTCTATAAACGGTACTTCGCAATATATACGAGTTTTGATCTGTCCATTATCGTTGGTAGTCCGTACGCTCGTATTGTTTCCGTCCGACGGACGCTGCGATAGCCCCGGCGCTATGACCAGATTCCATTCAATCTAAAAAATAATGAGGTTAATATTAAACTTTTATTATATCTTTATTTCTAATCGTAACATATACTCATACAATGTTACTTATTTCTAAACCCAATAATTTTTGTAAAAAATATTTCGTTTAATTATTTCATTGAATATTTTATTGAAAAGTCTAAAGCTATTTCAAAATTTTGCCAAACTATTAGTTTTAAAAACCACTCATTACCAACTGGCTACTTTTGTATCAATCACAACTTATTAAGCCAAATTGAAATTCTACTTTAGTTTACCTGTTGAAGTAAGATTTGTGGGGCATCATACAAATGTTTCATGAGATATTCCAACAGAAGCATAAGTCTGGAGGTCAACATCAGTTGGTGAGGTGCCAAATTCATTGCACGCTTTCTATCACTTATACCGAGAGTTTCAACCACCTAAAAGAAAATTGAATATATTAAACAAAATAAAAAAAAAAACAAAAAAAAAAAATTGTAGTTGATGGTAATACATACTTTAATAATTGCATTGGATGTCATAAGAAGTACAGATTTCTTTTGCATTAGAGTCAATGAATGGAACAAGTATACAAGCAGCTGGGCATGTTCAACATTCAAATCTGAAACAAGATTTTCAAATGGTATTATATATATATAGTTGAAATATTTCTCAATTCTCCTCTTTTTTTCTGTAAAAAAGAAGTGCTAAATCTTAATTGGTTTGCTGAAATTAAATGTAAAAAAAAAAATTAGCTTCTAGAAAAACAGAAATATTAGTCTAGATTTCTATCCAAACAAAAACAGTCTAGTATTGATTCACATTATTTATCCCTGAAGTTGCCTGGACCACTTGACTTTCAGGACTTGTCAATATTTGCTTACCTTCATAATCGTGATCCTGGTTGGGTTGGTTTTGCAGAGCACACTCCTGAAGAGTGTTAATAATCTTATGCCACATAACAAGAATGCTGTTCTCGCGATCGGCTGCTGTCTTACTCAGGACCATACCACCAAGCAGTTTTGCTACTCGAGGGCCGACCTAAACGAACAATTCAGATTTGTAGCATTTTAAATAACTTTATTTTAATTTTAGGTTTTTCACCCATTACAAATATAGATTGAGGCTGAATGTTAATACTTTACAAAGTTTATACATATAATTGTAAGGAATTTACTATATTTCAGTTATTATCTGTCATCAGCTCAAGCCAGCTTACAGTGGACCTGTAGGTTTGTTATCTGAAGTTCTCACAGCAATTCAATTTTATTATAAAAAAATGAATAAAGAATAATTATACAACCTTATATATATATTTTTTAAATAAATTGATTAACTTTTTTTTTTTTAAGATTGTTAATGTTATAGATTAGAGCACTTTTCCGTTAAACGTTTTGAGCACAGAATGGCAAAAACTCTGCTTGTTATAAATGCGTACCTGTAGTGGCGTCATGTTGTTCCTATCGGAGCCAGTTGAGATGAGTTGTTGTTGCAACTGCGGTTGTAAGTTGTGCAAGTAGCGCACTAGCGCCGAACTGAACGCGGCGTACAACGCTCCGAGACGCGCACCAAAGCATGGAGAAATGGTTCCTGTAAAAAAAAGAACTCAATATTTTAACAATTACATTATAAGTGCTTATATCTTACTAATGACTTAAATAAATATTATATTTTTATTTAGAAATGTGTCAAAGTACCATATTACAACCACCATATACCAATTTATTTCATTTTCTTATAAGCAAATCTCAATGTACCATAATAATCATGAGCAATTAATTCCAAAAATAAATTATACCAGTATCTGTTCTAGCAGTTTCTCTATCGAGATCCTTAGCAAGTGCGACAAGTAAAGCCTGGTGTGCTTCATGTAACTGTTGCGCTGCAGGACCCAAACGATCTACACCCTCGCTGATTATTTCTTCAGTTAACAGGTTAAATATATCTGTTGCTAGAGTTATGTACTGAAAAAAAAAAAGACTATTAACCCAAAGCATTTATATATGTTACTATATCTACACTAAACATAGCTTTTTCCACAATAGAATTATTTTAATTGTAATTGTTTATATATATTATATAAACTGCTAACTGAAATTTTTTTTTCAAAATTAGCAGTATCAAGAATAAAAAAAGTCTAATCATAAAAAAAAAATTTAACAATAATATTCGTATTCGATAAATAAAATGTTTCTATCTGAGGAGTAAAGTAGTTTTTTTTTCCAACTTATATGGACTTCATACAGACGCAAGCGAGACAGTCGCGCGCACGCACACACGCGTGCACGCTTACTTCCTATTTTTAACACGTTAACTGCCAAACCAAAATTTTGATGCCGAAAAATTTTCAAATCTAATTTTCGGGTGGAAATGACTTAAATGGCATTAAATATTGATTTAGTAATAATTTACGTGTTTATTTCTCTAAAATAGTTTAAAAAACAATAATGTCAGGTATATATGAGTGAAATGGCCTGTATGGAATAAAATATAGCGATAGCGCCGTGTCCTGCCTGTTCAGGCCATGTCAGTCACCGATGACTGACATGGCCTGAGCAGGTACTACATCTGTCAGGCACAGGTGACTGACATGGCAGTTAACGTGTGCAGTAATAAGCAGTTCATCTCACCGAGTAGGGCTCGGCCTTGTCGAGCAGCAGCGCCTGGTGCGCGGGCGCGTCGTCCGGCGCGTCGTCGCTGTCGGGCGCCGCGCGCGTCAGGCCGCTGTCCAGTGCGTCCGGCGCCACCAGCGTCGACTCGAACCACAGCCCGAACAGCGGCTCGCTGTCTTCTGGATCAAGTCCCTCCCGTGTAATGTATACAATGTTTTATAATGCTAGGATTAAAAGTTCAAATTATAACCTAATTAAAATAGATAAAAAAGTAATTATTAGTTTTTTAAATTAATTTACTCATATATTTGATATTCTTGATGATGTCACGTATCCTAGCAACGCGTAACTAAGTAATAGAATGTTTATTTAGTTGTCATAACACCAGTATAAGCATATGAAATTAATTTATTAAGTGAAAAATAAATAAAAACTGTAAAAATATAGGAGATTAGTGTTATTCTGTGTCACAGACGAATTATTACAAGGAAATTGTGAGATTAAACTATGCGATCTGTCATAACTTTGACATTTAAAAACAATATATTTGTATCGGGACGAAAGTTTACGCATGCGCTAGAGCGCTTAATTCATCATTTAGCCGAGAAGCAATGTGGCACTTTCGTCCCTAAAATTACAATTGAAAATCGAACTTTCGATCTAGATGTTATAAAAAATAATTCTTTCATTCAGATAACCAACGAACACCAATGGAAGTGGCAATTCTGGGTAGTATTCCGGGGAGAAAGAGAGCCCAAGTGGCCATACAGTCGATTGGAGTATGTTAATGAGTGCTTCAACATACACAATAAAATTCATGTAGATTTTGTACATATTGCATATTTCTGTTTCAAATCAGAACATTTTATTCTTTGATAGTTTTGAACTAATCAGCACTAAGGACATTTACTAATTCATAAATATTGGAAATTTTTATTTTGCATTAATTTATTATATGCACTACATTGGTAATTTTAGTAGGGTGGGTAAATAAAATTATAACCCCATAGCTATGACATACAGTTGAATTTCTCGAAACTTCAAATGCAGTAATACATAAAGTATAATTAGTTACTCTTTATATTATATATATGAAATAATGCAAAATATTTATATTATTAATTTATATTAGTTTAATTATTCCATTACCATTGTTAGTTCGCACAATTGAAAATATCATTGTAAATCTATACTTATATAATATTATAAAGCTGAAGAGTTTGTTTGTTTGAACGCGCTAATCTCAGGAACTAATGGTTCGAATTAAAAATTCTTATTGTGTTGGATAGCATATTTACTGAGGAAGGCTATAAGCTATATAATATCACGCTACGGCCAATAGGAGCTGAGCAATAATAAGAAATGTTACAAAAACGGGGAAAAATAATCTATTTGAGAGCTTCCGTTGCGTCCTTTATTATTTATCTTCTCGAGACATTTTAACTATAGTTTCACTTTTAAAGTAAATATAACATAACTCTTTTACTGAGAATTTTCGAAAAATAAAAAAACTCCATAATACGTTGAACGACCCAGGAATCAAACCTGAGACCCCTTGCTCGGCAGTAACGCTTGCGAGCACTCGACCAACGAGGCGGATACCTACCCTTAGAGTAATTGTTTAAAAATATTTAAGTAAGTTTTTCCCTCAAATTAATGCGGGGCACAGCTAATTAAGAGATATGTTATGGCTATGTCGAAACTAACACAAATAATCTAGCTACTCATCAAGTACTCTATACTCTTATACATATTGCACTCAAAGATAATAATAACACTTAATATAGTATATCTTTTATATCATAAATCATACCATCATCAGTTTCAGAATCCTCAGAGCAGAGTATCATATCCTGGAAGTAAACGGTAGAGTCGGATCTATCGGGATCGGCGTCTTGGTTCTGCTTCTGTACGACGGCCCTTTTTAAATTCGTAGCTTTTCGGTAGCAAACTACAGCCAACGAAACCAGCAACTATACAAAATAATTAATGATTTAAGTTATTGTAAATACAATATTAGTACTATAGATAAAGACACAAAAGACAAGAAATAATACTCAATGTTTAGCAGTGCATATAATAGCATTAATATTATATATTATCATAAATTTTTAGTAAAAAAAATTTACTATTCTTGCTACATTGTATTCACTATTATTCTTATATTGTAAGTTAGTAGCGACCCGGCTGATTGACTAATGACTATCGACTATCTGTTGATTGTATCGTAACATATTTAAGGTAATGGAGCAGTAACGGCATGAATGTAAAGGACTTGCAAGACAAAGACTAAAAGATGTAGAACGCCTTATTAAAAGGACAAACCAAGCAATCCCTAAGCACTCATACAAGGCTACATTATCTTTTGTCTCAGATCAGTAAAATTGTGCACTCTATCGCAGGACAGTGATCTATCCAGTTGCTTTCACTCAAACTTGGCGAGCAATGTCCGTTACATGTTAAGTATGTACATGGTGGTGCAGTTATATGTTAGTTGCGTGTGCATTTATAGTACACGAAACGCTTTATTATGATGAAAAAAAAAAAAGAATTCTCTATATACACTATTAAGTATAGATACCAGGAGTGCAAACAATATAGGATTTTTCACATTATTTACGTACACAATAATAAACCTTTTTTGTCACTGACTGCGTAAATATTCAGGAGGTACCGATACTATTATTATTATTATTACACGTAAATACGGATTGGCTAACCTGGCTCGTGAATGTAAAAATAAATTAAATTAAATATAAAATATAAATTTATTTTTTAAAATTATGGTTGCCTTAGTGGCCGAAAGACTAGTAAGAATTTAGGAAAAGTGGCTTTATTGACTTCCACGTAAGTATTTAAACAGTACTTGATGAAAAGTAGCGCGCCCAACCGGCAAAATATCTGTCCCCTATATCGATGCCGTTCTTTCAGCATTACGTTCGCACTCCTGGTATCTATACTCCGTGTTGTACACATCGACCGGTTGAGGTCAGTCGAAGTCTGTGCAGGCGGCACGCACCTGGTGCAGCGGCGCGGCGGCGGCGAGGCGCAGCTCGCGCTGGTGCGCGGTGTGGTGCGCCAGCACGTGCAGCGGCGCGGGCTCGTCGCCGGCCGCCGCGCCCGCGCTCAGCGCCTCCAGCCGCGCGTCCGACAGCAGCGCGCCCGTCCACGTCAGGCAGCGGTCGCCCAGCGCCACCCACACCGCGCTCAGGCTCTGTTGCCTACATTCGCAAATAAAAATATCACATACTAGCTTATCGCGAATAGAAAAAAAAGTATCTTATGTTACTTCTGATACCTCCAAGAATATGTGTACAAAGTTTCATGATGATCGGTTAAGTAGTTTTCAGGTGAAAGTGTAACAAACTTACTTTCGCATTTAAAATATTAGTATGATGATATAAATATATACTAGATTCCGTCGGCGGCTTCGCCCGCGTGTGTGTATTGAAAAAAGTAGCCTATATCCTTCCCCAGGTTTAGACTATCCGTATCAAATTATTACAGTAGCTCGGTAACAAAGACTCTAATACAAAAAAAACGTTCCTCCACGCTCACAGAGTGCACAGTTAATAAATGGTCCCAGTCGACACTTTAGTGAATTGTCGCGAAAAGAAGGTCGTAAGCGCCGTGGTATAGGCGTTATTTATACGTTTTCGCGTGATAATTTTAACTTTTTTATATTATAGCCAAATTACACAAAATCTTTATATATTGTAGCCTATGTGTTATTCTGATGTATAAGCTATATTACTGTAAAGTTTCATCTAAAACCGTTCAGTAGTTTATACGTAAAAGAGTAATAAACATCCAATCAAACTTTCGCATTTATAATATTAATAGGTTATAATATATATTGTATATAATTATGATAACTATGTGATTTGCCATTATATTAATGTATAAATGTAGATTGAAACAAAGTCTTAACACGGAAGTTAAATTTAATTACTATATAGCCCTTAAATAGCCCTTATAACATATTGGGTAAAAACTACAAAAAAAATTAAACTAAAATAAATTGCCCCTATTGGGACCTCCGTGTTAAAACTTCATTGACATATTCTATGTAGAACTTGCAATCTTATATATAATATTATAAAGATATGTTTCCTTTGAGATATAATTTTCCCCATGGGAAAAAAACTAACAAAAATTTCTTAATTTTTCCAAAATAATTTTTGTCATATTGGGAATAATTCAAAAAATATTATGAAATGAATTATTGGAATGGTATGGTATGGTAACCATTAAATTTATAACTTTTTAGATAGTTTCTTTTAATTAACAGTATTGTTTCGTATTTGACTTGTAATGCAGAAAATGGAGCTAAATTAACCCCTTTCAAATTATGTCTCATACTAAAAAAAATCTAATACTTGTGAAGTAAATTCTAAACAAAAGCTCTGTGAGGTATTAGTTAAATCAGTAAAACAAATAGGCAAAGAAATCTCATTGTTATATAAAAACAAAAAACAAAAATAAGGTTTGTTGTGTGCAATATGCAAATGCGCTAAAGAACAAGATGTGAGGAGTTTTCTGAGAGCCTTTTTAGGCTAATATTTATTTATTATTTTACAATACATGTACAAGTGACTGTCGAAATTCTTTTACATGGGTTTATGATTTTTTCTCCCCCTTTGTTTAACCAACATAGCCAATGTTACTGAATTTTTCTTTACTGAATTGAAGAAGTATGAGATTTGATAATTATAATATATAAAATATGTAGAACGATAATAAGATGACTTTTATATTAATAAAAACTTTCTTTCAAATAAACAGTGACTACAGTTCAAATCTAAAAATAAAAATAAACTAAAGCACTTTAAAAAGACAAAATATAATATAAAACTTTCGATTATTCTATAAAATAATAATTGATCCACCCCGATAACCGAATTCATAATAATAATTTGATTGAGTATATAGTTACATTTTAGTAAGGTTGTAGGGTCGTGAAGGTGTTTTGGCGGGGCTCCGGGGCGCGGAACACCCGGGCGCGCCGCCCAGTGCGTGGTGAAGTCCACACAGCAGAACCCAGGCGCCGATCATTAGGTGGTTTTGATACACCTATTATGAAACAAGTCGTATTTTTAAATACTTCTACCCGCTACATCTTTCGCTGTTAACGTCCCTTCCATTAAGCCTATGCCGTGCATTCAAAGGTTTCTGTAAATTCTAGATTTTGAGCTATTTTGAACCTGATATTGAGGTTTATGATGTCAGTAATTTCGGAAGTAACAAACCAAAGACCCTGATAAATTTACAGTACAATTATAAAAATAATAAAATAATTAATAAAATCAATATGCATTAAACAATTACAATTAAGTAAACATTTTGACTTTATTCCTTTTTTTTATTAAGCTAAGATACAGCTGTTTGTATCATTTGCTTTTTTTTTGTAACAAAATTATATTTTTGGCTTAAGTATCGATTTTAAGTACAGAATATACCTATTACAGTTTTAGATGTAAGTATAGATTTTTTTAAATAATCAAAAAAATAATAAAATTAATTAATTTTTTGATTTATTATTAATTTTAATAATAATTAAAATTAATAATAAATCAAATGTATTACAAAATATATAGTTGTATAATAAATACAAATAGAGTACTTACATAGCCACCAGCCCGAGTGGACTGTTTGAATGTTTCTCCGATAGTGTTGTAAAGACCAAGTGCTCTCTCAACTAGGGTTGCAGTCATTTCCTCATTTTCATCATCTCTAGGATGGAGTGTTGCCTAAAGATAATAAGATCAATTTATTTTTTTATTACTTAATAAAAACAACTTGGGCGAATTTTGTTGTACATTTTTGTAAATTTGAACAAGGATTGAAAAAAAAAAATTGAAAAGAATTACAATTTAAGTAATAGTAAAATGTGTCCACAATTAAAACAGATTTCAACAATCGGCCGTTTTTGTACCTTTAATGTTGAAGTCTATTTACAAAATTTATATGAGACCTCCCCACATATTATATTTGTATTGAGACATAAAAAAAAAGAATGACAAAAATTAATTCCCTATTGGAGGATAGATAGCATAACATCTCATTGTTTTAAAAATACCTGTGCAGTAACGGCGCAAACGAGCCAAGCGGTAGCGAGATCACTCAGTAGGGCGATGCGTTCTGGTGTCAAGGGCTCGAGGCACGGCAGTGACAGTGCCATGCGGCACACGTACGCTTCATTCATGAGGAAATTGAGGCTGCGATCGAAACTTTATCATTTAATTTTATTATAATAGGAATTTATAAAAAAAATTACTACACAAATATGAGACAAAAAACATTTCAGTTTTAACGACTTCTACTTTATCACACAAACAATAATTATCTATATTTATACTATTATATACACCACTATCATTATCAATAAAGCATCAATCAATTATAATTTTCATATATAAAGTAATAAAGTATATTTTATTTGAGTTCAAAATTAATATCTACTTTATAATATTTTAACACCTAAACATTCAAGGCTTAATTATTTTAACACACAAAACTTATAGCATAAGAATAACATAATTTTACTCACAGTTTAACTTCGGAATTGAATTGCGGGGGTATTGCGCTCTCCTTAGCGTCACGCCATCGAGTCAAGTAGCGGTACAGGCATGGTAAGGATGAGCACACCTTGAGTAACATGGGTCCCGCTCGAAGTTCCATTAGCAATGATGAGCATGTTGAATGCATCCATTTCTACATAATTAAGTATTGTGTATTACTTATGTGCAATATTTAGTTAAAAATATAGAAAATATTTCATAATGAATTTTCAAAATTGATTGAAATCAGTTTTACACTGTTTCTTGTGGGAAAAAATTATGTAATAATTGCCAAAACCACTCTCCCCCACGTGAGGTATCGCATGATCTCTTCAACTCCTCACATAATTAATGGATGCTCCCTATGTGCATAATATATCTATTCTTATGGTTCAAATTACAAGTCTTCACTAAGATTCACTGCAGTCAGGTAATAGAAGAAAAAAAAATACAACAATAAACATAGTTATATCCAGAAATTTACCTTCACATCTGTAGTAGCCTGTTGAGAAACATTTCCATCTTTTGTACTTTCCAAACTATCTTTGCTTCCGGGAGATGTAACCACTGCTGTGGGCTGATTCTGGGTTATAGAAGCCATTGGATTCTTTAATGGCATAGTCAGCTGCTCCAGCAATGCATCAGACCTACGCTGAGCATTTGACGGCGGTTGCTTTTCTTGTGTTGTTGATTGAGATGCAAGCGACGTGATAGGGCTCGGTAATACCGATGACTTTGTGGTTTGAGTTTCTAAAATAAATACTTATTTTTTCACTGTTCTAAGTATTATCTTTGAATAATGTATTATATTCTATATACACACTAATTTTTAATAAAAATACAATTAAAATAAGAATAATATTGCACATCTAAATTGTTACTGAATTAACACACCCCTAGTCTGTTTTTTTTCGGTACGGACTAAATTGACATAAGCTGTGTTGCTAGTTTTTTGCGAATCATTAATAGTGATTTGTCACTACCGTAACTTTACATAATTTACAATCTAGTATCGATTTTTCAGTAATAATTACAACGCCGTGTTTTCGTGTTTTATGGCATTGGCTACAGTCCATCGACCAATTTCTCGTGTAGTTCCTGTCAAAAACTTGTTATTGCGTATTCTTCAACAAACAAATAAATAATTGTCGTATTTACTTAAGTGTAAAAAGTAATTAAAATTAATAAATATATTTTTTTTATCTGTGATGCTTCACAGTAACCATGATTTTTTAAAGGTTCGTCTATTGTCAAATAATAATAAAATTATTTGGTAAAAGTAAAAAGTTACGATTCAAAAAACCAGTATCGTAGTTTAGCACTATTACTAAAAAGCTGGTATCATTATTTCGAAAATTGACATTAGCATGTGTCAATTTAGTCTGTAGCTAAAAAAAAAAAGACTTTAGGTGTATTTGAAAAAAAAAAATTAAACAAATTCTAATGAGAGTTTACTGCATATGTAATACTATTTTTGGAATCTCACCTGTAACATTAACATGTGCAGGAAGCTTGGATGACTTGAGAAGAGAAGTCAAAATAGCAAGCTCCGATTGTGGTAGACCCCCACCATCAATACCACACAAACCAAGAATTGGCAGAAGAAGCTGTAATAAAATAATTATAAGAAAGTCTTATAAATAGATATTAAATTAAAAATGTTTTAAAATTTACATTTAAAAAAAAACAAGTATGCTTAATGAAAAAAATCAAAAACCCGACTGCGTAAAATACTCTTATTATAAACTAAAAAGAATAAAACAATTTACTATCTTTCATTTGATACCCATATTGCTACAGTAAGAAAAAAAATCAACTCCCCCCCCTCATTCCCCCATTTGCGGGCGCCATTTTGAAAATTTATATAGCCTATGTCACTACTACAATTTAGACAAATCCAACGACACCTCATATGTCAAAAACCGTCCAGCCATTTGGGCTGTAGGGCGTGCCAAAGAAATGGACATACATACATACATACACTCGAAAAACATAACCCTCCTTCTGTCGCAATCGGGTAAAAACCTTTATATTGGATTTTTATATTATTAAAGTATTCCTATTGTCATAATTTGAGGTATGAAAATGGAGCATACAAAAAAATTAAACATAATATAGTTGTCATGTGCATTAAGGTATATTATTTAAATTAATACCTGTTTAAAAGTCACTTTTGGTGCTGCCATGTTTATGGAGTCATCATAGGTCAACACGGCTTGAGAAATCTTTTTGAGAATATGTCGTAGCATAATTCTGAAGGCATCATGAGCAGTACTGAGCTGATCTGGTGGTACTGTTAAATTACGAATTATCCATTTACACAAATATTGCACAATGTTTTAATTACAAAATCAAGTATTACATAGACATAGATATCTTATTTATGATATATAATCATTTTTAAATAACTTTACATATTATTAAAAAACTGTATACAAAATTTGTTTAGCTATCGGCATGAAATTAATTAATGTGACATTGTGTATTATTAGTATATCATATTTAGGATGTACTGATACTATTATTATTATTATTCAACATAAATACAGGCTGGGTAACCCGGCTCGTGAATGTGAAAATAAATTATATATAAATTATTAATTTATTTATTTAGAATTATTTTTATTAACAATTAATTCCATGTTTCTCGAAATAGTTTTTTAAGTGATTTGTAAATATTTAAATGAGTACTTCTTGGAAAGTAGTGTACCCTAACGGCTAAATACCTGTCCCCTAAATTAATGCTGTTCTTTCAACATTACATTCATACTCCTTGTATCAATACTTCGTGATTATAAGATTATTGTCATCTGTTGTAATAGCATATTAGTATAATTGCATTATTGGATCGGAGATTTGTCTAGTAATAGTGCCAATTGATATTAAGAACAAAAGATTTCAAATGTACTATACATCTATAAACCTAATAATATGTGTCTGATCTACTTTTTTACACTATTTTTACTTACAGTTGTTTGCGTTGATGCTAATAAAATGTGCCGAAAGACACGCAAAGCAGGTGTAGAAGAGATCGTAGACGTCTTCATGATTTTCAAATTCGTTTTCACTGTTGAGAACGAGTTGATTATTATTTTATCAAGTCAATTTTATAATTGTGATTTTACCTTCATATTAATAAATTAATAGTTTAACCACCAGAATCATATAAAATGAAATTTAACGTAATAAGATCTTTATATAATATGATCATATTCTTATTTGTAAATTTATAATCTGATTTATTGGAATATAAATAAATAAATGCTGAATAACGAATGATGACTAATTATGTTAAGCTTCGCTAGCTATAAATCTTGTTTACCAACCTTTTGATTATAGCCTGTATGATTTCTACGGCATCATTTTTATCAAAAAACGGGCCGTAAAGTGCTGTTAATATTGGTTTAACTGCGGTAGACCATTCTATATTGCCTCCCGATGCGGCCATTTTCGAGAATGACCTATCGCGAAATGTCAGTTTCAGTTAATAGTTAATCTATATTTGTGTCATTTGTGTCATGGAGTTATATACTCTTTGGTCATGGAGTATAGATACTAAAGAAAACCATCTTCGACGAGGGATTAGTTGAAAAAGTGGCTACTTTTTCAAACGAATTATTGTTCGAACACTCACCGAATCGACTCATCGAATAGCGCGCAATAAATCTGGGTTGAAAAATTTTGTATTTCTTTTGACTTTTGTAGTTAAGAAATAATCAAAGAATTTATACCATAACTAGAATGCTCACTTAGTAAACTTGTATATTCAAATACGCACCTTGAAATAAAAGACATAAGGTTGACATTTCTTACCAACATGTAAAGTGAAAAATTGTTCCGAGCATTTCGTTGATAACCGGTGTTTTGTCTCTTTCTTACGTGTTTTGCCTTGAATCTATGTAGAAAGAGACGCAATCCCGGGTTAAGGTACGTTTTTAGACTGCACGTGAGCATTCCAGTTTGTATATAAATTCCTTGGAAATAATCGACTAAATCAATACTTGTGATTTTTTTTTGACATTGTTTCATTACAGAGTTCCATGACTACCTTCCAGCTTCATCATCAGACCCTGGTTTTTATTGAAAGATAAACTACTCGTCGAGACGATCCAATCAAGCTCGAACTCGATGGGGTTGTGTCGCTTTATTACAGAGTTCCATGACTAGCTTCCAGCTCCATCATCAGACCTTTGCTACCATTGAAAGACAAACTACTCGTCAAGACGATTCAATCAGGTCCGAACTCGATGAGGTTGTGTCGTTTCATTGCGAAGTTCCTATGGCCACCTTCCAGCTCCATCATTAGATCAGTAACCATCTAAAAACTAAGTACTCACCAAGACGAATCAAATGAGCCGAAACTGGATGGGGTCGCTTTGTTTCATTACATATACATATAGTACGGAGTCCCTAAATACAGTACAATACCATGTATGTTCCGAAAATAAGACGATCATAGTGTGACGATTTTTGATTTTAACATCTATAAGATTTCTCCCATACGTCGATATAAAACTTACTCTTTAAAATGGGTGTCTGTAAAGTCGGTTTACAGACGATAATTTTTACATGATAACGTCATAAGAAAACATAGATGTAGAATTGTATACTTTTATGAATCGAATTGAATTATTATCACATATATAATATGATAGTGTGTATTACTTTACATATACATGATAGTGTAGTACTTTTTTATATTATATATATGATAGTGTGATATTCAAGATTTTCCAATCTGAGTTATTTTGTTAAGGATAGGAAGACGATAGGAAAAGTAGGAAATCAAGGGGAGTGTTTCAAGTGGTACTCTCTCCCAAACAATTGACAAATCACAAAACACTAGGGGTGTGCGATAATTATCGATAATTCGTAAATACTCGATAATTTTCCATTCGATAATTATCGATAAGTGTTATTCGATAATTTGATCCGATAAATATCGATAATTTTTAATTCGATAAATATCGATAACTATACACCGATAATTATCGATAACTTTCGTCAACTATCGATAATTTTTTACCGATAATTATCGATAACTGTCGTCAACTATCGATAACTTTCCTTCGATAATTATCGATTACTGTTCATACGATAATTATCGATAACTATCGATAAAACGATTCGATAATCATCGATAGTAAAATTATCGCTATTTTTTATCGATGAACATCCCTACTTCTACCAAACATATGACAAATCACAAAACAGTAGGAGTGTGCGATAATTATCGATAATTCGTAAATAATCGATAATTTTCCATTCGATAACTATCGATAAGTGTTATTCGATAATTTTGATCCGATAATTATCGACAATTTTTCATTCGATAAATATCGATAACTATCGACCGATAATTATCGATAACATTTCCTTCGATGATTATCGATAACTGTTCATACGATAATTATCGATAACTATCGATAAAACGATTCGATAATTATCGATAGTAAAATTATCGATATTTTTTTCCGATGAACATCCCTACAAAACAGTTCGCGTGTAGATTGCGTGGCGCCACTGTCTCTTTTACTCGAACGCGGTCCGATGGAGTGTAAGACAGAACGCTTAGGCTAATCGTGCCTCTCTATCGCTTGTTCTGCGCTCTCACTCACTAATTGTGACAATGATGACGTCATCTTCTTCGAACGGGCACCCCTTCATCAATTTACTAGACGTTATCACGTCAAAAATCACACGCATTTATTTACTCTGGCTTAGTCGAGTATTTCTTAATTACAGAAGTCAAAAGAAATACTAAATTTTTCAACCCACTTCACTCTGTTTGTAACTGCTATAATCCGTGCGCGAGTCATGCTTTTTCGAGCATGCAGCGGGCAGCCGGCGTTCATCGATTTACAAGACGTTATCACGTCACGTCACAAATATCGATATCTCAATATATGTATCAGCTTTACTTAAAAATAATAATCGTAAGGCTCAAAAAACGATTTACACAGTTTATAATTATTTTATAATATAATGAAGCAACTCGTTCTACTAATGATGTAGCTATTTCTGAAGTAAATATTTCTGAGTAAAATGAGGACGGGAGCACGGGAGTAAAATGTCTACTACCGATCCAAAATTTGAGTGCCTTTGATGACCTTGAAATATTTGGCCGTTTTAACATAAAAAGTTGATAAATAAACTAGGGATATAGAAAAAAATATTAATGAAGTAGGTACAGTAGATTAAGTTTAAAACGATTTTATATATTGATATATTGATATCGATATTTACATATCAATATCAAACTTTATAAATTTATTACAGAAATTTTACAATATTATACATATTTACAATTCAAAACTTAAAATAATTATATATCAAATATTATATATCAAACTATCGGTATATCTTCCAAAAAATATTAGAAATAAATATCGCTATTTCTAAATAATAATATCGATATACCTATCTATATTTTATCAACAGTCCTACTGCAAACTCGCGTCGAAGCTCTCGTATGTTAAAAGTTGTTTTCTGTGCTCGTGGATTTCTGTTTGAGTTTTATTTTTAATGAGAGATTTATATTTTAATAAACTGCTAAAATAAAACATTTTTATGTATTTTCATAACCCTATGATAGATCGCAAAAATAATTAATACTAAAATACTAAAAAATAATTAACCTCATTTGTTCAATACTTTTTTGCTAACGCTACTTGAACTACTAACTGTCATTTTAGATTTACTTAGACAAGGTTCTATCCCATTATCATTGCGCACGGATTATATAACTTGATATCATTTCCGTTTGCTACACTAGCGCTATTTCGGTGAGTGTTCGAACAATAATTTTGCAAAAAAATATGGACACTTTTTCAATTAAATCCCCGTACAAGTTGGTTTTCCTTACTATCCTCCATGAGTCCTCCATTCCTTACTATACTCCATGACTCCATGACACTCCATGACAATATATTGGAGGCTCCAATTTGGAGCACAGAGTACAGTATATAATGGAGTGTAATGGAGTATATGGCCGTGTTCTGATATATACTGGAGCACTGCAAGGTGTGACGTCATTTCAGTATACTGCAAAGTCGTTTCTTTTTAGTTTGCTATACTGCGCTATACTGGTTACTGTTTATAACGGAACGAAGTCCAGTATACTGGACTACTGTTATCATCCTCATTTTACGACTTTTTTTTCAAATGAAAATATTTATCATGTACACGTTTTCTATTCAACAAGAAAAATTATTATTTGAACATTGTGGACATTTTTGAATAACAATCAGTGCCGGATTAGCCTATAAGCTATTTAAGCAATTGCTTAGGGCATCCCGTCTTGGGGGGCACCAGAGACGACATGACAGAGACGAAATCATGTTGTGTCGACCCCACCTAGCATGGGATAGGGGTGTGCGATAATTATCGATAATTCGTAAGTACTCGATAATTTTTCATTCGATAAATATTGATAAGTATCGATAAGTTTTAATTCGATGATTATTGATAATTTTTTGCGATCCGATAATTATCGATAATTTTGTGCCATCCGATAATTATCGATAATATTATGGTATTAGATAATTATCGAAAATTGTTTTTGGATCCGATAAGTATCGATAATTATGGTACGGCGGAGAACCTTTTTTTTTTTTTTTAGGTATTCGTATAGGGTACGGAGGAAAATGTCCATGCTGAAGGCCGGATGACCTTTTTTTTTTTTTTTTTTTTTTCATCGTCCGAAAATTGAACCGATTATTATCAATAAGTATCGTCAACTATCGATAATTTTTATCCGGCAAAACAACAACACATACATATTCTACCTACGATATGTATTCACATTTTTTTCAAATAATTCTTTGTACTTCACTTAAGGACCTATCCTTTAGGGGCCCACAGGGGAAAATTGCTTAGGGCATCAAGTTACAACAAACAACACATAAATTAATAATTATTTCTTTGATTTGATATTAATAATTATTATTCTACTATTAATTCTTTGTAGTTCACTTAAGGATAGGGGGGCCCACAGGGGAAGATTGCTTAGGGCATCAAGTTACCTTAATCCGGCACTGATAACAATATTAATTAATAATAATAACAATCATTCGCGTTGTCATATTTTTGATCACGTGATCACAGTACTGAGCAGTACTGAGAGCACCTTACCTCGAAAACTTTAGTGCTCTCAGTGCAAAAATGGCGGCGATTGATGATGTCATACCTATATGACGTCATATACTGCGCTCAGCGTACTGGCAGTCTATAATGGAACGAATTTTCAGTACTGAGAGCACTGAGGCAGTGCTCCAGTATATATCGGAACACAGCCTATATAGAATTTATGAATAGGGTTCCGCAAATTTTTTAAAGTATCGATACCTACTCGATACCAAGTATCGTATCAAAAGTATCGATACCGATGAAAGTATCAGATCAAAAGTATCGATACTACTCAGTATCGAGTACTTTTTCTTTGCCTCGTGAAATTTGTTGAAAATTAAAAAAAAGTACATTCTTAATTAAAATCTTTATTCAAAAATAAAAAATCTACATTTTGTACTAAGAATACTAACAGAATAGATAACAACTACATACTGATTACTAATACTAACTTATTTTGTTAAACCCCAGGTATTAGCCGATCGAGTGTCCGGGCAATGACCTTTTAGTTTACCAACTGCACAAAACTGCCCAAGGCCTCTCACGTTTTGTTACGTAATTTCTCATCGGTTATAATGTAATATACGTTAATCAATCTGAAGTTGACAGGTGCACTTCGCGTACTAAGGCCCGTGTCGAAAAAAAGTTAACATGGGCAATATAGCCATGGCGAGCAATACAAGGACACAGGCGCTTGCGGTTATTGCGGTTAGTTTGTAAACTCTTGTCTACTAGTAGTTGACACGGACAGTGGAGCAGTTAGGTATTTGGTGGCCTTGGTATATAATTTAGGGTACACCATTTTCATCTCGCTTCATTGTATGAATTGTTCAGACTTTAAAGAAGACACCGGACTTGCAAGATATAGTCCAATTTCATCTTTATCAATGTTGCAGGGCCTATTTGATCGACAATGAGCAAATTTTTGACGTGATAACGTCTAGTAAATTGATGATAGGGTGCCCGTTCGAAGAAGATGACGTCATCATTGTCACAATTAGTGAGCGAGAGCGCGGAACAAGCGGTAGAGAGGTACGATCGGCTCGTTCTAAGCGTTCGGCTCACGATCGGCGGTCGGCTAACTTACGACGCGTCCGAGTAGAGATGACAGCGACAAATGGCGGGAAACTGTTTTGTCAATATATTATAGTATATACGAAGTAACGTCAATTTATTATTTTTAAAGTTATAATAGTGACAACAATTGCAGCAAAAAAGGTAATTAATTCTTGCATTTTAAGAATTTGATTAGCGATATAATTTCATATATTTGTTATTTGATTATTAAAAAAGTAACATCGGTCGGCGAGTGCAGTAGGTTATATTACAATTTTGATTAAAAACTTATTAGGACTCATATAATTACGATCGTATAAAAATTTAGCTGCTTTTATTTAGTATATTTTTACTATTTTAAGTTAATTAAACTTAACTTCTTTATTAAACTTGATTATTTCTTGTATTACATATTTTCAAAGTATTTAACTTTATTTCGCTTTTATATTAAATACAATTAATTACCTGTAGCTTATATACATACATATATACATATATATATATATATATAAATATATGTTATACAAAATAATGATAATTCTGTAATAATAATTCAATTCCATTCATGTTTTCTTATGACGTTATCACGTAAAAATTATCGTCCGTAAACCGACTTTACAGACAACCAAATTTTTTATGAAGACTAAAAAAGTCATAATATGCACGTACAAGTTATTATCCTAATAATACGATTAATATGTATATATATATCCTAATGATACGAATAATTGTAGAATCTGGATCAACAATTATTAGTTAAGGGTACAAAGTATCGAGTACATTAGAAAGTATCGATACCTAGTAAAGTATCGGAACAAAAGTATCGACTCGATACTTTTGTTCCGATATCGAGTATAAATATACTAGGTATCGCAACGCAACTATCGATACTTTTTGAGGATCCCTATTGGATCCCTATTTATGAACTATAATTAAAAAAATTGTTTTATATCGCGGTATTAAGTTAATTTTAAAATATTTAATATTACGTAAATATATTCTAGTATTATAATGAACGAAGAAAATAGTAAAAAACGGAAGTTAAGTGAGGAAAATGGTACAGACTCGTCAGGTAAACATAAACTAACCTTTAAACGTCTACTTTTAATAATTTATAGAATAATATTATAGTTTTAATGTTAAATGTTTTCAGAACCGGCAGTTAAAAGTTCTAAAACACCGATTCAATGTCCGTATCTGGATACTATAAACCGACATGTATTGGATTTTGATTTTGAAAAACTATGCTCGGTATCTCTTACTAGGATTAATGTGTATGCATGTTTGGTGTGTGGAAAATATTTTCAGGTATGTCTGAACCCCAATTTCTTTAATATACTAATATATAAAAATGATTTCAAACGTAATTTTAATAATTAATTTAATGCAATATTATTGTGACTACATTAAGCCATATAATCTTGTTTTTCTATAAATTTTAGGGAAGAGGCACCAACACACATGCATATACACATTCAGTTGCTGAGAGTCATCATGTATTTCTCAACCTGCATACCTTAAAATTTTATTGTTTGCCAGATAATTATGAAGTCATTGGTATTGTATTATTTTTCCTTTCGTTTTCTTACTGGTTATAGAGTTGAGATCAGAATTTTAAATATTTTTATGAATTTATATGATAATTTTACCACAATAATGAAACAACACAACACATGTACATTATTATAATTTATTGATGCTTGGTTTAAAGTTTATTATATTTTAATACTTAGTTTAGTAGTTTATTTTATACATTTTTTTTCTATCGATTAAAATTAAGTTAATATATAATCTAGTAAAGGTTTGTCAAACTACATTAAAAATTAAATATTACAGATTCATCTCTTAACGACATAAAATATGTTTTGAACCCAATATTCACACCAGAACAAATAAAACAGCTGGACCAAAGTACAAAAATGTCTAGAGCAATAGACGGTACAATGTATACGCCAGGTATTGTTGGCCTTAATAATATCAAGGCTAATGATTACTGCAATGTTATATTACAGGTACAAATACTTTAATAAAGTCTTTACTTTCTAGTTTAGCATATTTTGATTTACATGTTAAAAAAGTCAACTAACATTGTGATTATTTTACTTATTAAATATTATAATTAATTTCAAAGAGAAGAGTTAGTCTTTTGTTTTTATATTTGAGAAAACAACAAAAAAGAAGGTACATATTATTTATTCATATCTTCTTTAATTATTATTATAGTGTTTGTCACAAGTCAGACCACTTCGTAATTACTTTTTGAGAGAAGAAAATTATGCTAATGTGAAAAGACCACCTGGTGATTCATCATTCTTGTTGGTTCAAAGATTCGGAGAACTCTTACGTAAACTTTGGAATCCTAGAGCATTTAAAGCCCATGTTTCTCCACATGAAATGTTACAAGCTGTGGTGCTTTGGTCTAAAAAAAAGTTCCAGTTTATAAAACAGAGTAAGTTCAAATTTTAGCATAAGATATTTATGAATGAGATTAAAATCAAAATAGACTAATATAAAATATTTATAGAAAAAGTTAATGTAGATTGTAGGAAATATTATTTAATATATCATTATTTGCAGGTGATCCAATTGATTTTCTTTCATGGTTTCTCAACTCTCTTCACATAGCTCTGAATGGTACGAAGAAGCCAAATAGTTCAATTATATACAAGTCTTTTCTTGGTCATATGAGAATATATACTAGGTAAGACATATCACAAAATAAGATTAGAACTAAAATTTGTGAAATTTGTTTAAAGGTAAATAAATTTGCAGGAAGTTACCCCCTCCAGATGCAGATGATGCAGCAAAGGTAGATTTAAATAGTGAAGAGTATGCTGAAATGATAACTGAATCACCCTTCCTTTATTTGACATGTGATTTACCCCCAACTCCACTTTTTACAGATGAATTCAGAGAAAACATTATTCCCCAAGTAAGCTATTATTATCATATCTTATTGTTAGTAAAATATTTATTTATTATTTTTTATTATTTGTTTTAGCTACACTAAAATTTATTTAATATTATTTAATATTAATTTGTAAATAATTATTTAAAATATAATAAAAATTGTAAATAATTATAATAATTATATATATATATATATATATATATATATATATATAATTATTATAATTATTTACATTTTTTTTTGTAGTTATTGGAATATATATTGTTATGAAATGTGGAAATCATACCATATAATTATGTAGATACTATTGTATTGTAATTATATTTGAAATATATCAAATATATACATGTATATACAAGTGACTGGTGAGTCACTATCAATATTTAAGGAGAATACTCGGTACATCATACTCGTACTCGTTTAAGCAACAAATTTGCTGACTAGGTAAATGATAATTATGAACTTTGGCAATTTTTAGATGTGAACAAACGGCACAGTACAACACCTGTGCGCGTGCCGCCGGCATGACTGGAGAAGTGTCAACGCTTCATTTAATTGAATTGAAATTTATGAAAATTTGGTCAAAAATCAAGTACCTATTTTTTTTTACATAATTCGAATGAGAATCATGTACCGAGTATTCTCCTTAAATATTGATAGTGACTCACCATTCATCCTGTATATATATATTTATATTTTTTGAACAGGTTAACTTATACCAACTTCTATCAAAGTTTAATGGCCAAACATCAAAGGAATATAAAACTTACAAGGAAAACTTTTTGAAGAGATTTGAAATTACTCAACTTCCACCATATTTGATATTATACATCAAAAGATTTACAAAGAACACATTTTTCGTAGAAAAGAATCCCACTGTTGTGAACTTTCCAGTCAAGTATGTACTTTTTAAATATCTCATATAATTTTATGGATACGTTACTGTTACACATTAATGATATTGTTGAATAAATGATACTAATTTAATCTCGTCTCATTTAGCTTACTATGATTTTTTTTTTTGTTTTTAATGTTAATATTTCATTCATAATTATATTTCATTCTTTTAACCTGACGAAATTTGGAATTTAATTTTTGAACTCCACATCTTAAGGGTAAATAATAATATTGATGGAAAGTGGCTTTATGTAATAGCAATATTTTTTTACTATAATTATCATGTTTCCAGAAATGTTGATTTTGGTGATATCCTCACACCTGAAATAAAAGAGAAGCATAATGGAAAGACGACATATGAGTTAGTTGGCAACATAGTACATGATGGTACTCCCGAAAAAGGCACTTACAGGGCTCATGTTTTACACACACCCACACAACAATGGTAGGTTGTTGGGAATATAATATTTTCAAAGTATATTTCTTGTACAGTACAAGAACTTTAATTATTTATTAAAACCTTTGGCTCACATTTTTAATATATGTTTTATATAATAAAAATGATACAAAAAGCTAATTTTCTTTATTTAAAAATTAATTAAATTCAGGAAATTAAGTGAGTATTTAAACAAGTGATAATATTGTTTAAATTTATCTCAGGAATGTACACGACCAATAAAATAAAATATATGTGCTCAATTGCCAGTTTATTGAGGCATATAAAACATCATTGTATTACACATTGAATAGAAGCAGTAACCAAAAATTTTAAACCACTCTAATAAGTTTTGAAATCTAACATGGCTAAAATTTAAGCTTCTTTCATTTTTCATATTGAGGATGATACAGATTTTTACTTTATTTACAGGTATGAGATGCAAGATCTACATGTAACAAGTATTTTACCACAAATGATCACCCTCACCGAGGCTTATATTCAAATATATGAATTGAAACAGGACTGATGTTGATAAATAAAATAATATTAAGACATTACATGTTTTATTTATTGAATATACAAACATATTTAAGAGTTTGCCTACTTTTATAATTACCCATTATTACATAAATGTAACATGACTATCAGATAAATATATAAGACAATATATTAGATTGCTTTATATTTAACACTATGAATAATATTATATTACCAAGAATGTTTACAAATCTAAACATATTATTACTTTACTTAACCTTAAATAACCTTATATATAACTACCACATATAAATGTAGTCTTTCATATTTGTTTTGTAGAATGTTGTCATAGTTTGTTTTTCTTCTGAAGCATTAGTGAGAATAAACTTGAAAGCAATAAAATATTGTTGAAATTATTTTTTTAAATATTTATGTTAAATAAAATGCATGTTTGCTTCTCAGAATTAAACTATCGACAACACTCCAAAAGTCTGGGCTAGTGACTCTCCCCTTTTTTACCCGCAACACGTTTGAATTCACCCATGTTTGTTGTGGAGATAGGAGAGCCGTAGAAAGCAAGATGGTCAATCTGAGTTACTTCTCCACCAGATTGATTGTCTTTAATAAATAACTGAATGTTTTGAACACTCTGGAATTTTACGAATTTAAGGGGAATAGGGTTTCCCTCTAAGTCACTTGGAGATAACCTGCAAAAGTAATGAAATAAATAATTATATAAAATCCAATGAAGAAGTTGTGTTTATTGAACTTTCGGTAATTATTCGGAAGTGGGGCTCCTCCTTCAATCAAGTAGATTTTTTTTAAACGTTTTTAATGAATAATAAACATGAGAGAAAGCAATATTAATAAGGTGGTGTAAGATATTATTCATTAAAAAAAAAATTTTTTTTATTGATAGGTTGATAGATCTTTTTTTTTTGTAGAATGCGGTTTCCCTAGAACTAGTTCTTGCTAAATGCCTTTGTTAAAACTAGAATTAACGCTCAAATTACCGAATATTCTAGTGTAGTGGTAAAAATTTCATTGATGCTAACAGTCATTGGTACCTTATCAATTCCCTCCCAAGTTGAAACAAATTCACTTAAAATGGATATATTAATAAAAATTGTTTTATGGTCTATCGGATTTCCAGTCGAAAATCTCATCACCCTGACTTGGAGAGCAAATAAGCCGTTACACTTGTTCGCTATCATAAACAATTGAAAAGAATTTCTACTTTTAGTAGGGAAATTAGACGTTATATTTATTTTTAAATTGATTTTTAATATAAATAATAATAGTAATTTTTTCGGGTGAGGAATCAATATTTTGTTAAAGCATAGCAGATAGATGTACATTTATTGATTTTTAAAAAAAGCACTGCTATAGAGATTAGTTATAATGATGCTGATAGTGGTAAATTTTAATCCTTAATGCTTAAAGCATACATTAGTACTAAGACATATGTTATGCTATGTTTTTTTTCTGAAGAAGTACTGACATTATTTTTACAAGAAAATTCTACATAAATTTAAGACGAAATTAACACAATGATAAATATTTGACTCACTCCAAATCTTGTATTGATGCATTATTAGCTGCCTGATCAAAGTCGAGTGTTCTTGGTTGATTGATGAACACTTTCAGAAACTTGGGTCCTTTGTCACTGGGTGCTTTAATTTTGAGAGAATGTAATTTCACCACCTAAAGAATATTAACACATTGTTAAAATTTAATTATATTGTCTAAAATTTTGCAATATTATACATAATTATTTATAATGTCAAACGTAAACTAATTATTTACAGACAATTTTGGTATAAATCATGTCCGCGTGGAATGGTGCCAAAAATATTGGCAGCATTTTTAATAGAGCAAATTTAGAAATTGCAAAAAAATATTAATTTAAAACTTATTTTATACACTGCTCTATAGAATGGTAGACTTACACACTGGCAGTTAAAAATAATGTTACATATTTATTAGGTTAAAGAATATTGACTATGATATACATATTATAATTTATCAACATAAGATATGTTACAGTCAGCATGTTTACTGAATTACATTTTATTGCGATTATTTTAATTTTTTTTAATTTTATTTTTTTTATTTAAAAGACCTTAAAACATATTTGTTACATTTAAAATTTACTAATGAAAAATACCAAATGTTTTACTAGAGATAATATATTAATAAATAACAATAAAATACCTGATTGAATGAGATATTAATAATAAGCTGTTCATCACAATCACTCGCCAGATATCCTCCTCCACTGGTCAGGCAATGAGCTAATGGATGATCATCGGCTTCATTCAAGCATTCACATTCATTCTTTACAATAAATGTTCCTAAATCCATCTGAAATTAAAACGTTCAATATAAGAATGTTCTTTAAGATTGTTAAAAATATTGTATATATTAACTATAGTCCACACACGAGCTCTAAGGAATCAGGGGCTGAGGAAGCAGGTGGGTGTGCACCGTGCCCGAACATCATACCATGCACTCTCCCACTACTAGTGACAACATTGATGTAACAGCAAGCTTATTGAGTCTTTATTAATCAAGAAATATTAATTAATTTATTTTTTACATATAAATAATTATATAAAGTTTAAAGATTATGAAAATTGTATTTTCTTAAAAGAATTTGTATATTAAAAGGGTAAAATAATTTACATGTCCAGCAACAGTATTGTCATCATCTCCAGCATCTTCATTTCCATAATATTGTCTCACTTTATTTTCTAAGCTAGCAACATCTGCACCTTGTAGTCTATCAATCCTAGTCTACAAAAAAAGAGAACCATTTACATATAAAGTACATTAAAATAAATATTTAGAGATATATATGGGCTTCGATACTTTACAATAATATTAGTAAATATGTACTTACTCGGTTTCTGTAAAATATAAATGTAGGCATCGCACTAATGCCCTGTGCACTCGCTGTTTCAGCACATCTATCTACATCTACCTTCAGGAATACTGCTCTAGGAAATTTAGCTGGTAGTTGTTCAAAAAACGGAGCGATTCGTTGACATGGTGGGCACCTTAAAGAAATATTAACATTATGATGATACTCTAGACGATGACATGAGAAATTGATTAATCATTCAGGTTATACTTACCAAGTAGCCGTGAAATCGACAACAACCAGCTTTGTGCCAGCATTAGCCATTTCAGATTGAAAATGTGCCTCATTCTCTATTACAGTAGCCAAACCCATTGTTATTAATAATAAATATTCTAAAGTAACGACAACAATACGAGGATGATACTTCAAAATGGTTGTCAATTCGAGTTTCAACTTTCACAGAGTTGCCAGTTGCCACTTGCCACTTGTCAGACGTTAGTGATGTATTTAACATAGGAATACACGATATGAATCGATATTTCATAAAATATCGATATATGCACGCGATATATCATTTCAATTCACCATTATCGAATCATCTGGTATCGATATGTACAATTGATATATTTCATCCGATATGCCTGATATTATGAGAAATTAAAAGCACATTCTATTTCCTTTTTTATACCGATTCTTTTAGTAACGGTTGGCAGCTTGAGTAAAAATAAAATGTAAAACTCGGAATTATTGAAAAACGTTATGTATCTCATCCTGGCAAACCTTGGTGAGCCTGTTGGGCATTCGCCTACCTGCCCGAGCATATTCTCTCTGGTAGCGACCACTACCAGTCCGCTAACCGTGACTTATTTTCGGCCCGATGGGCTGGGTTTGCGCTTAATTAAGCGTCGGCCTTGAGGCAATGTAAGTTCTTGTAATATTGTATTTTTTTCTGTGGTTGTTCAATCCGTGTAAAAGTCTAATCGGATGTTTCTTGTGTGTCACCTACGTCGTCCTCATCGTCACCAGTGGTATCTTCGTTGGGTCTCGGCTGCGGTGACAAGAGAAACTCGCGAGGTAGAGGTCATCCTTCTGGCGATTTCGCGTGAAACGCCGAAAAACGGCCTATTCCGTGGAGGTGTATGCACTCATCATTAGCCATGTAAGCAAACATACTATGCGCTAGATTACGAACATACTCGTCTACGATTGGCGTCCTGGTGTCTTTATGTATCACGTCATTTTGGACGTACCTCGGAGCTCAAAAATCAGCACGATGAATTATGTACTGCTACGGAATTTAGCTCTGACAATTCCGACAAATTAGTCTGTCTAATTATAGCCTCAGGACTGATCATCATAAACTGGTCCAATGGAACTGGAAAATAAAACAGACGCAAGTCTCTCAGATGTGTTATCGGTTTATTTGAGAGCCTTGGTTAGTAGATTTAACGAAGTCGAAAACCCATTAGACGTGTGGGTAGATTACAAAATACAGTTCCCAAAAGATATACAATGTGGCATTTGAATATTTAACAATGGTGGCTAGTTCTGTTCCACCTGAAAGAGTTTTCACAAAAGTCGCATTTGATACGAGCCACAAGTTGATTTGTTTCTTCACTCTAAATGCTTTTACTCATAATTATTAACCCGAACCCTATCTAATATTTAATATTGGGTACGTTCGCGCGCCCTCTTCTAATTGATTATTCATCACTTTTATAGGATTTTTTAATCTATGCATTCCACAGACTACATGCGCGGAAATGATACTTCTTTAATCAAAAACTGAATTTAACTGTCAAACTTTAGAAAATAATTGTTTGCTATTGTTCATAAAAGATAAACAAAATTATCTTCTTACATTTATTCACTACTTATTATTTTAATTAAAAACTGATAAATAAAAAACTATTGCGCATGTCCCATTTCCGTTTCCGCGCATGTGGTCTGTGGAATGCATAGATTAAAAAATCCTATAAAAGTGATGAATTGTCAATTAGAAGAGAGCGCGCGAACGTACTCATTATAAGAATAGCTAATCGAATCGAAAATATAGATTGATTTGTACAATATATCGCAAAATATCGATAGAACATTACGATATATTATATCGAAAAAAATCGTTTTTTTTTTATATGAACATCCCTAATTTAACAAGTGACTTAGGGCTGCCAGTACTTTTTAATTCTTGTTAAAACGTACTTTAAAAAAAAATTCTTCCCCTTTTATTTCATTTACTGAATTATTCATGTAGTACCCCCCCCCCCCCCCCGATAGGTACAGTACACAACCGCACCACACACCACACTACTCACCTACACCGTCTCCGCCGACGGAGACGAAGTAATAGGGTTCAACGGCTCGTACGCGCCTAGGCACGTAGAGCAGTAGTCCGTTTCACCTCAGCGCTCCGCATAGCGCCGCCAAGCCGGCCAACCGACGCGTATAGTACTTCAGAGCCGCCCATAAGGAGGCTCTACTTTCTTGGCTGGACCTTTTTAAAGTGTCCGCCCCCCCCCGCCCGGTGTCGCTGTAAAGGCCAGTAAGGCCAACAGCATAAGTCCTTCCGAAAAAAAAAAAAAAAAAAATTCATGTAGTACATTTCATGTATCTACATGGTTTAAATTTATTTGTCTATTAGAATCTTGGAGAGCTTTTTGAAGAGGATTTTAAAAATATTATGAAGTTTATTTTATTTTTAACCAGCTTTGTACAATGAATAGAATATGAATAATAAAAAAGTACATAAGTTGATCATAAGTTTTACGAGCGATAGATGGATTATAGTAGTTAAAATAAAATGTGATGTTTAAAAGGGAAATAAATTATTATTTTTTTATAAATAACGAAATGTTATTTACCCCTGCCTATTTACATATTTTTAAATAAGTAAATAGGCAGGTTCTAGATCAATAAATAAAACGCTTTATATACATATTTATATTGTATTCAAAATTATTGCTTATGATGATTATTGTTGTATATATTTCAATACAAGATGATAAAATTATAGAGTTAACCTCTCAATGTCACAAAATAAAATTAAAATTAATTTATCCATTTAAAACTAACTAAAACAATCGATCGTCGATCTGTCTGTCTGTTTGCGATAAACTCAAAAACTACTGCACGGATTTTCATGCGATTTTCACCAATAATTCAGTAATTTGTTGCAGTTATGGTCATAAATTAGGCTGGGCGGCATTTGGAAGGCTTCGTCGAGTCTTCAATTCGAAGATTCCGAGAAAAAGCTTGAAGACAAAAGTCTTCGAGCAGTGCGTTACCGGTGTTGACATATGGCGTCGAGATGTAGACACTGATGATGGGATTAGTCCACAAATTCAAAATCACTCAACGAGCTATGGAACGGGCTATATTTGGAGTCTCCCGCAAGGATAAAATCAGAAATAAGATTATCCGTGAGAGAATCAAAGTAACCGACATAGTCTGTAGAATCAGCAAGTTGAAATGGCAGTGGGCTGGTCACGTGTGTCGCAGGGTGATAGCCGCTGGAGGAGACGTGTCTTGGAGTGGAGACCGCGCCTCAGCAAACGTTTCCAACCATGGTAATCACATATACAATAAAATCCCACACACGATTTTATAATTTGTCGCGGTGTAATATTAGTAAAAGAGAGAGAAATAAATATTATACCGACGAACAATAAAGAGAAATAAATAAAACCAATATTAAATGAACAAAACTACAACATTTATTTTATATAGTGATATAGATGTAGGCAAGATACAAAAAAAGTTAGAATTAGATCAATAACAATGTTTTTAAGATAGACTACGTGGTAATTCAATCTTTACGTATTTAATTTTAAGAGAACATGAGCACGTGGTTCGATAACTATTCCTGGTTCAGGTCTAAGGGTTAACCAGACGGGCACTTAACTATAGGCACGTGGAGCATGGATGCCCCCAAGCTGGTCTCCGCCTTGTGCTAGGTGACGGGATGATGTGCGCGCCGGGACACGTGGACTGCGTTCCCCGTCCGACGCTCGACGTCTCTCGCCGTAGAACGGTTGTAGGTCACGAAAAAGAACCCGGTTATTGTTGGAGTCCGAAGTTCACCAGCAGAAGTCGCCACGTGGTAAGAGACAGTGTCGACCGCTCCGTACGCCTACCCGGACCCTGGAAGGACACACCATCCGGTGAGCCTTCCCATAGTCAACCCCCAGTTGTTTCTGGGTTAACATGGAAATGGCCCACAAGACAAGGACACAACCTAACCATAGGTTTAAAGAGAAACACAATTTATAATAATATAATAATTAATAACTAACACTCACTATAACAATAAACACACTAGATATAAATGAATTTTACAACTACACGACCTACTGCGTGGTATATACAATACAATACAAATACAAGCTTCTACATATAATACAATAACTCACCCAACAGTTCGCACCCGGCACCGAAGAGACGAGAAAAAGGAAAGATTCTACCGAGCCCGTCCTTTTATAAGGGCCCGAGCGGCTCCTACTCCGATCCCCGTGTTACAATGCTACCCGCAATTACATATGTTACAAATTGACAATAAAAACATTTGAAGTTTATGTAAATGACAGAAACAAGTAAATGTCGAAGATGTATAGATTCAGATGTGCAGGCTTTCATGCAGGAGATATGACTGAGTTTATATTAGATGAGTAATTTATTCCCGGTTTTTAAAAAAAAACAACTATATCCGAAAAGCTACCACAGCTTTACATTCAATAAAAAGATGACAATGTTTTTTGGCGCAACTTCCTGATGGGCTAGTGGTTGTACTGCTACGGAATAGCGGACGAAATCTACGAATACGGAGGTTCGATTTTCACACATGACAAATACTTGTACAGGCCATAGGAATATTTAATATGGTCTGAGTTTTTGTGCTTGTGTGTTGTGCGTATTTCCGGACCCTCGGCACACGATTCACATCCTACTGGGGGATGTTGAATATGAGGTACTTATTTTAATAAATATATTAATATATAATTTATATAATGACGATTTAAAAGTGCTTTGAAGCCTATTTGAGTAAGGATTTTTTTTGTTTTGATTTTGATTGATTTGCAGTTTGTTGCTTGAGAGTGGACTCCTGGCTGCTAGACCGACAAATTGCTCAAATTGCTGGCGAAGGCTGCTTGAAGAATTTGGAGAATCGGGATATTTGTCGCGGTTATTGGTCTCATCACATGCAGCCCCTTGATGTCTCCTTTTATACTCATTGACGACATATTTCAATTAAGAAGTATCCAAATGGCTGAAAGCACATCCTAAACGTGTTGTTAGACAATTTCAGATAGCCGGACTATTTAAAGAAGCATATGGTAAAGAAGCATATGGTAAAGAAGTTACAGTGCAAAATGTTTGTCTTGTATTCAAAAGCACTGGAATTTGGCTCTTAAGCCTAAAAATTATTCCTGTTATTAATATATGAGCTTGTAGAGAGTACAAACGTACCACTGGAAAATATCTTCAATGAACAAGGTCACCAGGAATAATTTCTAGTCTAATATTCATAGCCGAACCACCTAAACAACAACAAGATGATTCGTTTTTAATTCCAGCCGAAAATATTTAAGTTGATGAAGGTTCACAAATTAATCTTCAAAGATTTCGTATCGTAACATCTACAACTATCAAACCACAAGTCAATAACTCATCTCAGGTTCTATCAGCAAACACTGAATAAGAAGAAGAACAACACATTACTCCGCTGCTACAGAACAATTATCGTCGTCCCTTATGACTGTCCCGGTTGAAGAAATCGCTCCAATCCCTACAGGACCTTTTATAAGTGAACAAGGAAAACGTAAGTCAAAGACTCGAAAAACTTCTTTAGTTTTAACTTCAACTCCTAATATGATGGCAATTAAATCGAAACATGAATCGAAGACTCCTCTTAAGAAAAGAAGATGTAATGTTACAAAAGCTATTTGAAGAAGACAGCGACAAAAAAAAATTTCTTACAATTTTCAAGATGGTGAAGAGGAATATCTATATATTTATTGCAACGATCTTTTTCTCGATCTTAGCCCGGAGAAGACTGGTTAGATGTATAAATTATTTGCATCGGGCTCACGCTTCTTAAGCTGATGTTTCTAAAAAGACAAAAGGTTTCATTTGTGAACTTTGTCAGTAGTTTTATAGTTTTATGCGTATTTCATTTTGTATATAATATGTAATGGGTCATTTTGTTCACAGCATATGGACAAAATAAATTTCAGTTAATCTCAATTTATTTTCGCTTTGTCTTCTGATTTACCTACTTTACAAATATAAATATTTAAGGCTAACAAAGAACTATAGCGTTACGCTAGATAGATTGCCTTTCTCATGTGGCTGGATACACAAAAAGAGTTTTCAAATCCGACTGGTACTTCAAGAGACTAGCGCGACTAACAAACAAACAAGCAAACTCTTCAGCTTTATTATATTAATATAAATACTCGGGACGGAAATCGAGCCCATATTAAATCATCGTGCTTAGTAGCCGATGATACACTTTCACTTTTAGAGAAGATATCTAACTGGAGAACAATCTATTTTATGTTTGTATAGCATGTAATACTCGTGCTATCAGATTTCCTTCACTCATCTGTGAATATAAAATGTTTATTTTAAATAGGTGTCTATATACGTTACGTACGGTATGTATACTATATATATTTTAATTTTTGATTTGACTGACCCGTCGCGTCGGCGTAGTTGGTAACGACCCTGATTTCCGCTTCCGGGTCGTGGGCTCGATTTCCTCCCCGACTCTGGGGTATAATATTTGTATATTATGTTGTAGGTACATAAATAATTGAGAACCTTGCAGCAAAAGGGGGGCAGATCCAAATTTTTGCCGTTAATGTATTTCTTACCCACAATTTGAACAAAAAATAAAGCTATCATTTGATGGATAACAGAAGAAAATCCAACGGAAAACAAGCGCACTACAGCAATATTTGGATCTATCCCCAAGATTTGTTTTTTATTTTTATTAAACACTTGTTTATTTTGTTTGGATAAACTTCCGAAAAGCGGATACCGAATTTCGTCATGAAATTTGGCACGGACATTCTATTTGACTATTTATGAGTCCCCTTAAAGGGTTTTTTGGCGGCACGCAATATTTTTCGAAATATTGATTTTTTTAAGTACGCTGCTTAGCACACTCTATATAAGAAAGCGAGTCGATCAAAAGAAGAAGGAAAAAAAACCCTAACCTGACCTATCCTAGAGTGCGTAAATGCATTTCACAGCGATTAAAAAAAAGACCTAACAACCTAACCTAAACTAACGATTTAAAAAAAATCTTAATCTAACCTAACCTTTAAAAAAAACCCTAACTATTAAAAAAAAAAAAAACCTAACAACCTAACCTAACCTGACGATTTAAAAAAACTCTTAACCTAACTTAACCTTTAAAAAAACCCTAACTATTAAAAAAAAAGACCTAACAACCTAACCTAACCTAACGATTTAAAAAAAATCTTAATCAAACCTAACCTTAAAAAAAACCCTAACTGCGGAATGAATTTCTCAGCCATCAAAAAAAAAAAAAAAAAGTGGCGGAATACGTAGTGAAACAATAGCCGATCATCTATGCGAGTTTTTATGGCGTCGTCGCGTTAAAAAATTGAACAAAAATACGTTCAATGAATTATTACAAAATATAAAGTGTGTATCCGGGAAAATAAAAAAAAGTGGATTGATTATATATATGTGTATAAATAACACCTGTAGTGTGTGTGTGTAACGTGGCGATAAATATATAGATATATTATAAGCGTGCTAAGCAGCATACTCAAAAAATTCAATATTTCGAAAAATATTGCGAGTCGCCAAAAACCCTTTTAAGGGGACTCTTAGATAGTCAAATGTAATGTCTATGTTAAGTTTTATGAGAAAATTCGGTATCTACTTTTCGCTTTCTTATATAGAGCGTACTAAACAGCGTACTTAAAAAATTCAATATTTCGAAAAATATTGCGATCCGCCAAAAATCCTTTTAAGGGGATGCTTAGATAGTCAAATGGAATGTCCGTGCCAAATTTAAAATAAAAATAAAAATAAAATAGACTTTATTGGTAACAATTAACAACAAACATTGCTTACAATCAATATATAAAAAAAAACAACAACAATTTTTGAAGTTAATACTCAAATTCAAAGGTAAAAAAAACAAAATTAACTTATTATGTCACCAATCGGATGCCCACTCAGTAACGTTGTGACATCATTGCCCCAACACTGATTTTCAGTGGGCACCGTGTATACGATAAGTGCAGCACGGACAGTGATAAAATTATAAACTATTAAGAAGAAATATATAAAATGAAAGCGAGTAACAAAAAAAAAATAATAAAATAATAATAATAATAATAATAAAGTTCTAAGTTTAGTCTTGACTATAATACATATTTACTAGTGGATACTAGTTTAGATTATTAACAAATTACATGCTTATGGAAGAAAAAAAATAATAATAAAAATAAAAAAAATAAAAATCATTTGCATACAATTGAATCAATCTAATTAATAACCTATACGAGTAATAATACATAATATAAGGCGATTACAATTTAACATACAAAATACAAAAATTAAGAAAAAAAAATTGTATACAGTAAAATTAAACTTTCCACACATTGTTCTATTTCAGAACAAAAATAAAAAAATTAAAACAGGTCCACTCTCAAGCGCTTTTTTGTTTTTCTAGTAAGAAAATTTTGTATTTTAATTTAAAATTAGAAACTGTATTTAGATTGCGAATGGGAGGTGGTAAGTCGTTCCAGCACTTGGTAGCCGTGAACTTGAAACTTCCTCGGAAAGCTGCTGATTTGTGTATTGGCATTTGAAGCCTAAATAAGGAAGCCCTTGTGACATGTTCATTAGCGTTTTCCTTTAACCAGCGTAACTTGCTATATAAATATTGTGGCACACGATATTTAATTATTCCAAATAATAAAGTGGCGAAATGTAGCTGCATTCGGAAATTCATTTTTAAACTGTTGCTATTATTTAAATAAGGTGTAACATGGGAACGAGGTGGAATTTTGAAGCAGTACCGAGCACATGCGTTTTGTACACGCTGTATAACGCTTTTGGTGCGAGCAAGTAATCGTAGCCCAATGACTGCGTCGGCGTAGTTAAATTTGGAAAGAATTAAAGATTCACATAATTTTATTCGCACTCCAACGGACAGAGAATCTCTAAAGCGATAAAGAATTTTTAATCTATAAAAACAATTTTTAGCTATTTGTACTACATGATTTTCAAAACGAAGTTTCTCATCCATTAGTACGTTACGCACGTATTTGTACAATGGGATCGTGATGTGAAATTGATCTTATTTGACGCTCCGTGCCGAGGATTAAATATATTGTTTTTGACGAATTTAACATTAAGGTGTTAGCTTCTGACCATTTGCAAATACGTTTTAAGTCTTCGTGGAGAAGTGAGAGAGCATTATCAGTATCCGCTGGTTTAAATGAGATGTATAATTGTATATCATCAGCGTATATGTGGTATTTACAATGTTTTAATTGACTTATTATGTCTGCTGTATATATAATAAATAAAATAGGACCTAAAATAGATCCCTGGGGTACTCCTCTCTTTACAATACTACAATTTGATTCAGCAACATTACCAATTTCATGAGAAAATTCGGTATCTGCTTTTCGGAAGTACACCCTTTTGTTTTTCTTCAAATATAAATTCATTTCACCATTTCTAGGCTGATTCATAGTATTTAAAACACAAAATTATTAGTACATATGTGTTTTATTAGCCGTCGAAAAAAAAAGTAGCACATTTTTGATATTTTGATGCAAAAGGGGGCCAAATCCGAACTTTAAAAATTCGTAGTAATTATAAAACTTATTAATGTACCTAAAAAAAATAATTAAAAAGCGTAACGATTCTAATATTTTATTGTTGCATTGAAATTATAGACATTAGTGTACCTTTGAATTTTTAAAGTGGTTTTTTGTTAGTTCCCAAACTTTTTGAAATTTGGACTTGCCCCCCTTTTGATGCAAGGTCTTCAATTACTAAAAAAATTAACTAATAAATGTAAGTATATCAGTCGACTGTTATCGAAATACAGGTATTAAGTTACCTTATGAACAGACGATCGTGTCTGTATGGTAAATATATTTATTTATTTTTTCGTATTATAATTCCATATACGGACTGATATTTACATCATTATCAATATACATTAAACTGAACTAAACCAAGAGTGAGTAGAGCCATAAGAAATAGACTAGAAACCCATACTTGTACAAACACAAATATTTGTACCGAAAGAGAGGCAAAATAGCGATTGTCGACTTTAATCGGACTCTCCCAACATTACACCAGAACAGTCGTCTTCCTAGAATGGTGTGTCTTAAATCTTAACACAGATTAATGTTTTACCAAATTGAAGGTTTCTCGTTGTCCACAAAGCACTGTGAAAAGTCGCAAGATATGTATACTTCGATTTTTTTTTTACAAACTGTTACAGCGTTTGGATGTGGTCTATAGCGCTAAAATCTTTTCGAAGTCCAACTAGTTTGGGGGGGTTGAAAGTCGTCGACATACGATCGAAATATTATAAATTATAGTATAATATAATATATAATATATGTATATTATATTATACTACTATAGTTTGGTTCCAGGGTTGAAAGATAAATCTTAACCAGTTAACCGTTTCGACTTATTAGAATTATAATATTTATTTATTTATTTATTTAATCATAGGTTTATCACTAACATCACAGGTAACCAACCGTGTTAATTGTAACCCCAACCCAATTCGTGTTAATTGTAACCCCAATATGTGTGGAAAGAATCGCTGGGTGAGCTGTCGGGCGGGCAGAGTTCGCTGGCGGCGTTGTCGCTGGTGCTGGCCATCCTGCTGTTTAATTTAAGGCTGCTGTACGTGCTGAACGAGGTGTTATATTGTTAGCCGTTAGCTGGCTAATAGGTTTTTGTTTTGTGGTGTATTATTGTATAATATTCGTAGAACTTTCTAACTTCTTAATATAATCGAACACACCCGGTTCTAGTAGATAACCTTTAATTCCTACGTGACGATACTTTCTTTAAATTAACGTTCCACTATAGCAACCAGCAAAGTCTGTCACAAAATCGATAGTATAATAAGGCTACAATTATGGCCGCGATTATCGGATCTATAAGAAATTCGGAAAAAGGACGAGATTTCCTGAAAAAAGTCGAGGCCTTTATTCTGTAAGCCATGATCGATAATTATGAATCATCCTATTATTCGCAAGTATAATAAAATTCCACAAACAATTTTGGAATTTTCTCATAATAAATTTAAAGATTTTATAAAAATAAATAAATAGATAAAGCGTATTATTCGGTGCAGGATTACTTAGTCTTATAAAGATGTGTGGACTTAGTGGCGCTGTAGTTCATGCAAGATATTAATTTTGTACTAAAACACAGTTTATATATTATTTTCAAAAGAGTAACTGGGGAGTTTCTTGCCGATTCTTCTCTGTAGAATCTACATTCCGAATCGGTGGTAGCTTTACCATTACAAAATAATAATCACCTTAAAGTGTTAATTTATAAAATGACGATTCGAAGGTGCTCTATGGGCCTATTTGAATAAAGTTGTTTTTGATTTTGATTTTCCTACTGTCATCGCCTCATCGCCGTAATTTAATTTTTGGACCCGTTAAAAAATAAAAATAAAAAAGAGTAGCTCACTCACTTGGTCAATAATTAAAGCAGTAGTATATGCACAGTAGTATCAACTTAAACTTGTAGGTAATATTTAAATAAATATAATTTATATTTTTTACCATTTGAAACGTTGATAAAATACATTATTTTATAATAAAAATAATGTGATTTATTTGAAGTATTTTTCGAAGTTAAATCTCTAGAGGCAATCGCAAATCGCCTGTGGAGAAGCTTATGTTCGCAATTATTTATGTAAAGCCTGGTAAATCACACCTATTTTTCTACGTAAGCTTGATCTGGAGCATGACGTCGATGTTGTTGTTTGTATTTATTTTCTACATTATAATTAATTTGTTATCTGCGCATTTTTTCTGCGTGTGGCATGTTTATAGTTCAAAAGTTTAATTTATTAGACATATTATGTTTATTGTGTAATTTTAATCGTCTTTTCAACAACACTAAAAAATAAAAGAATCTTCTATTAAACAATACGTATAATTTAGACTCAAGTCTTAACACTATAACCAAGCATTTAGCAACTTTTTCTTATATACCTTAAAATGAAATTATTTACTTGAAAATTTACCGGTACAATTAAATAGCTTGGGCGGAGGTCGGTGTAGGCTATGGTTATGCAAAATGTATAATAGTCTAGGCTAATCTCTATTCCCAACACTTGTCCGGTGTTGGGTCTGGCGAACGGCTTAGGGGGAGAGTGCATGTCATGTAGATCCTCTAGGCAAGGCTGATAGTTATCCTTCTTGTGGTTGCCGCCTGTTATTGGTCTGATTCCCTCTGAATCAGACGTAACTGAAACCATCAGCCGTATCCTGTCTACCCTTTACCCTATGCTACATCTCCCTCCAATCCTCCCCTATCATATCCTTATTCCCGCACACCGCTCAGACATTATCGTACACTTATCAAACACACTCCAGTTATTCAGACAGGCACTTAACACCATACAGACAGCAACACTTCAACGCCGAATATTGGGCGGCGGAAACTAACCCGACAAACGCTGGCTTGCCTGCGTCGGCTAGCAGGAGCCGAAAGGAGTTAAATAGTCTTCAAAAGTCTGCGTATGACGCCTTGGGAAAGCGTTAGTACTACATTTCCCGAACCCCCCCTTAATGAAAGTATGAACAAAGAGGAATATGATATGCCATGCGATCCGGTTAGCGCCCGGCGCACACGTGTACCCGGGCCTGTGTGTGAGAAATTGGTTACCGAAGACTATGAGGTGGTGGGCAACCAGGCCACCTCATCAGTGCAGAATGCTACTGGCCAAATTTATACTATTAAAGAGCGCGATAGCAATAATTCCAAGCAGCAAGTGCTCCCAAATCTACCCCATCAATTAATTAAGAACTATGAAAGACCAAGATCCTCATCGCTTAATGATGTAAGCAATGTGGTCCAACAAAGAATTGACTCCTATCTTACGCGTAATGTTGATTATTATTCTGATATAAACGATACCCCAGAAGTATCCACTCAACCACCAAGTTGGCAAAAAGTGCCCTGTTCTAGGAAACGTAAGCGAATCAGTGACCCAACATCTCCGACGCAACATACTCAAACCGCTAATAGCTTCAGTGTCCTGCCGGTAGACCAACCAGAATATGAGAACTCTCTTCCTAAAAACAAACCTATTCACAAACCACCACCCATAATCTTATACGGAATTCAGGACGTTAATGAACTATCCAAACTCTTGGAGGCTAAAAGCAGTGCAGAACACTTCAAACTAAAAATTATTAACAAAAATAACCTTCGGATCATCATTGACTCCATAGATGAGTACAAAAAGATAATCGATATCATAAGAGAGTATGGTTTAATAGGACATACCTTCAGCAGAAAAGACACCAAATGCTTTCGTATAGTTGTGAAAAATCTGCACCATACTACTCCTCACAGTGCGATAATTGAAGCTATCGAAGCAACCGGTAACAAGGTACGAGGCGAAATAATCAATGCTCGATATGGCCCCAATAAACTTCCTACATCAACATTCTTTATTAATATTGAACCTAGCATCAACAACAAATCTGTTAAAGATATACAATACATTTTCCATCAGCGAGTAAAAATAGAAAACCCTCGTAAATCCAAAACAGTTGTTCAATGTCACCGATGCCAACAGTACGGACACTCCAAAAATAATTGCATGAGGCCGTATCGCTGCGTTAAATGTGGAGAAGGACATAAAACCTCGGACTGCCTCAAAAAAGATAGAAACACTCCTGCAAAATGCGCCCTATGCTTCCTTGATCATCCCTCAAACTATAAGGGTTGCCAGGTATATAAGGAGATACTAGCCAGAAAAAGGCAAACCACTCTTAGAGTATCACAACAACCGAAACCAAAGTCAACAGAAGACAAATCTACAAACAACCAAGAAGCTAATCCCTCATCTAAAATGCCTTATGAGAACTACCCAAGTCGTCGATCCTACGCTGAAGCGGCAGTAGCTTATATTCCAACAAAAGATGATTGTGACAATATTAAATTCCCCCAAAGTACAAGCGCGTTAGAGAGTATTCTCCTGCAACAGAACAAAAAGATAGACTTTCTATTACAACAAATAAGCACCCTTATGGGTCTTATAACAACACTCGTTACACAGAAGCAAAAATGAACTCTCTACGCATTGCAACATGGAATATAAACGGCCTTTCAGGTAGAAAGGACGAAGTCAGAGCATTTATGATATCCAATAAATTGGATGCCGTACTTATCTCAGAGTCTCATGTGACAGAAAGAAGCTTCTTTCAGATTCCCGGGTACTGCACTTACCTAACCCCGCATCCCGATGGTAGTGCTCATGCTGGAACCGCAATCATAATAAGGCAACATCTGAAACACTCTGTAATAGAACCTTTCACAACGAGCCATTTGCAGGCAACGACTATCAGAGTTAAGGATCGAGGCGATTACATTACTCTTTCTGCTATCTATTGTCCACCTCGGCACATTATAAATGAGGCCATGTTTACTGCTTACTTTAAAACACTGGGAAATCGCTTCATCAGTGGAGGTGATTGGAACGCCAAACACACATTTTGGGGCTCACGTTATACTCACTCACGCGGTCGAGAACTTAAGATGTCTATCGATACCAATCGGCTTCGACCAATATCAACGGGAGAACCTACATACTGGCCTACTGACTTCAAAAAAAGGCCCGATCTCTTAGATTTTTTCGTTACTAAAAATATTGGCCACTTGTACACATCCATTGAATCTAGCCTTGATGGCTCGTCAGATCACTCCCCAGTAATTCTTGAGGTCAGTACTATAATACCCGCTACCGAAGATAGCTTAGAACACTTGTGCAATTCTCGGACTGACTGGGAATCCTTTGGTGATTATCTTACTGAAAATATCAACCTCAAGATCCCACTTAAAACCGCTGATGATGTCGATAATGCTTGTATTTACATTACTAATACGATCCAGATTGCCGCTTGGATTAATACTCCTCATACAAATCAGGTACATCCCAGAGTATGGCTTCCTTTTGAAATAAAAACTAAAATAGAGGAAAAAAGACGACTTCGACGTGTTTGGCAAACGTCGCGTGACGTCGCGGATAAGACGCGTTTGAACAGTGCGATCAAAGAGCTAAAAGATATTTTGAAAACAACCTCGAACAATTTAATGAAAAACAACCTAGAGAAGATGTGTCATACTGGCCGAGGCGAGCATTCTCTATGGAAGGCTACTAAAAACACATTAAACCAACCCATAAGACATTTGCCTCCCATTCGAACTGGAAATTCTTGGGCGCGAACTAACGAAGAGAAGGCAGAAGCCTTTGCTACTCATCTAGCATCAGTATTTAGGCCAAACGAGCCCCTTGATTCAGATGACGCTGAAATTGACGACATTCTTGCGCAAGATTTACAACTCTGTCTGCCCTTGAAGCCAACTTCCCCTAGAGAAATTTCCCAAACCATCGCTCTTCTCGACACCAACAAAGCCCCTGGTTTTGACCTGATAACACCAAGAGTACTGAAAGAGTTACCTAAAAAGTGCCTCACATTCTTGGCCAACCTCTTCAATGCCATACTTAGAACGTGCCATTTTCCTGAAGTATGGAAAGTATCTCAAGTAATTATGATACCCAAGCCAGGAAAACCTGTGGAAGAGACTTCATCCTACCGCCCTATCAGTTTAACACCGGTATTGTCCAAACTCTGGGAAAAAATTTTCCTGACCCGATTAAAGGTCTGTCTCGACGAAGGCGATATAATTCCTACTCACCAATTCGGCTTTCGTCAACAGCACTCAACGGTGGAACAAGTACATAGAGTGTATCACACAATCCGCCAATGCCTAGAGAAGAAGGAATACTGCTCTGCAGCCTTTCTGGATGTCCAGCAAGCTTTTGACAAGGTTTGGCACAAGGGCCTTCTGTGCAAAATAAAGCTATATCTACCTCACTCTGTGTATTTAATACTGGAATCATATCTCAAAGACAGGTACTTTCAGGTGAAACAGCAAGATGCGAGATCAAACTTCTACACCAGCACGGCCGGCGTTCCCCAAGGGTCGGTATTGGGTCCCGTCCTGTACAACATATTTACGTGTGACCTACCTCTCTCGCCTGATGTTACTGTTGCAACCTTCGCAGACGATGCTGCCTTCCTGTCTTGTAACAAAGATCCCAATCTAGCTAGCTTTCACTTGCAAAAGCAAATGGATAAAACTAAGAAATGGCTTAACAAATGGCGCATCAAACCCAGCGCGTCTAAATCGCAGCATATCACCTTTACTTTAAAAACAGGCGATTGTCCTGTCATAAAGTTAGGCGAAGAGGAACTACCTAAGACAACATGTGTAAAATACCTAGGATTCTACATGGATCGACGTCTCACATGGGGAGACCACATAAAACACAAGCGTGATGAACTGAACAACCGCTTTAGAAATCTACTGTGGCTTCTCGGTAGACAAGCTACTTTGTCCCTCAGTAACAAAATAATGGTTTACTGTTCAATCCTCAAACCCATCTGGCTTTATGGCATACAAATATGGGGTACTGCCTGCAAATCAAATATACAGATCATACAAAGAGCCCAAAATAGTATGCTTAGAGTTATAGCTAATGCTCCTTGGTTTGTACGTAACACAGAAATACACCAACACTTGTCATTGCCAACAGTCATTGAGGAAATCAATCGTTATAATTCAAAACACAGAAAACGCTTGCTTAGCCATCCTAATCCAATAGCAAACAGCATCTTAACCATGAAAAAAGTAAAGCGATTAAAGCGGGCAAATGTGCTTGATGATGTGCAGATCTGAGGACAGTGGTCCTTTCATCTGGAAAAGCCATTACTAACTTCAACAAACCTAATTAAAGTCTATCGACTGATTGCAGGTGTCACCAGGAAAAAAAAAAAAAAAAAAAAAAAAAAAAATTAAATAGCTAAAATTTTGAGCTAAAATTAATTGAGGATCGGGTATAAATTAAAAGTACAAAAGTCTCGTTTTTCATTTTTTATATGTAAAATATTTTCGGTATACTTTTTAGTAGCAAACTCGAAATTAGTATACTTTAAACCAATTATCTACAACCCGTGTACTTAAACGGGTTGTAGTAGTAAATAATAATTACACTACACATTTTTTTAAGAGAACCGGACACCTAAAAAACACGGTAACTCACAACCTTTATAATATAAAGAACCTTAAGAGCCTGCAATTGTTATAAGTTAATAGGATAAGGTTATATAACATAAAATGCAATAGAATTCTAAATTCTTCTGACTGCAAATCCATGAAAAGTTGTGAGATTAGAAATCTGCGGCTGATTTAAATTCTATTTGATATACTTTTCTCCCTCTGTAGCAATTTATATTTATCACATCGTATTATTTTCCTGTCGTAGAGAAATAAAAGTGAAGACAATTTGTGTAAAAAAGTCAGTCGTGATTTACATCTCGAAGGACGCGTTTTCGTTAAGCATTACTTTTTTCTGGGACAGAACAAAAAATCTTTAATAATATGATATTACGTATCGAGTGTTTTCGGATTATTTTATGTCAAATATTTTTTCAAACCTTAAGTATTTTATATGCTGAACTTAGTAGTAACAATTATTATTTAAAATGGTTACAAATTCGTGAATTACCGAATGACGAAGACTTATTGAAATATTTAAGAACAATTGAAGCAGTGACTGCTTATAATATTCAAAACGTTAATGAAATTGAGACCAATTTAGCGTTTGGTGTATTTTTGAACACTGGTAAAAATTTGTATACAATATTACAAGACGCGTAACAAATATAAACTTTTATGATTTGTCGTAAGATTAAATTTTTTTTTCATTTTTTTTTGGATAGAAATATCAACAACTAATGCATTATACACATGAGATCTCGGTATTTTCGATATAACATAATATAATAATGTAATTTGTTGAAATCGATTTAGAATTTCACTACTATGAAAAATATTGATTATGTGGTTACGTTACTAATATAAGCAATTATAAAATACTTTGATAAATAATTTACATATAAGTATAATAAAATACGCTATTTTTTCACGCTATTATATAAATATATATAAATAAAAGCGTGAACCTAAATTAAAAAACGAATCATGAAAGCAAAGCCGGATTTGGAGGTCTGAAGACCCTGAGGCAACGAAGGAGCGACGGCTTTTATTTATTTTCCGAATAAAAAGAACAATTATAAAGTCGAATATTTCAAAAATGTATAAAAAAAGTGACTGACCCGTCAAAAATTGGATACATATTTTTAAATCTCCATTGTGGAGGTTTTACAATTTTTGAAGTTCTAGGGCTGTGCAGGGCTTGCTAATTGAACAGTGTCGAATAGTGTCTTCATTTAAAATTAATGAACTTATGCGTTCCTAAAAAATTGATGGTAAACATGTTTTCAGTAAACCTTGGATGGGTTCTTAGAGAAAAAGAATATAATCTACCGTGGAAAATAAAAACAAGAATTAAGAAGAATATTATCAAAAATGAAGAGATTCTTAATTATTTTAACAAACTTACGAAGGATACCAATTTTGTGAACAGAAAATATAAGCAAAGTAAATATCTTACTCTACTATCACTAGTGTAAATAAGCATATTAAAGATATACACAAAATGAAAAAAAAAAAAAAACAAATTTCTTTTATTTGCAGAAATTTTAAGTTTTACGATTATTCCAATTGTTTTTGTCAATTTTCTGTTATTCTTTCACGTTTTTTCAATAATATACGATGAAATTGGGAATATAGATAGATACTTTTTTTGACTAAATCTCGTATCATTATTAAATTGCATCATATTAAACGCGCAATGAGTGATATAAATATTTCATTCAAAATTTTACCTAATTTTTATTTATTTTATTTGTTCTCGGTAAGTAAATCATTATCAAGTAGTTAATTGTGTTTAACACGGGCGTAGCCAGGATTCTCTATAGAGGGAGCAGATAAAAAAAATCCTAGACTGTATTGTTTTAATCGGGGTTTTTAAAACTTTAAATATGAGTATCTCACTTTATTTGTTTAACTTATCGTTATAAGTGACATCGCTTAGAATAAGAAAAGATGGAAAAATCGTTTTTTATCAGTGATCGACCGCTCTTCTAGCTCTTCTAGAGGGGGCAGCTGCCCCCCCTGTCCGTACCTCGCTACGCGCATGATGCTTAGACATTACGACTTACATAATTTTTTTTTATATTTCAGTATCTAAATTATTCACAAACGCTTCTATGTGGGTAGGCCGTTTATCCAAATTTGTTAATAGAAATCAAAAGTTTTATACCTTAAACGAATTAGAAGAAGTTTACACACGATGGGATTATTATTTCAAAGACGTCGACAATGTGCACAAATGGGTACCAAGTCCGGAATTTTCAGGTATATCATAATCATACATAGTAATATATATTATATACCTAGTTATTTAACACATAAACTAGATTTTTTTTTAATTAAAATTATATTGAATTTTAGACATGTGCATGTTATCGTTGTCTATTGATCCAGTAGATAAGAAGTATTCACATTCGCGGTGTTCCATAGCGGGTTCATGCTACGAAATGTTGAATGAAGGGACCGACTTTGGTTACGCCTTGACTCATAGGTGAGCAATTTTTGTTAATGGTAAAATGTAGAAATAAGATGGTAAGGTAAATATAACGTGCATGTTATAATTATTATCATGGTTTATTTTGTACTAAACTAAATTAAATTTATTTCGTGTTCAGGAATAAAAGAAATCAGTGAGAGAAAAAATACGAGGAATTATGAGACTTGGTATTAGAGAGAGATTGAGATTAAATTATTACTGAGAAAGATTATGTATATGATGTTGTAATATTACTGATAATACCTATACAATTATATATAAAAAGTAGCTGTATCCACGACTTCGTTTGTGATTGCCATCCCTTTTATTGAGACTACAATATAAACTATAATCGCCAGCTTAAGATGGGGCGTACGGTTAAAGGTTTCTGTATGTCCTGGGGTTTCAAGTAATACTTTAAGCTTTGTTGTCTGTAATTTTTAAACTAACAAACTAAATACTGAAATTTTTATGGAGTAATCTTTAAAATATCTCTTTTCTTAGAAAAGAAAAAGAATGAATAAAATCGGGCAAGGCGTTAATGAAATAAACCTAACAAGGCGAGGGTACGACTTGGGAAATTCATTTTGGAGTGGGACTCCGTGTCGATGTAGTATTCCCTTAGAATGTTGAAACTTAATAGCATACAATGGCCAGTTAATGTGAAGAAAAAGAACCCCAAAATTTCAATACTCACAATTGGGTTATGCTGTAGAAAAATTCGACTTGTATACCAACGGTGAAATAGCCTAATAATCTATTAGGCTATTTCACCGTTGACATTGATAATTGACATCGATATTCCAGGGCATTATTATTACTGATGGCCTACTTTGGACGCGGCTGCACAATATTTTCTCCAAAGAGGGATAAGGCTATGATGGCTACTTTTTGTTCAATGGGATATGCTGAAGCGGAGTATATTGCGAAGAATAATTATGAGATTGTTGATTTGATGATGGAAATCAGTAAGTATTTTAAAATTTCGCTACTCGGATTATTGAATAAAGACGGTATCGATCATTCAAAAATGTCGCTATTGCTAAGAATAATTGGATATTCGATTAGAGATCAGAATTTATATATGCTTACAATTAAACTGTAACAGGTCGAATTCTGTACATCGAAGACATTTTTTTAAGCAAAACTCTGTAATTGATACCAATGAACAAAAATGTTTTTTTTTTGTCAGTCTGTCTGACTGTATCTTATGTGTCTGGCCGCGAATCACGAAATACGACTCACCGAATCTCAATTAATTTAGTTGAATTAAAATATTGACTGACTGGCGTTTACTTTAAGTATATAAATCCGTAAAGAAAATAAAGAAAAAAAAATTGTAATAAATTGTAAAAAGTTGGAATTCATTAACGCATAGTCCGATTTCAGTACTCGTATATATTTTTAAAGATTGTTTTATAAAAATTTCCATATATTTCGTTTATCAGTTAAGATATGACAAACATCATAACACTCAGTAAAAGGTTCAAATACTTGAAACCTGGAATCTACATAAGCCTTTATATATAATTTTTTTATTTATTATATTATTATTACCATATCAGGCTGACGTATAGACTTTATCTTATAAGCTCAATGAAAAGGATAGTAACCACGAATGAAATCGCGGGTACAACTAGTTTAAATAACAAAAGAAACACTAACGTATTTACACTTGCACACTTAAAAATTGCGCTAATTACACATCTATAAAATAGTATAAAACAATGACACTAGATTTATATGTTTGTTTTTCACTAATAGAAAGAGCGATGGAGGTTTACATGCACAACTTTTAGGTAATTTAAAAAAAAGCATATGAAAACATCGGTAATAACAAATGACTATCTTTTAAAACACTAAGTCACAATAACTATTTTTACAAGTTTTCGTTTAATTAAAAAGGCTTAGGTAAAAGTATTAGCATATCTATTTTTTTTTAAACCCTATTCAATCTTCTCTCTTTTCTCTAACCTTGAATATTGAATATAGTTTAAAATTGTCTTTCACATTTTACCATTTAATCAAATTCTGTATAGGTTGTAAATGTTTTAAATAATGTACAATTGAACAAAAAAAAAAAACATTAAAAGGGATATTGTAAGCTAGCATGCCGATACAGCCAGGGCCGGCCTAGGGTGAAAATGGCGAGTGTGCAAGACTTATATTAAGAATGTTCATGGATGTCCCTAGGATAAAATTATGCCCCTTTTTATGCCCTGATTGTATGCCCTCCCAAAAAGCTCGAGTGTGCGGCTGCATACTTCGCACACCCCTTAGGCTGGCCCTGGATACAGCCTATAATATAGCTTATGACCACACTGTCGCTAGTTAACAAACAAATATATATCCGAATTTGTTATGGATGTTTGACATATAGAAATCATCAATCATTATTTTGAAGTAAATTTGCACTCAAGCCTTAGGCGCGAGAAACTGCGTGGGCATTAATTACGTAGGCGTTAGTTTTTTTTTGTTTCGTAATAGTAAAGTAAGGATTTATAGAATTTTATTTTTATTGTTTTAATAACAATCTTAATGTTTGAACTTTAATTAGTTTTTGATTACTAATTAAATTGAAATAACCAATTAAAACATTTATTACAGTGTGTCTCTGCTCTTTGGAAGGGGAAGCTAGATTTTTACGACGCAGTTGGTTAAATAATATGTTATATTTTCAAAAATCTCAAGGATGTTTTGGTACTGAAATAACAAAATCTAGAGAGACAAGATTATTTGATAGACGTGGGTTCACTTTCAAGTCAAGATATTCGAATTTATCCCACGAAGAATGCAATAGTCACACGACAGCTTTAGCGTTAGGAATTTACTCAGCTGCAATTAGATATGTAATTCAAGAATACTATTAAAAGTTAAATGTATATAAACCTACTTTTGAATAATCAAATAAATATTACTTACTGATATCAATGAGATTACTGATACGAATGAGATTGTCTTATTTTATAAAGAGATTTTAGTAATAACGTTTATAGATTTTTTTTTTAAATTTAAGTAATATTTAAGTCTACTCATTTATGTTCAAAAGTTTATGTATAAATAGAAGAATCTATATCAAAGCTATATGTTTCGAAAAAATGAAAATAATAATGTTATATGTTTTTAATTAATGACAAAAATATTTTTCTCTGATTTATTTAATAGTAATAGAAATTTCAGCTTTTGTTTTATTTATTATAATAGGTATATTTATTTTCTTATTACACTAATATAAAAATGTTAAATTCTATGTAATTAATGATGCCAATGAAATAATAAAAAGTTTAGAAAATATAAATATAATTTGCATTACACTTAAGTATTCCACGATATAGGGCTATGCCTAAGCGAAGGTTAAGATTAGATTTAGGGTTATGTCTTTACCACGTACTCCTCCCAATCACAGAATTGACGATTAAATTACGGATGTGTGAAGCAATTTCACGTTGACCGTGAATATTGCGATGACTTGCGCACAACTTTTTCTCTCACCAACAGTATTAGTTATTTAGTTCACGTTTAGTTTAGCTTTCCAGAATTGTATTCCAATGTGCTAGTAATTATTAAAAAAACGTTAAATTATTATAAGAAACAAAAAAAAAACCTTAAACATGATCAAGACCTTGTATCAAAACATGTATGATCTAATTACATAAAACTGAAAAAAAATTTAAAAAAACAACCTTGAATTCGTTTAGTCATGTTTTAAATATTTTGTGTTTAAATGAGTAATAGAAATATGGCAATTACGTGTAGTGTTGTAAGTTTGTCATATAATTTCTGTCTATTATCGCCTTCCCTTTGTGAATCATGTTTTAGACGTGTACAAATGATAAGTCTTTCGTAAATCTTATTCTGTTCTCGAATATAGACGTCATGACGCAACGGCTGATTAATTCATTTATAGGCTTTGGCTTGTCTGCAAACGAATTCGTCAACGTATAAATGAGAGTTAATTTTGCTGTTCGTTAGTCTCGCTAAAATTCGAGAACGGCTGAACAGATTTATCTTATCTTGGTCTTGAAATGTTCGTGGTGGTCTAGGAAAGGTTTAAAAGATGAGAAAAATTCGAATAAATGCCGGGAAATTCCTAAAAACAGCTCTTTTCTTTTTCCCATATAAACGTTTTTTAAATAAAATGTAGAGTCTTGAAATGCCGAGTAGAGATCAGCTAAGAACAAATTTTATGAAATTCTATCCCTAAGGGGGTGAAAAGGGGGGCAAAGTTTGTATGGGACAATGTGATTAATTGGTCCAATCTACTTCAAATTTTGCATAAACATTCTTTTACAGAATTGATTGAAGACGTGTTTTGTATTTTATCAAAATTCATCCCCTAACGGGGTTAAAAGGGGGAAGAAAATTATTTTGATATCAATACTCCTTAGTGCTTTTAATTTAAATTACATTTTATTTTGACACATGTTTGACAACTCAATCCGTCTATTATAAAATATTTTTCAGTATCGACGCAGGTGTAGATGATAATAAATATAAACTAATATTTTTTTTTAATTTTAGTTAAATACCCGTGCGAAGCCGGGGCGGGCCGCTAGTATATATATATGTACGTATGCCGACACAAGACCATTTCCTCTGCCGTAAGGTTGCCTGGAAGAGATCGCTTTAGCACTAAGGCAGTCCTTTGTACGTTAGGATATTTTGCTATGTAGGTGTTGTAATCCGTAAAGTTGTAGTATTTTTATTTTGGTGTACAATAAAGTGTATTATTATTTATATATCGCCAGGGTCACAGAGAATGGAAAAGACACGAAGGAGATTGATGGGTACTGAAGATACAGTAGCTTTTATTCGATTTTTACCTTTAACTAGGGGAATGGAGAGGAGTAGGAAATCGTGATTCTTAACACAATTTTACGTCACGATTTGACCACTTATGTTAAGTACAGATTTATTCGCAGATACTGATTGTTTTCCAGGAATATCCCTAATGCTTACAAATAATCTCGTGGCTAATATAATGTAAGTTTTTTTTTCATATGTTACGATTTGTTCAAGCCAAAATGAATTTTGTTTAAATATTATCTTGGCCTGCAAGATTGTAATATAAAAATAGAAATAATATTATAGTAATAAACACAATATTTATACTTAAAAAAATAAGAAGTATAATCTCTCTTCTCTCGTTTCGCTCCAGTCAGAGCGGCCGTGGTAATCACTTTCCAGTAGTGACCGCTTCATAACCTATCTCCATTCCTCCCTGACAGCTGCTTTTCTGGATATTAAAAATAAGTAAAAGTTGTCAACCTTTACTTAATTATCCTTATGTTTTCTATTATATTATACATAGTTTTGCTTTGTTTTTTTTTTGTTTTAAATAAACGTAATATAATAAGTAATATATATATCAATGTTTTATTTTCTATTAAAAATTGGGTCTTATACATATATGTAATTCGATCCTCAGATCGGTTCGAGGCGTTAAGATCACTAATTATACACTAAGCCAGGTCAAGCTTATAAAACCACAGCGTCGGCGGCATACAAATAACAAATCTGTTTAAAGAATTAATTAATTATTAAAATTGGTAGGGAAATTATCCGCCAATCCGCAGTGGAGCAGCGTGGTGGATTAAGCTCCAACCCTTCTCCTATAAGTAGAAGAGGCCTTCACTCAGCAGCAGTTTACAGGCTGATACAGTAAATTAATATTAGTTAGAAACAGTGACAATATCTATTTATATCATAGAGTAGAATACTTAGAAGTTCTTCATAAGTGATTGTTATATATACTAAAATACATTGGATGCTTTATTAATAATCGCTAATTAAATTGACCAATTAAGATACACGAACGACATGTACATTCCTTGTGTAAGGTCTATTTCACGGTAAACGTTGAAAGTGACAACCCGTCTGAATGGCCTCGCTATAAATGAAGTGTGGAGTCAATGCCGACCGGAAGTTGAGTGATTGCATCACGCACTTCCTATGTCCGAGCGTCTTCTAGTCCTCAAGTGATGCTTGGACATATAAAGGATTCGTTAATAATAGTGTATACAAATAAATTATACGTCAAAATTGTTACATATAGTATATCATATTCTCCATTCCTTTAATAACGACACAAAAGAACGATTATCTTTGTTGTGTGATCTGTTGTAAGCTATCTATATATTTATACGAGAAGCAAAAACATTGTACCCTTTCTTAGGAAAATTACGCGGATAGAGATTTATGAAATTTGGCACAGTTAAATTTTATATGGAGAAGAAGTGCAGAATACCAATATTTTTTATTATAATGCTCAAAAACTACATTAAATTAATTAAAAAAAAAACACTACACACACTACGACACACACACACATCTACAATGTACATATATAGACAAATTTTGTTTATTGTCAAAGTCTGTTGTCAACACGGTGTTAAATACAGGTTTTGCAACGAATTATTTATCGAAATTTTTTATCACAGATCAGGTCCAATCACTGCTGCATATTATTATGCTCACCATGTTATGTGCAATCATATTTTTATGATGTTGGCAATGCTGTAAATTATAGATTAGAATGAATTTAGACCACTGGGCGACCACTAATTTTAATAATTGTTCATACATTTGACCTATAGTAAAGTTTTGACGAAGTTGCTTTTTCCTTGGAGCACGAGATAAATTAATAATATAAAATTTAAACAAAATATGCAAGCTCTTATTTACTACATAATATACATATATTACCTACACACAAACTCGGTTAGTGTGGTAGGGTACCATAGGTAATTAAATTAAGCTGTTGTTTCATTAAATGTGTTACGTTGTGCAGGCAATACTGTAGTTTATGTTTATAATTATGTTCGATTCGGACCATAGTATTATTTATAAAGACATTTATAAACTATTCACTGAGAATTATTTAATATTGAATGTCTTAGACCTTTAAGGATAGATTTATTGTAAGTCGGAAAGAGTTTATTTTATTATGGGATAGAATTATGTGCATCCGTTGTAAGCGGGAAAGCCTTTCCATACTTAACTGCTAATGGTTAGGTACCTACTTGCGAAAGCTTTGCCGTGCGAAGAATCATAAAAGCTTTACCAACTATTAATTCTAATGTTATAGTTACATGGTGCTTTAATTAGGATCAACAAAGAAGAACCGGTAACGCTTTTGTTATTCAAGGCTTGTGTGAATTTCAACTGTAGTTGAAATGAATTTCCCAAATTTTTTGTAAGTATTATTTCTAATTAACGTTCAATGTCATAACAACTGGTCATAACCAGTTTTAACTTTTTTTTTGTTTTAAAAAGAGTTACTTCTAAAAATGAATTAGTTTCATCTAGTAAGAACGCGTTCAAATTAAAAATAAGATTCGAAAGCAGCATAATATGTATATTACAACAGGGTCAAAGTAAACTACAGCATTGTGTATTTGAAGTTTAGAAGAAGCTAAATGGAGATAGCAGAAATTCTCAAGAGATGAAAAGAAAAACATATGGTTTGCACATGTTTAAATTATGAGTTGTTATAATATTGGGAAAAATTTGAACCTGATAAAATTGGTTCAATTTTTTAAAACTATAGTTTTTATCTTTGATTTTTATAATATTGGACGGTTTTATGGTTACGAACTCGCAATGTTAAAATAGTTTATAATGTAATTTTATCGAAGCCTTGAATTGCGTAACTATATCCACGAGACACGTATATGTATAGAAATGCATTATTTTAAAAATTTTTATTTTTCCTTTACTAACAGGAATTCTCCTACTAAAAAAATTTATGGAGTCAAATATGTAAATACATAAATCGAAATTCAGTTAAGTCAATATAAAAGTCTACTGAGTTATTTTTGATACTAAATGAATATATATTATTGGTAATTAAATGATCTAATACTGTATAATTTTCTTTTGACATTATTGATTTGAAAAAAAAAGAAATAATATTTAAAAGAAAAATGTGGGTAACAACACAATTCTATATCTAGTATTATTTGAATTTGTAGGTATTTGTGTGTAAGAACATTTATGTAAGACGTTAATGACTGATAAATAATTTGCATTTCTGTGTGTCACATGTTTTAATTGTCACATTTATTTTTCGAAGTAGTTACTCAACAAAAGTATGGGTTTACAATATAACTTACATCTTAATGAGATCAAGTTTTCAATATATATGATGTTAATTTTATATTACGAGTTAAGGTTTTTTTTTTATTAAAACTATTTATCAATAAAAATTTTACAATATTATACATATACATATTTACAATTCAAAACTTAAAATAATTATTTACAAACAGTTTTGGTATAAATCATGTCCGCGTGGAATGGTGCCAAGAATACTAGCAGCATTTCCCCGTTGAATCGCAATTCCGATTCTTTGGGCAAAAAATGCACCAGCCCTCTTGTCACCAGTGGAGGCTATGAGTCGTGGGGTTAATTCTTTTAGAAAATTTTTAGCACTGCTACTCCAAGGTCCAAGTGTTTCGACTGCAAACGGCACAAAAATATAACTTTGGATAAGTGACGAATATTTGTGCCGTTTAGTCATTTCAGCCTTCTCCGCAGCGGCTCCCATTCTTACAGCCGTTTCCCTGATATGAGACGGAGCCAATGTATCGACGCAGGTTGCGTCCCACAAAAGCGCCCGTCCCCTTTCCCAGGGAATCAGCGTTAAACCATCAGGCCTCTTGCCATCATCGCGACTAATTCCAGTAGGCTCAATAAGAGCAGGTACGTCGATGGTGGCAAGAGCCCTTTTAATGGTCTCATTCAGGGAACCGTGGCGGGAAAACCTACCTGAACTCTTGTTGCAAGAAAGGCCGTGTAGTCCGAAAGAATCAACCTCCTTTCCGCACGGACATCTGTGTTCAAAACACAGACGTGCTCTAAGGTAAATATGTTTTCTAAATAAACATAATATTGGTTGTGTACAGCTTTTTGTAATATGTGTTTTGTGTAATTAAAAATTTTTAGATGCCTGATGAAGGTCAAATATATGACCGAAACGTCGCATTATTGACAATTGGTATTTTGATTGACATCCTATGTCCAATTTCCTGCTAACTGTATTAATATATATAAAAAAAATTGATAATATTGGTATGTTATACATTAATTCAATCTATTCTGGAATATACTGATCAAAATCTGATTACATAACGCATGTAATTTAGACATCAATATAAAAAACACGTAATACTTGGTATGTGTGGTGAACTTTCTTGCTTTGAGTTCAAAATAAAATAATCTCAAGAAACAATTGGAATTTGGTACTATGAAAACATATAAATATTTTACTGAATATAGTCGTTTTAAATTCTTCTAGAATTGACGTTAGTTTATTTTTCAGATGTTATGTTAAGTTAGAAAAAAAAATTTTTTTTGACGTTACCATAAAGGCACAAACTGAAAACTGAAGTTTACATGTATTATTAAAAGAATTATTTTATTCTTTGATCAAATTTTTAGTCGTAAAGTTTTGCCGTTTTAACAAAAAAAAAAAACAAAAAAAAAAACAATTAAATTTCATAATGAGAGATACTTACCTACTCATTATAATTTACTACGTATTATTTATTACAACCGTCTTTACTATTAGACCTACCGTCTCTACCCTTACTACGTCCGAACCTCCCGCCAGCCCTCGATGACTTGGACAAGGCCGAGTGCCTCGAGAGTCAAGTAGCCTGCAGAGCTAATGCTCTCCAAGCACTGAGCCGATTGATCCTGGTCATCTCTTCAAGGTAAACCCATCTTAAAGGTAAACCTGGAAGTCGAACGCAGGGCAGCCTCACTATCATCAGACGAGCCACTTTCCCTAACGATCGTTGAAAAGGTCGAATCGATACTGGAGAATTTGCACGTCAAAAAGTTTCCAATCACCAATAAGACACTGAAACAGCTTCTTCAACAGCTTATCATGCTGCTCGTCAGAATTTTCAACACGCTACTAGCCGGTTGCTCCTTCCCCGATCAGTGGAAGGAAACAATCGTAGTAGGCATTCACAAGCCGGGTAAATCTAGGATTCTGTCGAATAGTTATCGACCGTTTACACTTTGAGAAGTCTATGCGAAAATAGTTTTAACCAGAAAAAGAGCCCTGCATCACGCTGCCGGTAGATAGGAAAGCAACAAAGCTAGTCCTTTTCCCCGATGATATAGTTATCTTCACGAAAGGGACCTCCGTGAAAGCCACGCCTCCACATTCACCGCTCTAGGCGAGTGGTTCAGTAAATGGAGAATCGAAGTTAACCCCGATAAGAATGCCGCAGTGCACTTTTCAAGATACCCTAATTACGTCTACTGGTGACAAGATCGACCGGGGACTATAAAACCTTTCGGGACACCGATCCCGTGACAAAAGGTAGCCAAGTACCTAGGTGTGATTTTCGATAGTAAATCATTAAGACCTCATATCACCTGGTTCCGAAACAGTGCATCGTTCGTATTAGGAAGACTATATGCGATGATATGCGGGAAGAGTAAAATGTCTCTTATAAATATGACGACATTTTACAAAACCTGCGTACGTCCCACTATGACCTATGCAATCCCTGCCTTTGCGTATTGCAATCCCGCTTTTATATAGCGGCTTCAATTAATACAAAATAGATTTTTACGCAAGGCTAAGGTTTCACCGTGGTACGTTCGTAACGTCGACTTACATTGAGACTTCAGGATCGATTCGATCTCGAAGCATCTCAAAATACTCTCCACAGCGTATTTTGAGAACGCACGATGACATCCCAACCCTCTTGTAACAGAGGCATGTTCCTATGTAAGTACAGGAAACTTGCAGACAAGACAAAGACGTACTATGCACGTCTTGACCGACCCTGACGATAGAATCACACTAGTCAACGCTCCTTATGTAGGTATGTTAAACCTGTTAAAGTGTTTTTAAAATTTAAATTCAATCAAAAACTGAAACTTATCTTTTATGCATCCAGCATCCCACCAACTAACTATTGTTCTGATTGAATCTGATTTTAATCATTATTAAAATACAATAGCTTTGTTTTAATATCGATCGTAGAATGCAAAACCAATCTTTTGTTGAAGTTTAAAAACGGAATAATGTTAATACAACGTATCTTTATATTTTTCCCTATAAAAATATATTGCTATGTGCCAGGTGGACAGAATAGGTAGATTGAAATTATCGGTTTTAATCTCATGATATATTTAGTGGCATGTATGAGTGACCGAATTTCTGAATTCGGACATCCACCACCTCAGTCCCCCGAGACCATGGACTGTTATGGCTGTAAAGGGTCCGAAACGTTGGGAAATAAAAATTAAAAAAAATGTTAAACTATAAAGTTTTTAAATAAACGCGAAAAAATCCGACATAGACTTGTAGCAATGTCAGTGGAGTGATAAGCTGTAGCTTGAAAAAATTCTCCAGGCAAACGCAACGGCTCGCCATAAACCAGCTCGGCAGATGACGTTTGCAGGTCATCCTTAAATGAGCTTCTGATGCTCATTAGCACCAAAGGCAACATCTCCACCCAGGTGCAGTCAGCGTGGCACATTAGTGCCGCCTTTAACTGTCGATGGAATCGTTCTACCAGCCCGTTACAAGCTGGGTGATACGCGGTTGTTCTGCGGTGTTTGAATCCAATCGCTTTTCCGAGGTACTGGAAAAGTGATGATTTAAACTGTCGACCGCGATCAGTGACAATATCTGTTGGACATCCAAATCTGGATATCCAGGATATTAAAGCTTTCCCAACTGTTTCGGCAGTCACATCTGCCATCGGCATAGCCTCAGGCCAGCGCGTGAAACGATCCACAACCGTAAGACAGTAACGTCGGGGTCACCAATTGTGGATGCTGCAGGCGTGCAGGGGCAACGGCTTGTTCACTCGGTTATTTCAATATTCTTAAATACACGAAGAAGCAAGCACCACACTATGGGAGGAATGTGAACGATAGCAAGCACAATGTAGAAAGAAAACTGAAGCGATACAGCGAGAGATAAAATAACGTACGTTAAATATAATTTATTTAAAAGTCTATGTTGGATTTTAAAGTTCGCGTAAATATAAGAGAACAAATTCATTCATTTCATATTGCATTTTTTATATTTTATTTCTTTATTTTTTTAAGTTTGGCGTTAACTTATTAAAGAAATTGATTACTTGAAAATTTCTTTATGATGTCTTTTTTCCTTTTTATTTTTTTTATCGGTTTTATTTTTTGTTTAAAAATTTTAAATATATATTTTTTTAAGTACATACAATATTTTTTTAGGTACATAAATAATTATCTAATAATCAGATTTATGATTGAGTATATGTGTATCATTTAGGACTAGATTTGTGCGATTGCTAACAATTTTGGTACATACGTTAATACAAAAAAAAAAAAAAAAAAACAAATCAGACTACTTGCAAAATTATTTTGTGTTCATATATAAAAAATTTAAGGGTCTAATAGATAATCTTTTTGATTTTTCGTCATTTGACAAGAATAACAAACAATATCAAATCAAAATCAAATATTTTAAAAGCGCCATTAGTCTTTCACAAGAAAATTAAAAATCTTCTACTTATCCATATATACACTAAAACCTCACTGATAATTCCTAGTATTTTTATATGCCATTTTAATCTCAGATTATTTATTAGTGGTCATAATTTTTTTTAATCTAAACTAAGAATTAAATCACGATCAAAGCCCCTCTATACATTTTAGACTAAACAAAATTATACTCAATAATCGACAGTTATAAAAAAAAAACTCAATTACAAAAAAGATGCAAATCAATAACGATTTTATATATTAAAAAAAAAGAACTAACATTCTTGTACATTAAACATAATATAAACTACTCTACACGGTAAAACGGTGTCAGACTTAAAATGGTAATTACTGTATTTTTTTCTTTTTTAAAATTGTTCCTTCGAAATTGACCTTACTTTGGGAGTATATTTGGATTGTAGATGTGGTAATGGGAATATTATAATGCATGACCATTTGCCAAGCGTGCTAGTACCGTTACATGGACAATGAGGATCCTAGGGGACCCAGCCCGAATTTTAATTCGACTGACAAATTAGATTGTACGTGATCGATGCACGGTATGTTAAATTCATGAAGTGTTTGATACCTTTGATATAATTTATTTAAAAAAACTGACGTTTCTGCCCCTGAGCTTCATGTATTGTCAGGGTACACGACCGTATAATATTTATATTACATACTTCGTCTTTAAAACGTCCTTTCTATGCTTTACTAACCACTAAGAATCATAACCATCATCATATCAGCCGTTGGATATCCACTGTTGAACGTAGGTCTCCCCCATCGACCTCCAGAGCGACCAGTTCAAAGCAGCCTTCCAGCGACTTTCCTCAAGTCGTCTGTCCATCTCGTGAACGGCCATCTGACGCTAATAATAATAAACATTATTCTTAATGGTTTTTAAGGCATCCACGTTGCTACCGTATTTACGCGTATATATTGATGAAAGTACATGCCACAGTATATATCCTGAGATATACAGGTTTCCGTCTGACTTCAAATTACATAATTCATTCGAAAATTCGGACACCCACCACCTCAGTCCCCCGAGACCATGGAGACCTTTACAACTAAAGGGTCCGAAACGTCGGGAAATAAGAATTTTAAGAAATAATTAAACTGTAAAGTTTTTAAATAAACGCGATAAAATCCGATATAGACTTTTAATTAAATATTACAATATTTACAATTTATATTATGATGTAAATTACTTTTGATACAATCTTTAATCCAAGAAATTACTTATTTGAGTTTGTATACTCGTAAGAGATAATATCGCGTAAAACGGACGGTACATTATTTTCAAGTACGTTGTTAAAATAAGACGGGATAAATATCATTAATTATGCTATATTTATGAGTTTGGAGTTCATAAAATTTATTTCAAAGCTGTTAATAAAAATAATTAATAATATTTTTTTGGTTTTCTGATGTTACAGAAAATTTTTTAATGACTGTCTTTTTTTTAAAAATTATGTCAACATAACTTGTACTTATATGTTTGCATAAATTAAGGACTAGTCGTAGAAGGATAAAAATTTATCTTAAATACTCCTGTAATATCCTATGTGCACTTTCCTTACAGAGCCGGCTCCCGGCAGAGCATGGCTCGGTTGAAAACAACATGTGAATCTAAGCCGATTGTCACGAGTTTAAATCCGCGCCACAATTTTTAAGTGCTAATTTTTTGTTCAGTCCACCTAAAATAATTCACCATAATTATCTATAGATAATTATTTCTTTTCGACAGTACGAAATGTTTCCATTCCATAAATAAGTCAACTTATCCTTTTTATAGTTAGGTACCTAGCTATGTAGCTACCTTTATTATACACAGGTACATGAAAACATGATAAGTCATACCGGTGCTACTGACCAGTCCACCTTTTAACGGAAATTCGATACGATGTATGGTATTCCATACTTATATTTCATCGTAATTATAACGATGGTTTTTTTTTATGTCGTAAATATAAATTAACCTTGATGCAGTTAAAGATCGGAGACACCTTGAAAGATTTGTCAGTAAAATAAGAAAAAAAAATATACATATTGTAATTAAAAAATATCTATTACTTTATAATATTAAAAAAAATAAAGTATGTTAACATTGATATAACCGGAGACTTTAGATAAAAATATTGTATATATGTCTGTTATTTTCGACAAAAAAGTATTTTATTATCTTTAAGTTGCAATATATATATATATATATATATATATGTATATAAACGGTTTAATTACATAATTAAATTATACTAGGGAATGCGATACTTTGTTTTCTTTCATAAATAATGCAAGACCAATTTATAAGTTTTATCTGAGAACAGTAATAAATAAAGATGTTAAATTTATAAGTTTCAACTTTTTTACACCAAGAAGGTTGCATATCTTCAGCCATTATTTATCTACATCCGTGAATGTATATTTTTTCTCAGTGCCATTATTTCCCGGTAACGATGATGAGTTAAAAACAAGTGTCGAATCGTTTTATTCGCTTCTTTGTTATTTTACGAGTGAAATCTAGACTTTAATGTATTATATAACCCAAATTATCGGCCGTTTAACAGGTTTTATTTAAAAAATTGTTTTTATATGCTCGTATGTAATAAAAAGGAGAAATTTCTTAATCGTCTTAAGTAGTAGTAGTTAGTAGTTAAGTAGTAATCTCTAAGTCGTTTATAATAAATCGTTTGAGTTATGAATTATCTGATGATGTTAAAATATTATAAGTAAACGGAAGGGATAATTAACTAATTATTGTTTTATTGCATTCTGCTTGGAAAAAAGTAAAAAAAAATATTTTTTTTATGGATATATATATTGAGATGATAAAATAACAAATATAATGTAATTAAACAAATGAAAACCTTCTTTTAAGTTACACGATTCTGAGCTTGTCTACTATTATTATCTTGTGGTAAGTTCACATACACGACTTAACACACAACAAAGAGCCTTATTCAAACTTTTAAATGATAAAAAAGTATTTTATTGTTTTCATTTATTTATTTATAAAAAAAAATTGAGGATATAAATATTCTACAAAAGTTATGACAATTCGTCATATTTGAGAGCTGTTCTCTCATATACTATCATTAAAGTAATATATAATACCTACTGATCATTTACAACTACAATTTATTAAAATCGGAATTGCGATTCAACGGGGAAATGCTGCTAGTATTCTTGGCACCATTCCACGCGGACATGATTTATACCAAAACTGTTTGTAAATAATTATTTTAAGTTTTCAATTGTAAATATGTATAATATTGTAAAATTTCTGTAATAAATATATTTATATTAAAAAAAAAAATTAAAAAGTTTATTAGGTAGAATAGTATTAAACATATATGTTGGAAATATAATAGCAAGTAGTCATGTATATAGTAGACAGTTTCATCAAAGACAATATTATTTTTAGTTATTGTAGAATTTATTTATTCGTGATATATTATAAAAGCGATATATATATATATATATATATATATATATATATATATATATATATATATATATATATATATAGAGCGTGCCAATTTTACTGGAAAAAGAAAATTCATAATAGTTTTTGAGAGGAAGTCATAAATTATAAATAAAAGTAACATGTCTATTTAGTTTTCATAAGTTATGTCGATGAATAATAGCCTTGTCAGTATTCCAGTAGTGTTCAGGTGCAATGACTTCGCACTGACACAGATTTCAGTTCGATGTCTAGACGTGCCTTATTCGAGTCAAATTATTTACGACTGTCCTTACCTATAAAACACTATAACTGTTACTAATAGAAAACAATTTCTTCTATTAACAATATGTATTTACTTTGTTGTGTAAAAATTACGCGACGTTTGATGCATTCCCGAATATTATTATTTTTTTATTATTTTGTATTTTGCAAAAGAGATCGGTTGAGGAGGGGGATCCAGTTGGCCTTATCCACTTACATAATTACATCAGGAACTACTAAGAGGGACATCACACGTCATACATATATATGTATAGAGTAAAACAGAATATCATCTTATAAGTCTTTTTTAATTGGTATAGGTGATGGATGTTATCTACATTTTTTATTTTTTTATTGATTTGTTCATAAATTCAGTCTTTCTTAAAATATATACATTACAACTTTATGAAATTTTTAAAATACTTAATTTAAATAATTAATTTCAATAAGCTTTATGATGTTGCTTAAATCGAATCATTAATCAGGGACAGTTCAACACGCTCCCTTCTTTTATTTGCAAAACGGTGCAAAGTCTTGATTCAACAGTAATTGTATTTTCATTAAAATATGTTTAAATTGTATAATATTGATTATTTTCATAAAGGTCTTAAAATAAATATATTAGATTAAGTTATATTATTATAATTTCGAATGTACTTATTCAACTAATAAAATTTTCAGAGATTAAAAATGTCCATGTTATTAATTTTGAATTAGTAAATGGATAAAAAATATTAATAAAATGTCCATTAGTATGATAATTTTTTTTTGGCCTGAATGATTGTACCTGATGAAAATAAAATACGGAAAATTTGTAGTTTTAAACTTTTTATAAGTATCTAGTCTTACATCTGTTGCCTAAGACAATCGTTACTGGATATGAAATTTTACGATAGGTATTTAATTTCATTCGGACTTAATTATATTTTCATACGTATTGAAGTAAATACAATTTATTTTAATGAGATAGTGTATCATCGCGAAATCGCGTTAAGGAGTTCACAAGGGCGTCCCAATCGCTTTGCTTACAGATAGTGTCCGTGGGTGTCCAAATGCATTGTTCGATACAACAATGGTATATGCAATAACATAGCGTAAAAAACATAGTTATGCATAAATATCGCTAAAATCGTACACTTAAATTTTACCATTATTGTTACATTGTAGAGGTGAAAATTGTATGAATTGATAAGTTTCTGTTCGCAATATACCTATGTCGTAAGTTCAAATACAACCTAATGTATGCTAGACTTGCATTCAATTCAAGGATTCTTTAGTCATCTGTTTAGGCGGTGACAGCGTAACTATTGGGTTACGATCCCACATCTATACCTAAATACTTTTTATTGCTTGTTGTATTCTATGTTTTATAAACGTTGTTGATAGAATGCAAGATTATTACAAATAATTTAACTAAACGCATTAGAATTTTTAAGATACCTATTATAATCAGTAATATACCTATTATAATATGTAATATAATATCTGTTTATGTATTTATGTATGTATTGCGTATATAATATAACGATTGTCATTAACGTTATCTTATTTTTTCCTTTTTCATTTTTTTTTCTCTTAAAGTGAATTTTACGAATACTAAATTTTGCACACCTACAAACGTCCGTTCTTGTACGTCCTAAGGTTGGCTGGTAGAGAATGCTTTTAGCATAAGCCCGCCTTTTGTACAATTCTTTTATGTATCGTGCAATAAAGTTGTAATAAATAAATAAATATAAAGCTGATAAGCAAAGTTTATTTTTATTGAAAATCATAAGATTAAGCTTAAAAAATATTTGTAAGAAACCAAATTGCAGAAAATTGAAAATAATTTAAAAATAATGAAACGTACGTAGATTTCAATGTTTAATTATTTTATTAAAAATATAATGTCGATATTATTAAGCTTAAGATAGTGCTTAAAGCGTAAGTAAGTAAAGAAATATTCTACATTTTCTGTAACATTAAAGTATTCCGTAATCACTATAACACTTTAAAGTGATAGTTTTAATCAAGAGATTGACGAAACGCCCGCGTCGTGCAGACTTCGCCGTACAATAATTATTATAGTTACCACTTCATTACAGATGTCATGAAGAACCTAAATACCAGGAAACAGAAACATCACTTTACGAGGATTACTAAAGCCTAGGAATATAACACTCACGACTTGTACTAAATATCTTACAAACAGTTATGTTCGCAACTTTTTTCTTGCGATTTTTTTATTTTTTGTTTACATTTAAAAATACATATTTAAAAAACAATCTTTCAAAAGAAATTATTAATTATTCGATATTTATGTTGCACTTAAGTTTTCTATTTAGTCAACTCTTTTAAGTATATATAAACACTTTCTAAAAATCTAAATAAATTTTTCCTTATTCTAATATCCTTCAGTCTAGATCCGTTAAATAACAAAGTATGTAAATTAATCTTTAATTGTTTTGTTATAGTTAATGTGAAGATATCACGATTTTGAATATATATTCTGCTGATAAGAATCGGCAAAAAAAAAAAAAAAATTTAATAGTATTATTCATTCAAGGAAAGTCCTGTCTTAGACAATTTTTTTGTTAACATAGAAACACTTTTACTCAATATAATTTGATTTATTTGGCAAAAATATGTAATATGCATTTGACAAAAAAATCTTACACATAAAATTTATGTAGTGATAATATTATATTTCGTCGTCTATACAAATGTCTGCGATCTCCGCGGTGACGCAACGTGCAGATGTGTTGCGTAAAGGCATTTTAGCATGCTGTCAGAGCTTTCTCATGTCAATGTATTCGAAGAAGCACCCGCACGCATTTGTCTCTTGGCAAGTGAAGAGGGCCGTGAAATCCGCCTCTGTTTGTCACAGCACCGCGACGTGGGTGACGAATCGAAAACGACGTAACCGGATTTTTATACCGTTTGCGTTTGTTTCCTTCAGTACAGTTGCTTTGGAACGGATTTTAGGTTTTCGATTGTTTTTAGTGATCTCGTATGTAGACGGATTTAACTGTTACACATTAATAATTATCTGAAATCTTCATAGTGTTTGAAAAACAAGTTATACTATTTCGTAATACAGAGTATATAATTACATTTTATTGGCAATTTTTTCATACTATTACGGATTTATGTATATATGAAGATGACATAAATAATTGTTGTTTTAATTAAAATATAAATAATAATTTATTTCATTCGAAGAAGGTATAGTTTAATTTTAAGACAATATATATACCTATAGGTACACTAATCTAATGATGAAGGCGTTTGTTTGTTTAAACGTGCTAAATTCGAGGTCTATTTATATCGTTTTTTTTTTATAACCAATCTTTTGCGGAAAGTCTTATTATCTTATTAAAAATTCGAAACAATCCCATGACACACTTATTCGCATTAAGATTTGTAATTAAAAACATAGTATTAGGTATTACGACTGATAATATATAAATAGGAAATAAATAAGGTCGTTTCTTAAAAAAATTGTTCATAAATGTAGGTCAATGTCAATAAACTTGTATCTTGTTGATTATAGCGGGAAGCATTTATTATTTTAAATTATGTGGTGACTTGATACACAATTTTATTGTAATATAAAAATATCCCTAAAATCAACGATAAAATTAAAGTTGGTTCGGTGGTTATTTAACGCTGACATTTGGAGCATCATAAAAGGTTTGTCGACTTACCACCAAATACCGTAGTATTAAAGTAGTATCATAGCAGTAGTGCCAATACTATTTTTTTTCATTTTAATTAATTTTTTTTTTGTGATTGTAAAATAGCTCGCATATACATACATACAGGTCTTTTTTGTTACTTCTTTTTTGGGGGCACGCTAATTCTTGAAATTTGTATCCATAATTTTTATACCACTTCCCCACCTCTTACCACGTTTTATGGCAATGTTTGGATATTTTGGAAATTTCTTTTGGGGGCACGCAGTGCGCGTGCCCCCACAAAAAAAGCCCTGCATACATATATATTCAGATAGTATTTTTGTTCACTCATATGTGCGACTATATTTGACAATTAAGCTTTTATAAATTTTGATTAGATAAAAATACGAATATAATGAGCACTTTGGTTTTCGGAATCAGATAAATAATAGTATTATATTACAAATGGTTATAAAGTATATGAATTATTGTAGGGTAGTTATATCGTATAGTAAAATGGATTTAACTTTCATGCGATGGCTTAAAAATTAATAGCCCAAACATTTCTTTTTAATTTAGATTCTACGTTTTTTTTTCTTATAACTGAATCAGCTTGTTAACGTCCCACAGCTGGGAAAAGGTATTTTCTCCATGTATAGGAGAAGTGTTGATGATTAATTCACCACGCTGCTCCACTGTGGGTTGGCGATTTTTTTTTTCATTTATCATGAGTAACGATCGCTATCAGGCGTTTATGATTTTTTACACTTGTGTACTATATAGTACTGTATCAGCCTGTAAACAACCCATTGCTGAGCGAAAGCCTCTTCTCCATATAGAAAAAGGGTTGGAGCTTAATCTACCACGCTGCTCCATTGCGGGTTGGCGGCTAATTTCGCGATCATGAGTAACAATCGTTATCAGGTATCTATGATAACAACTCGGGCCGATGCCTTTACATGTTCTCTCTAAGGTAGGGTGGGGAGACCCAAAAAAACATACACAGATAAGAAAAAGATATTTGTATAAACAAAAATACCTGCCCCGAGCGGGAATCGAATCCACAAACGTCGGCGTTGAGGCGACTTCTTGCACCACTATATCAGAACGGTTTTGTAATCAGTTGCAAACTAATACTGGAGCGCTAGACCAGACATTATTACGTATTATATTTAAGAATCGAAGTCGCACTATAAAATACTGTCAAATATAAATGGAGTTATAGAATTATGCCAATACAAAAACAGAAATAAATATATTATATTAAGAACTTTTAAATGATAGCACGATCATATGCTAGCAGAGTGTATTATGTAAGTTGCGGTGTATATGGGGACTCGGTTTACGCGGTCAACGACCTCTCGCATTTTAGTGATTCCATTGCGCCTTGTTTACTATATACGTACGACTTTCTTTAATCTTACGTAAATTCAAGTTGGATTTCGAGGAAATTTTTTGTCATACTCTTTGTAGTTTTTAATGCTAACTTAAGCATTGATCGATGTATAAAAGGTTGCTTGGAAGAGGTCGCTGTTTTTTATTATTTATTTATTTTTTATGATAACAAATAGAAATGACAACACTTATATAAAGACTATTATGTATAATCGTATTTATTTTTAGAGATAATCACAAAATGCATTTATTGTTTAATAAATAAATGTGATAAGAAAATATAAATTGTTAAAAAGAAATATAATTATTTGAAAATATTATATTTTGCAATTATATATGAATCAAATTAAAAATCATAAATCTATTAATTAATGAAAAAGTTAGTATTAAAGAAATTTTAACAGGATAATCAATTGATGTAGCTAACACAATTTGTACTTTGAAATAACATATTATATCGATACTGGCATTCTAATACGTCGTATTTCACATATTTTTTTTTTTGATAAATTATTTAATGATGTGGATGGTGTAAAAATGCGCGAATATCAACACGCAGATTATGTGTAGGATACCGATTAGACCTCTAAAATTTTTACATAGGCTGTACATTGATACACAATGAATCTATTTTTCAAAAAAAGTGAAAAAGGATTTTTTTTGGGATACGACGTATTAGAATCGCAGTATCGATATGTTTCTTGTTTTTAATATTGTTTTGTTCTTAATGAAGCGAAGAAATGAGAATTTTACGTTTTCTTCTTTTCCTATCGTACAAAACATAATATGCATGTTATTTTAGCGGAGTTTCTTCGTTTTTCCTGCCAATCCATTATCATATCCTGATTCAGCAAATATGAGATCTTTTCTAGAGTGAACTTAATGCGTGTTGGCGGATTATGTCCCTATCATAAGTAACAATTGTTATTAGATGTGAGCAATAATAACTGGCACCGACGCCTTTACGTGTTCTCCGAAGCACGGTCGGGTGACCTACAAGAATATACTCAGATAAAAAAATAATTATATATTTTTATTTGGAATATTAATTCGTTGACATAAAAGTATCTACCACAAGCGGGAATCGAACCGCGACCTCTGGCGTTAAGGCAACTCTTTGCACCAGTACACCAAAACGGTTATTACTATGCCATAACGGTTGACGAAATTATAACCTCTTTCTTTATTTAAATGAGTTAAAATAAGCTTTAATATTTTAGATTCATATCAATATAAATGATAGTTATTTTAGATTACGATGTCGATATCGTATCTTCAATTATATGTATATATATTTTACGTACACTTTCATAGTTTTCGTGGGCGAGATGGTATCTGCTTCATCACATTGGCTATGTTCGATATGTCGTCAATTCGACTGTATTCTGAATATAAATGCGACTTCAGTTACATAATGATGCTTCTTCGGATTGTGGAATCAAAAACAGGTAAATGATTATACAATTTCGCATGTGCATATTTGTGTAACCGCTTTTATATCAGATTTATAATATACCCTGTTTTTGGTCTGCAGAACATAAAATGCCAATAAGAGCATATTATTGAATGGCCAAATTAAACTTTTATTAACGAAGCATATTTAATGTCATCAAGGCATTTGATATAATATGAAAATATTATCTTATATACAATTAGCTGTAAACTACTCGGCCTGGCTTTAGACGATGTTTGATAGTGTTTAATAATAAACATTATATAATGTATTAAGAAGTATAATAAAAAAAAAATATATATATTATCATACATTTACCATGACCATGATGATGAATATATAATAATTACATATTATGTACATTTTATAATTACTTTTTTTTAAAGCAATATACCTAGGCGCGGTTGTATTTTCTTATTACAATTCCGGTAAACGTAATGAAAATAATAAATATATTTATTAACTAGCGGCCCGCCCCGGCTTCGCACGGGTATTTAACTAAAATTTTAAAAATTATAAATTTATATTTTTTATCACCTACATGCGCCATCTATCGTATAATAGTAGAATATCGTTTTTATATTTAGTGAAATTTAACATAATAGTACCTATATTAATTGAAAATGATGTTTATCTAAAATATTAAAACGATTTCTATTCCTATCCGACATATTTAGTGAACTTTTAAGTTTAGCAAAATAATAACTCAAAAATAAGTTTTGTGAGTTTTTGAGATTCCTTAGACCAGATGGCGTTGGCGGCGTAGGTACCTATTTCTATTTTCTTAAATGTTTATTTTTAAATTTAATTACAATGAAACAAAAACTCAATTATACTGTGAGTTATGTTTAATTTTTATGTATTAAAGTTATTTACATTGGTTTTGTACTTTTTACGTGATACGTGAACACAGAAAAAAACGATAAGAGATGGCGCTGATACAAAAAAAAACGCGCTATTGAAATTTATTCTTGATGATATTCGCTGGGTGCGTGACCCTAGCGCCATCTAACGATACAACTTACGGTGGCTCTTTTGAGAAAATAAACATGTATTGGATGTCAAATAGCTATTGAAAAAATAAAATAAACTTGAAAAAAATTTTTTTTCAATGTAAAATGTGATATATTACACAGAGTGAATATTAAATTAAAAAATTTTCCGTGGGTCAGCTAAAAACAATAAGTAAAATAATTACAACAACTAAAACAAGTCTCAATAAGTGAATTAGGTTAAGCGGTGTTAAAATCTGTCAAAATGTTTATTGTAAAATTAATATTGAATAAAAAATCATTATTAATATTAAAAAACAATCTAAAATAATATATAAAATAACAAATAGCTCCATTTAACATAATTATATATTTACGAATGTATCTTAAATTTTTTATTTATTTTTTATTTTTAATAAATTACGATAATATAAATAAAAATAAAATTAAATAAAACAGGTATTGCTAAATCATTAACTATATCAAATAATACATCTTAATTTTTTAGTCGATTATTTCTATTAATCTAAATATTTTAATCAAAACTAAATTTTATTACGTACCTACTCAAAACCCCGGATTCGTTGACTTTACGTCTTCTATAAACTGATGGAAAAATAGTTGGAGCGTAATTAGGACTTGATTCAACATCTGATTTTTCACCGCCAATGGAGTGTTCACCGCATATAACATCCATAGGTTTTGGAGACCATAACGATCCATCAATACTTTACAAAAAAAAAAAAATTAAATTATTACTTCGTTTTCTTACACGATATACACGTCATGTATATGGCATTATTCTATAGAATACGGTTGTAGGTTATAGTAATACTTACTTTTGCCTTTTAACAGCAGTTATCCATTTTTTTTCGCTGATTTAATTTCCACTTGGCAACCGGAAACTTATAAAATTTACAATTACTATTTCTACTATTATTTTTGCAATCGACTACACAACAACTTTGATGACCCATTTTATTTTATTTATTTAATGAAACTGACACACGTGTTATTTTTATGGTCATAGATAATAAAGAGCCACCCGTAGTTCTATTTTGTCCGCAACGGGCGCTGACATCACTTTTGTGTCCCCCACTATGCCTTACGCACCCAGCGAATATAGTGTATTAATAAAACGGAGGTTTTAACAGATTTATTATTTGTATAGATAATGTAGGTGTAGCGTGACGAATAAAGACGGTATGTACGTGCTTAAATAAATATTGAAATGGGAAAAAAATATTTGTTGAACCTATCTTCAATTATCTGTATGATTCAATGGAAAAAAAAGTTATCGTAATTGATTCTAAATCAATTTTCTGATATATTTAGCATTCTTAACAACCAAGTTCTAAAAAAATACGTTCTAAGAATTGTTACGAGGTTTTTATTTAATTTATAAAAAAGCGTGAAAGTGAACTTTTATCTTATATCCGCTTTAGCATACGCACAAAAATGCCATAACTTCACCAAACTGTATGATTATAAAAATTTTAAAAGAAAAACAATTTTAAAAAAAGGTTTCCATTCTAAAATAACGTGGTAATGTCATATACATTGCCTCTTACAGAATAACTGGTTTTTGCTCATGGGAAACTACCTTCAATCCATCAGGTCTATTGCTAACGTCAGTGATTATCAAGATGAAAATAAAAAATATTATGTATCTAACAAGGGGTTTATTTTGTTCAATCGTAAAAGATAATTCAATTATCTTGATTAAAAAAATGATAATAATAAAGCCTCACGTGGATAGTAAGGCCTCCATGGAGTGGCTGCGATTCGGCGACCTCTTTGGGGAAACCGGTGGTTTTGTCTGTGCAATACAAAACAGGATAAGATACAGGATCGGGTGGTTAAGATAAACAACTACCGAAAGCACATTCTGAAGGATGGCACTCCCGGCTTCTGTCACACTTGTCGCCATCCCGGCGAGTAAGTCAGACATGTGCTTTCGGGCTGTTCAGCGCTTGCCAACACTGAGTACTTGCACAGACATAACCAAGCGGCCAAGATCCTCGATCAAGAGCTTGCTCTTATGTATGATCTCCTAGAACACAGGATGCCGTATTATCAGTACTTACCGGTGCCAGTTACTCGAGCGCGACGAAGTTCGGCTCTACTGGGACCTGCCTATCGCCACGGACAGGACGATACTGACCAACAAGTCTGATAACGTGGTGATGGATAGGACACGGTTGAGGGTGTTTTTAGTTGACATCACCATCCCATATTAAGAGAACCTCGTGAAAGCCGAAACAGAGAAAAAACGTAAATATTCGTGGGATGTAGAGTCTGCTGAAATCATCCCTATCGTGACATCTGCCAACGGTTTGAGCCCGGTTAGTCTCGCGCACTATCTGAGGCAGTTAGGGATCCGTGGCGGTTCGCTCGCAGCCAGGATGTAGAAGGCGGAATTATTCGACTCGGCTAGGATTGTCCGCCGATTTCTCAGTCTAAAGCCCTAACCCCTGGCCGTTTGATCTCTCTGTCGGGGCGTAATCCTCCACCCGCTAATCTGTGTAAATTTATGTAAATGTATAATATGCCTTATATAAGAACTGTATTATATATATCACCTAATAATGATTACATATTCTAAGATAAATTTTAGTCATTTTAAGTGTATATAAATATTTGGACAAGGACTTATATGATTATTAAAATTAAAATTTTAACATAATACGAGTACCTTAATTGTTGATATAATATATATGTAGATTAATTGACCTAATTAAACTCTGATTTTCATTAGCTTATAAATACATAATTAGCATTGATATGAAAAATTCACGAGGCAATGAATGTGCAAGGTAAAAAATCGTATTTGTTTTTAAAATATGTTATTAAGAGCATGGCCATGTTATTAACCGTTAAGTTCTGGCTTGTAGATATTCAAATACTAATTTCAATACTAATGATAGTTTCTGCCTTGTACTATATTATTATTATTGTAAGGAGAGAAAGTTTGTTTTGGTTAATCCAGTATTGTCGCTAGATAAATCTTGTTTTCTACATTTATTTATAAGTAGACGATTCGCTCGATTTCACCCTTGTTATAAATATAAATGAAATTTAAATGGTACTTGTAGTGAATAAATGTTTATAGAACTAATATTACTTTACTTTGTTCTTAGTATGCTTTATTTCCTGGTAGAAATCGAATCAAATTAAGTGAATTTTAAAACTTTATGAGTCATAAATTATCCGTAAATCGAACCAGGTTAATTAATACAATTGCGGGTCAAGTGCGGTGTATGTAATACGGATATCAAATCACGCGCGCACTTCCGTTATACTGGTCTGCTAGTATACTGTGACATTTTGCCCATCGGAATATGAAGTGGGACATCTAGCGCGGTCACAATAAGTATGAATAGACTATTTTCTATTCCTTCTTTATGCAACTTATTGGTGACAGAAATAAAAAACAAAAGATCAAAAATGTAAACCGTTGAATTTATTTACGCGGTCTCTTTGAAGACTTGAAATTAACATATAATAGGTTAACAATAAAAGAGGATTACAGTATCAGTGTGTTTCTTTGCATTTACAATGCGAACAAAATTGCCACTAAATCTTCTATCACGTGCAATGTGACACTTGCTATATTTTATATTATATCATTATCTTTTTTGTATTTATTTGTTCATTTGTTCATTTTTTCACGTTTTATTTTTAATTTTAGGGTTAATCGATGTTTTATAACAGTTTTATGTATAAAAGTAAATGTTTAATTTGGGTAATTGTAGATAATACTGTTGAATTCAACAGTACGTACGATAGAGAGTCACAATATCTTCTCAAGGCTTACAAACAAGTATTATTGAGTCTCCACAGACAGCGTTCACTTGATTTTGACAAAGTAAAGTTTTTAATGTTAAAACTTCCATAGTTTTTAAGATTTTTGTTGAATGAATAAAGACAGGTAATATAATATATATGTATTTTGGTGAATTATATCTAATATTTATTAATAATGGTAAATGGTAGCCAGGTACACGGTTACACGGTCACAATAACCTTCGTCAACTTATATATATCTAAAATCAAATCTGTTATTACTATACTCATGAATTAAGTCGTATACGAATAAATTTAATTGATGCATTCCGTGCAGCTGTCAAAATGTACGAGTAGGTATATATTACTGACTTAGCGCTATGTCGCTATGTATGATGACATGTGTTTATAAAACTACATGACAAATACGATAAGTGGGAATACCTATCAAGAGGTATAGAAAATTGGGTTTTTATTATAAATTAAAATACTAATTTTCGATTTTTGTTAAATTTAAAAAGTGTTAAAAATTGGCAAACCAAAATTTAATTTTATATTTTATTAATATTTGAGTCTATTTGCAAGTCATGATTATGTATGCTGTGGTTAAAAATAAATTCAATTAGTATTAAATATGTATTCAAAAAGTCAAATGTTAATGACAAATGACATTATACTTTAAAATTATGTTTTATTAATCAATATATTTTAAAAGTATAATGTCATTTGTATTCTTTATTGCATTTTGTAAGAATAGTCCATTGAAAAGTTACATTTGGGGTTGCGTTTTTTAGAGGACGCAATTTTATTTTTTTTTATGTGTAGGGGGGGGTCTGTGTAAAGCTAAAACCAAGTTTGTGGGGTCGCCACCCTTGTCCCACGGCCGCCATCTTGTAAATAGGGGTTGAAATGGTTTTTACGATATATCTCTTAAACTATTTATCTGATAAAAAAAAATCTTGACATTTTTTGTTGCAAATTAAATTATCTACAACTTTGGTCCAGTAACTTTTTGTCGTAGAACTATAAATAAAAAAGTTATAAGCGAAAATGTTCAGAAATTCGAGAAAAAATTTAAATTTTTCGATATAACTTTTTTTTATCATTTTACGAAAAAATGATATCAGACCATTTTTGTAGATCGTTTTCTGAGGAACAACTTTTATATAAAAAAAATTTCACTAAGTCAATAGCTAAGGTTTTACAGCGCTCCGAAGTGAGTATTATTTTTCAGTACTCTTAACTATACATATATTATACGTGTGTATCTACTAACAATGTGTCATCAGTTATTGATTTTTTTTTTCTTTTTTTGTTATAACTTTTTTTAATTATTAATTTTGCAATATGTAAGGCCTAACAAATGTAACATTTCAATGGACTAGAAATACAGTATTAAAATTATTTTTGAGCAAAGGCGTAGAGGAATATTAATAATAATATAGAAAAAAGTCAGTAAATGAATAAAGTATGAAAAATAATTACTATTAAATAGTTAATATAATATTATCATGTCGCCTTGGATAATATTGAGATCTGTATGAGAATCTCTAGTATTATTACTAATAGTAGTCAGCTGCAGCGTTATTTCAAGTTTTCAAAAGTGGGTTGAGTTGAGAACTAGTTGTAATCTGTTAGAAAGTATCAGGATACGAAAAATGTAAACAGACAATTATTTAGATGTGTTATTACATATGTCTACTAAAAGAGATATAAGACCAACTACCCTCTCTGTACCTACTAGCCTTAAATTTTTTTATGTAGATATCCTAAGGGTTTTTGCAATATTTGATGAGAATATGTTCTAAATAGTGATTGATTTATGTATTATATTACAAAGTATTATAAAAAAAAGTTTTAAAATAAAAACTAAAGACAAACAAAATCAAAGCGTAAGAATATTTATTCTAAATATATATTAAACATAATAAAAATGATTCAATTATTTTGCCATCCAAGAGGATGTCTTATTTGACGTCGGTAACATCAAATATGTCCGACACCCATATTGAAGCCTGAATGTAGAACGAATTTATGGGACCATGAACGGTGCATAAATATTTAAGAACCCGTTTCGAATTTCACAAAGGTGTCACTGTAATTTGATTCAATATGTGCTGCCCGACGCCGTTAGCCCATCGAAAATATTCAGATGGCATTTAATAAGTTGCGAAGTAGATTCTGGTTTGTTAATTATGAATTTGTGAAGATAAATATCTTCATTATTTACAAAATTCTATGATAAATAACCTTTTTTTTTTTCGTGTTTTAATGATTGATATCTCAAGTCATATAATTTTGTATTATAAAATAAATTTGCTATTTTTGTCTGTCTATGTGGACACCCATTTCTATCAAACTTTGCTAAAGATACGCTTTTCACTATAATTTAAGTATAATTTACTCCTCAAGGTATACGTACAATGTACATATGTACATCATCAGGTACTTCTAGTTCTACTTAAGTTAGAGTTAAAGATATATTAATTTCAAAATAATATAGACCTGATTTGTCAAAGTACGTCCTTTTATAGGCCAGATAACCGTGTTTGACAAATACGGTTATGTGGCCTTTTTTTTGTACGTGTCTTTTTACATTTCAGCCAGCCTGGCGTGAAAAGCCAGGGTAAGTCACCATTTGTGTTTACGCAGGTACATTTCGATAACATATTACATAAAAGCAGTTCATCAGTTTGAAAAATATGCTAGACTTGAAGTGTTCAAGGTAATCACGATTTGTTAAGTCTTTATAAGTTTTAATTTTAATTGTATCTAGGAATATATTCAAATAAATGTTTCTATATTTGTATGGAAAAGTTAAGGTGTAGATTATGAAATGTAATATGTTTGTATAAAACTGTTTCTATGAAGAAAAAAACGTGAATTTTAACCAAGAAGCAGTGTACTAAGGTAATTTTTAATTGCTAAAGTGAAAAAAATTATCTTGTGCTCAGCTGTAAAGTATAATCTAGAAAAAATTCGACATGAGATTAGCGTAAAGGATTAAGTACCCCTTCTTTTTCTTAAATTCAGAATAAGCTTTCTCCCTCATGTGGAGTATTTATGTGGATGATTAGAGTTGAGTAGGTAAAAAAATAACTGCAGAGTATTAAATCTATTTCAGTTGAGTCGGCTTTGTGATCGGCACTGTGTGTTAAATTGGATTATCGTACTTATTATCATTTTACTGACTAATAAAACATAAATTTAATATTTTTAGCAATAATAACTATAAACTTATATATTTTTTAAAAAAATAGTATTCTGAATTGTTCAATTGATAGGTTTTATATTTATCTACATTCGTAACATGATACTCATGTTTATCATTCGGAATCATTAATACCGTGAAGGTCACATCTTTCGGATCTAATACTGTGGTTTTAACGACCGCAACCCGATGACCGACATGTTACATCTTGTACGACTACTTATGGCGTAGCAAATCATTTTTGCTTTTCAATTACGATTATATAATATTACTTGACCCTCTTATTTTATTTACGGAAACTATGTTTATTTTCTTTCGATGTTCTTCTTTATAAAACTAAAATATAAAATATAGGGGAATACGTATTCAACAAATGTACTCGTATATAAGAAGATCTAAATTTGTAGACTTTATATTTCATTTTTTATTCTTTATAATGGGCAAATAATTCTTATGTTTTGTTTTATATTGTATTTTTGATAATTGTTTATTTGGTATAATATGTTACAGAATCGTTGATGAGGAATTTATCAATTCGTTCAAGTTTATATATCAGTGTTTTTATTTATATGTAATATTCTGGTAAGCGAAGATGTATACGTTACTTATGGTTGGTATATTGGACATTATGTTTCATCGTTATCTGAACCGCTGCTTTGATCAAAAATACGAGTAGTAGGGTCGTCAGGCACACCCATAGAACGACAATGTTGGGCAGACTGTTTATGGTCAATACAGATAAATGTTGAGATTTAAGCTATAATAATTGTATGATGACGACCGTTCTGGTGTAGTGGTGCGAGTAGTCGGCGCCGCGTGCAGACAGTCGCGCGTCGATATTTGTATTTGTACAAATATTTGTTTCCGGTCTGGGTGTATGTCCTTGTGGGTCTCTCCGTCGCGTATCGGAGAGCACGTAAAGCCATCGGTCCCGGTTGTTATCATAGACACCTGATAATGATCATTACACATGTTAGGGAAATTATCCGCCAACCCGCAGTAGAAAGACGTGGTGGATTAAATGCCAACCCTTCTTCTATATGGAGAAGAGGTATTTGCTCAGCAGTGGGTGGTTTACAGGCTTAAACAGTATAGTACAATATTATAATTATGATATAGGTATAATAAAATATAACTCTTCTGGAGGGGTTTGAAATACGTACAGAAATTTATAAATAGCTTTTAGATAATTTAACCGTACGACATTCCTTTGCCATTGAATATATTATTTAAATAAAAGAAAATAGAATAAATGTAAAATAAAAATAATGCAAACTTTAATATATCACAGATTAAATTCAACACAACAGTTTTGGGTCTTCTTTTCCATCTACTTTAAAGATTTCTTGAGAAATATTAATGTGTTTAGTCCTAGGAAATATTAGTTATAGCTTCACATGACGTAACAAGTATTAAATCAATCGAAGTAATTAAGAATTTTCTGAAATACACACTAAGTCATTTTAGTACCCCACAAATGGTTATTATAACTTCATGTGGAATCGGGCACTATTTACTAATCTTAAGTCTTAAGACAAAATATTATGATCTACCAGTGCTTCGGGAAACGTGATACGTGACATGCTATATTTTGTCGGTTTAATTATATCATACTTTTTAATGTATCCATCTATACCTTCATCGTAATGATGAAAGTGTACAGAAATAATTAACTGACTTAAATTAACTAGTGCTTCAACTGAAACACCTACCAAAAGATGCTCTTTACCGACAGTTATTTTATTCGATGTTATACTTTCCAAGACGTAACCGGATGTAAAATATAATAAGGTGCCACATGCCACTTATAAACTGACATATTAGTTCAGACATAGCATGTATAAATAAATTGTTGTCTCGTAAATATTTCTCTAAACCCTATATAATTAAATAGATCAAGAATGTGCTTAAAATCGCTACTCATACGTGTTTTCAGGAGAAGTAAGTGTCAGTGCCGGATTAAGCAAGCGCGGGACCCGTAGTAAATTCTTTCAAAGAGCCCTAGATCTGCTATGTGTTCTTAAGTATAAAGTGGTAAAAAATAATTAAATACTCAATATGTTTATCGTGGGGTGAATACTACAACTAGGTAACTACAATTCAGCTGTTTCGAGAAAAACTCAAATTAAAGTTTTATCAAGATGTTCAGAGATTATCAAGGCTTGACTAGAATGTTATTTTACAACCATTTCTAAATTTTATTTGATTAGAAGTATTTATATCTTGTTTCGAACAAAATTTTGTAAGAATTGTTTAATTGGCCAAATTTGTAGTTACCTAGTTGTAGTACTCACCCTAAGATATAATATTACTATGAATAGCATGCCAACAAAAATATAATTATTTCATAAATCCTACTAATATTATAAACGCGTATATTTGTGAGGATTGATGGTTAGAAATAAGTAGTTAGCTTGAAACTAGAAATGCTATTTGGTCGCACGTGCGGCAAAATTTTAAATTCGCTCTTGATAGCTCATCGCATGATCGCATTGTAGAATAAAGAAGTAATAGTATAATAGATATAATAAATAAATAAATAAATAGAGCCGCATAACATTTAATTAATTTTGTGTCTATGTAACTTTTGGTTACATTATGTAACTTGTTATTTGAGAAAATTTCCAGCCATCATTAAGTCGAAACACTAATATTCAATATCATAAAGGAGTAAAATTATTGAAATCTTATTAAGAGATAGAAAAAAAAAACATTCATTGTGACTTCTGATAATTTATTACCGATTAGCTGTACCCGCTACTTCGTTCGCGTCTGTATGCGTGCTATCCTTTTCATTAGCCATTATGATAAATTACGTAAGCCAGCTTAAGATGAGAGGTACGGTCAAAGATTTTTTTCCATTTCAAGTTTCAAGTTATTTGGACCTAATACTAAGGGTTATGATGTCTGTAACTTTTGAACTTTCAAACCAAATATCTTGTAATAGTTACCGGATAATATGTCTAAATAATATCTCCTTTCTTCCAAAAAAGAATGAATATATAATCGAAGCACGCGTTAGTGAATTTTTTGGCCTTTTTGAGACCTTTTTGACGTATATACCTTTTCCTAAGGGAACTAGGCCGAATTAAATACACAGTTTTCTAGCTCGTAGTATAAACTCAAATTCTTTCTAGTTTCGTCTTAATTGATTAAATGGTTTTGGCGTGATGCATGGCCAAACAAACAAGAGACAAACAGACAAAAACGAATATAAATTCTTGGCTTTAGTGTCGATTATAGTGTCTTCCAAAAAAAAATTCTAAATATGTTCAATGTACAGAATTGAACCTGATATAAATATAGATGGAAGGAAAACAAATTGGTTATTTTTAAATTGTAAGTTTGTCAACCAAAGATTTAAAGTCAGACCAATTATTCGTATAATATAAGAAGATCCAGATATTAAAAAAATGTCAACATTTTTTTTTCTAATAAAAATTAAATACTTTCCAACCTGTTAGTCTTTTTTTGACAACACTTATAGTTCTAATAACCTATATATGAATTTCAAATACACTAAACTATTTTCATAATACTAATCATACGACAAGACTTATTTGATCTGTTTAGATTTCTACTGTGTTAGTTTTTTTCTAATTTTAAATATTCTTTTTGACAATTAATTTTTCATAAGAAAATATTTATTTCATATTACATAAACCTGATAATGTAAAAATATTTTTTTAAATAAGAAGACATTTGGTATACAGTTTTATTGGCAATAATTTGTAATTCTTAAGTAACTGGTATTATATCTTATTATCATCAAATAATGTTACGTATTTAGTTATATTGAGAAGATAAGAGGGAGATGCACAAAGTGTGCTTAATAAGAGTTGCAAATATATTAGAAAGAAAAAAAAATACAAATTAGCTACACATCTTTGAAATAACCTCTTGTCACATTAGGATAAAAAATTAAAATTAAAAAAAATAAACGATTATTGAACGAATAACGATTATGAATTTATTCAAGAAAAATTAAAAGTTCTCACGTAAGAATAAAAAAAAATCAAAATTTAAAATTAAAAAAAACGTTACACAAATAAATTTATTTAAAAAATAATCAATAATTATATTAATAAATTTATTAAAAGAAAATAATTGTTCTCAGTCGGTGTTCGGCACTTAATTCACACAAGTTAAATTTTTATCCCAGTTCGGGTACTCTCCTGCGTATATATAGGTGATCCCGGGAGTCGCGCTCTGGAAACCGCAGGCGCCCGGTGGCGGCAGGAGAGGGTAACCAAACCCGGCGGAGAGCACCCTTGTCGTCGTTGTGATGTTAGGGCTGTGAGAGGTTACCGGTTATTTCGGTAACCCGAGCGTCGAAACTGAGCGTCGAACCTGAGCGTCGTACCTGAGCTTCGAACCTTAGCGTCGTACCCTGAGCGTCGTACCTGAGCGTCGTACCCTGGAACGCGCCATCAATAACATTAGAAGCGGTCCAGTACTATTGCGAACATCCACGGGCACTGCATTATAAAGGAAAGCACCTAAACTGCAGTAGCAGTGCCGTGGAATCAGCAAAATCAGAAGCGGAGATTATAATAAAAAGAAATATATTAATTTATAATAGAATTTACAGTTATTAAAATTTAATAAAAAAAATGAGGGTAGAATTGTAAGATGAAGCAATATTTTAATGAAAATAGCTATATAAAATCAATTCTAGGGTGATTCACATTACTATTAATAACTACGTTTGAACAAAAACATTAGGTTTCACACTGAATTACTGGCACTAGACTACATAAATATTTGCGACATTAAAAATTACCACTTACCCAGTTTAGGGGCGATCAACACTCACTAATTTATTATTCTTTGAGGAACGCCTAGGGACGAACACGGAGATGATAAATTTTACGGTTACGGCCTTTTCTATGAAAATTCCGTATAAGCGACCATAAAATTTTAATGAATATTTAATATTCCTGTGACGTGCGTTCACTCAACCAACTCGAGATAAGGTCGATGTTGAAAATGACCGGCGCCGGGTAGGTAGTGCAGTTTTAATTCAATCGAACAAAAGATTTACTTCGCTAAAAAATGTTGCCATTTAGGAACTGTATATATATTTTAATTATTGTAAATGACCAGTTTTGATTATGAACATTATTTAATTATTTTTTAAAATTAGTTGTAATAAAATTGTGTTCGATACTTAAACATAGATTTTAATAAAAGATTCAATTTTATAGTAATTTTAATTAGTTTTAAGTATTGTAAATATTAAGTTTAAATGCATTTTAGTGTAGAAATATAAAATATGTACGTATAACGTTACATATACCCCTCCTCGTCTGGAAAAGGGTTTTGTTCTTAAATAAAACCCGTCTTAGACTACTCTTAGCATTTTCTCATTCATTCTTCATTCTATCTACTTTCATTCTATCATTCAAAAAAAAAAAAAAAAAAAAACATATAAGCATCAACAGCATTATTTACGCCATTGGCGTGTCCTATCAACTAACTAACTTCTAGGCAACCTTTAAGGTCCTGTCGAATATTTAATGGAGACTCCAATATGTGTTCGGCTGGGTATTCTGACGATAATTTAACAATTTGTTTGCGTAACTCCTCAACAGAAGACGCCGCGGTAGCACCACGAATCCGAACTTCATATTCGAGCTCCGATTTTTGAAGCGATAGATATTTTACAGGTAACATTATGACAATATAATTAACCAAAATGGGCAAGTGGTAAAAAGCAAGTAAAAGCACAAATCTACAAAAATGTAACCGTTCTCCGATCTGTTACAATATATACTATAATCAACGTTGGTTGTTTTTTTTTTAATTATAATATCAATTAAAAATAAATCAAAATCAATCAAAAATTTAGCAAAACAAAAAAAAAATAAATAAAAAGGTAGCAGCAAAATAAAAAATAAAAGGTGCTACTAATGTGTACTTTCCAATAAAGTTTCTTAAAAAAATCTTGTTTAAAAAAATTGTATGTTTCACAAAACTAAAATAAAAAAATAAAATAAAATAAAAATAAAAGTTTAAACACTTTAAAAAAACTAACAACAATTTTTTTTTGAAATAAAATGTGGGTAGAAATAAATTTGTTTAGAAAATAAATTGTTAACTAGAACGATGAGTACAATAATTTAGGCTATTATTAAAATATTTAGTACACTTCAGTAGCAATTAAAAAACCAAAAAAAAAACAAATAAAACGTTTTACAAAAATAAGCCACAAACACAAACTAACTACAAAAACCGAGAACAAAAAGAACTTGTGTGAATTGCCCCACGTTGGGCGCCAGTGTCACATTAGGATAAAAAATTAAAATTAAAAAAAATAAACGATTATTGAACGAATAACGATTATGAATTTATTCAAGAAAAATTAAAAGTTCTCACGTAAGAATAAAAAAAAATCAAAATTTAAAATTAAAAAAAACGTTACACAAATAAATTTATTTAAAAAATAATCAATAATTATATTAATAAATTTATTAAAAGAAAATAATTGTTCTCAGTCGGTGTTCGGCACTTAATTCACACAAGTTAAATTTTTATCCCAGTTCGGGTACTCTCCTGCGTATATATAGGTGATCCCGGGAGTCGCGCTCTGGAAACCGCAGGCGCCCGGTGGCGGCAGGAGAGGGTAACCAAACCCGGCGGAGAGCACCCTTGTCGTCGTTGTGATGTTAGGGCTGTGAGAGGTTACCGGTTATTTCGGTAACCCGAGCGTCGAAACTGAGCGTCGAACCTGAGCGTCGTACCTGAGCTTCGAACCTTAGCGTCGTACCCTGAGCGTCGTACCTGAGCGTCGTACCCTGGAACGCGCCATCAATAACATTAGAAGCGGTCCAGTACTATTGCGAACATCCACGGGCACTGCATTATAAAGGAAAGCACCTAAACTGCAGTAGCAGTGCCGTGGAATCAGCAAAATCAGAAGCGGAGATTATAATAAAAAGAAATATATTAATTTATAATAGAATTTACAGTTATTAAAATTTAATAAAAAAAATGAGGGTAGAATTGTAAGATGAAGCAATATTTTAATGAAAATAGCTATATAAAATCAATTCTAGGGTGATTCACATTACTATTAATAACTACGTTTGAACAAAAACATTAGGTTTCACACTGAATTACTGGCACTAGACTACATAAATATTTGCGACATTAAAAATTACCACTTACCCAGTTTAGGGGCGATCAACACTCACTAATTTATTATTCTTTGAGGAACGCCTAGGGACGAACACGGAGATGATAAATTTTACGGTTACGGCCTTTTCTATGAAAATTCCGTATAAGCGACCATAAAATTTTAATGAATATTTAATATTCCTGTGACGTGCGTTCACTCAACCAACTCGAGATAAGGTCGATGTTGAAAATGACCGGCGCCGGGTAGGTAGTGCAGTTTTAATTCAATCGAACAAAAGATTTACTTCGCTAAAAAATGTTGCCATTTAGGAACTGTATATATATTTTAATTATTGTAAATGACCAGTTTTGATTATGAACATTATTTAATTATTTTTTAAAATTAGTTGTAATAAAATTGTGTTCGATACTTAAACATAGATTTTAATAAAAGATTCAATTTTATAGTAATTTTAATTAGTTTTAAGTATTGTAAATATTAAGTTTAAATGCATTTTAGTGTAGAAATATAAAATATGTACGTATAACGTTACACTCTATTATTTAAATTAATTATAATTAAATTTTATAAGTAATACAAACATTAGTACAACTTAACATAATACTACTCACACACTAAACATAATACTACTCAAACTAACTACTACTACTGACTAATACTCTTTAAATGTTTCAGTACTCCTTCGACATCTCAATGGGGGTAGTAAGTCATTACAAATTTTTGCTGCAGCAAATCAGAAGCATCCCCTATACCGTGATGTCTTGTGAATACTAACTAAAATTTAAGATATCAGTTTTAAATCTTATCTTACATCTCTCATAATTTTGATATTTCTAATGGAATGTTAATGAGTTTAGTTCTTTGGTATATTTGACACAGCTTTGATAAATGTGACGTATCAAGCGTTAAATCTCTCAAAATAATTAAGGATTTTCTGAAATACATATTCAGTTGCTCTAACACCCCACAAATGGTTATTATGACTCCACGCGGGCTCAGGCACTATATACTTATCTACTAGATTTGGAAGTCTTGAACTCAAAACATTAATGTTTTCTAAACTCGATAAATAATCATTTTCAGCACAGAACAGTACCACAGGAGATGAGACAAGAGAAACGTTATATTTAGGTGGTTTAATTGTACCATATTTCTTAATATTCTCTTCCAATCCTTCATCGTACTGCTGAAAATGTCCAGAAACAATCAACTGACCAAAATGAGCTAGGGTTTTAACTGAAGCTCCTGCGATAAGATGCCCGTAAGTAATGGCTAAATTTTTTGATGTTATACTTCCGTAGACGTAACCAGTGGTTAAAGACAAAATGGTTCCGCATACCGTTTGTGGAATAACTTGGCATAGTAGTTCCACTATAGCATGTATAACCTGTTGTTTTGCAAATAGTTCTCTAAATCCTATAGTATAAAGAAGATCCTTAATATTCTTAGATTCACGAGCAAGTATATTCGATCCCGGAACCTTTAGATTTCTTAACCACACAACAGGAGCCAACTGAATTGATAATCTAATTTTATCATTATACTCTGGTCTCTGAGATGCCATAACAAAGAAGTCCGTAGTACCTTGTGAGTGACCAACATAATACGCTTGCGATTGCACTGTTTTACTTAAAATATAGTCAATTATAGCTGGTATATCGTAGTAGCCAACTTCGTGGAAGGAGAACTCCCAATAGTCCGGATCTTTATTTGGGTCGAAACGTACGTGCTTTCGGGAGTAAGTGTTGCCTCTGAAATTGGGTACCCATACATCGTAACAATTATTCGACAAAATGTAACCAAATCCAGTTTTTGGGCCAGTTAAAATCCACGCGTCTGAACTGTCAATGAATCCGTGTCCCAGTATAACTGGAATTTTTCGTTTATCAGTACATCTAGGTAGTATCCTGAAAACTGTCAAGAGATAACCATCTTCTGTTAAAACTGTGTGCTTTTCTGATGGGTATCCATATTTTGTAGTTAGTTCTGTGAAGTTCAAGTACGTGTCTTCAAAGAATCCCAAAGCTTTCTTCAGTGGTCTCGTGTCTGGTAGGGCGTAGGATATTAGTCTGTTCGGTTGCGTAGGTATTGAACCGATAAATTGTTGAAAATATAACAAGATAACTATATATTTAATCATTGCAGCAATTTAGTTCTTCAGTCTTAGCACAATAAAGTTCGAATAACGTGTGTTTTATTTGTATATTGTTGCTCAGTTTTATAATATTCAAATGACCTCAGTGTTAAGGTCTTAATGAGTTCTTGGTATAATACAAAAAATGATATTTCCTTAATGAATTGTGCGAATGTGATTATCAAAGGGCTTAACTACCTTTAAATGCAATACAGTAAAAGCTCTTTATTCGTGGGGTATACGTTCCGTAAATATGCCGCGAATACAGAAACCGTGAATATGGAATGGTTATTTATATGGAATTATATAGGGGATACGTTCTTAGGTGGCAAAATAAAAACAAAAAATAAAAAATAATAATATTTGAAGGTCGATAGGAGAGGTATACGTTTAGCAGTGGACATTAAATGGCTGATATAATGATGAAGATAAATTCATTTGAAGTTTTTGACCATATTGATTAATAATTATTATAGTCAGGCTTAGGCAATAATTTAAATAATTTTGTAATTTTTCTTGCTTGGCAATTTTTCAAAGCTGCTCTAATTCAGACTGATATTCAGCAGTGGCAGTCGCAATTTGCCTCTTGTAAAATAAGACCTCGTTCCATAGACGGATCAATTTTTATAAAGAAATCACAAAGCTCATTTACCATTCTTAAACCTTCACTAAGATTTTTAAAATGAAATGTCACGTTTTCAGTGCCTGTTGAAGCCTCTTCTTCAATGGGCTCCGGATTACATTTCCTTCAAGTCAGTTTCATTCAAATCTTTTCTTGCGATTCAAGCAACTCCTAAATGTCATTTTATTCTATCTGTTCGAACCCATCTCGAGCTATTCCATTTGCAATTTCGGCAATGTTTGAGCTAAATGTTTGAATTTGCACAGATTTTTTGTCATTTTCCGAAGTCAGAACAGGCCACAGTATTTTACAGCAAGATTTTAATGTGTATGGCTTCACATCTTCCAATGATTCTTTTATGTTTACGATGAATTTTGCTATGTCAAATTTCTTCCAGCATTGCATAACATCACGATCACATTCCATATTATCCATTATGACTTTGAAGGTTCGTCTAATGTCTACTACACTTAGGTGAAATGTTTATTTAGAAATGAATTTTATAGATTAGATCCGTGAATAAAGAAATCTTTGGCCGCGAATATAGGAATTGGGTTTCTTGGTGAGAACCCCACGTTCGGATATCGGGATCCCACAGATGTGTCGGATAGCGCAGGAAGCGCTAATGCGGAGGTGAGGGGAGGATCTGGCGGAGCAGCCTTATAGCACACGCGTAACGGCTGCCCTGCGCCTGGTCCTTGAGCGGTGGATGTGCCGAACACGGTTGTTTTGGTGACTACCTGTGTCGGACGGCCCACAGGGAGCTGACGATTGAATGTCACGATTGTGGCGCGGCGGTGGACTCTGCTCAGCACACCCTCGAAGTGTGCTCTAGATAGACGGCACTGCGTCCCAGCGAAAAAAGAAAAAGAAAAAAGGCATCGCTGCGTCGCGATCTGACGTCAGTCTTCGAAAGGGACTTGTCGCTCCCGAGTGCTCCCAATGCTCGGCGACGGCGAGTCCTGGAAGGCGATGGTCTCCTTCTGGGACATTACTATGTCGCCGACTATTACTAGGTTGACGAGCGGGTGAGAGAAGAGGCCACGGACGTGGCCTCCATCCGCGGGCGACGAATGGGTTTGCGTAGGATGCGCTATTTCATACGCCTCTAGTAACGCCCCTTTGCTTGTGTCGGGTCGGGATGGGTATCCGGTCCTGCTACGTCTAGCAAGTCGTCACACGGGGTCATCGAGACTGTTCAGAGGTGAACCGGACAGTCCCCATGGAGGAGAAGTCTGGCCTTTTCGCCGAGGCTAGCCTGACGCTGGAGAGATCCTGCTGCCTGCAGATCCGGGACAGTTCAATTAAAGCAGTTGAAGCCTTCCGCACGGGTTTAGTACGGTATTGCACCCCCAAGTGCTGATTCTGACATACGGTCTAGGACTACCTACCCGGGCGTCCTGGATATCACCCGTAAATGGGTGCGATACATAAAAAAGGCCTTTCAAGACAGATACTGAATTTATTTCAGGTACTTATATTATTAATAAGACTTAACGAAAACTTGCCTGTAATTTGACTGGACTAACTTCGCAGCAACGTAAACAACCTGCACAGACTCAATTTCAATCTTCAATGTGAAAAAGCCGGAACATTTAAACATTTTATTTGGCCAGATGGATAAATATCTGTTATTCGTCTACACATAAACTACGAAATATCAAATGATATGAAATGATATGAAAATTTGTATATATAGCCTTAATTCTGTTCTTTAGACCAATTGACAAATTTAGAGTCAATCTCGCGATACCTCCGAAATGAAATACATTATAAATTCATAATTTCGATTGCGTACCTATGTTAATACATACATATAATCACGCCTCTTTCCCGTAGGGGTAGGCAGAGACCACTTCTTTCCACTTGCTACGATACTTACGTACTTGTTTCGCTTCATCCACTTTCATTATTCCCTTCATACATGCTCTTCGGTTTAGGGTACTCTCGACCTGGCCTTTTTTCAAGACGTCCTTGATTTGATCTTGAAACGTTCGCCTAGGTCTACCCCTTCCAACACTTTCATTCACACACCTTATTATACACTTTATTCTTCATTCATTCTTTCGACATGGCCAAACATGTTATATATATATACATAATTATGTTAATTCAAAATATTCAATTCCATAGCACGGGTATTTAACTCGAAAGTTTAGTGACCTGTAACAATAAACGTTAATTATATCTTCGATTTTTCATTTGTCAGCTTATAATAATAAAAAGTCCAACTTAAGAAATATTTAGATTACGCTGACGACCTTTCTTATCTGTGTGTCTCCAACCACGCCGTAATTACGGTAGATTTACCGTATTTTATATAGATTTACCACCTACCGTAGACATGTTATTACGGTGTTACATTCTACCGTAATTTCTGTACAGTAAATAGGGCCCTGCCAAAATCCTTAATTTTCACATTTCTTTAATGACAACACAAAATCCTTATGCAAAAAAAGTTAAATAATATAATTTCATCACGGCAACATTGTATAATCCACTCGGGGAATCCCTAATTTATATCCATAGAATTTGTAGTCATAAATATCTAAGAAGTTTTACTGTTACTGTATAGTTTACGGTGTTTTTAATTGCTTGCTGCATTTTTTCTGAAATACTATTACAATGAGTAATTCAAGTGACGATAGTGGTGGTGGAGGGCCATCAAAAAAGAGAAACGTCACAAAAAAACCCACATACAAATAAAAATTTCGATCGGAATGGCTGAAAAAAGTGAATTTGAAGCCCAGCAGACTCTAGACGACGAATTGCGGAATTTCCCAAATTATATCCAGCAAAATTCCCCACATGCATACTGGCATCAGGTATCGCAGATGAAACTAAAGAAGAGTCTCCACTATTCTTTAATTTGGTACGTTTTATGCTAGGCCTGTTATCCCTACCAAACTCAAACGCTGACTGTGAGCGTATCTTCAGTCATATTACTGACTTGAATACCAAAAAAAGGAATCAATTGTCCACAAAATTTGTTGCTGGGAACCTGTTCACGCAGCAGGCTATCAAAAGGAATGGCAAGAACTGCGTCGACTTCCATCCAACTAACGGTATGATAAAAAAAAAATGAATACGTCTATGTATAAAAAAACGGATACGTAGTTTTGTAACTTACATACATTATTTAACACATGTTTTAGTTTGATTGAGCAATTTCATTGTAATAAAAGATTACCGTATTTTTATTGTTTTATTTGCCGTAATATGACTATCATTTACCGTATTTTTAGACTAGCAACACCGTAATTTTGACAGAGAGAGTTGGAGATCCAAGATCCAATCAAAACTCAAACAACATCCTTTCAAAATACAGTGACTTAGTAAGAAACCAACTCAAACTTTGTGAGATTACTGTCAATGTATCGGTAACAAAGTTATCAAACATACAAAAATCAAACGTCTCCACGAACGTTTTGCTCCCTAACTTAAAATTCAATTTCCATAATATGAATTAATTTATATATTAGTTAATCTTCATTTGTTTTTATTTAACTAACAATGAAACGCAGACAACGTCGCGGGTACCAGCTTGTTGATACCCGCTAATGATGTTAAATTGATTTAACGCTATGTATGATGAGCTGTGTATATAAAACTATGATACAAATGCGTCATGGGGGACCATATATCAAGGGGTATAGTTTTTATTGTACCTACATAAAAATACTAATTTTTAGTATCCGACCGAAACTGGTTTTCGGTATTTGGAAACCGAATTTCGGCAACGGTCTCAGTTTTGGCTGAAACCGAAACCTAAACCGAAACTTCCTTTAAAAATAAAGAAAAGGTTATTATAATCAGTCAGACTTTATTTTTTATCTTTAAATCACATGCAGTTTAGAACATTATCACTTATTGATAATCAACATAACAACCTCTCATTTAAGAAAAAAATATTTATTACGCCATTTATATATTTTAAATACTTAAAATAGGTGAGAGATTTATTTGAGTAGGTAGATTCTTCTTTGACGATCTTCCTGGTGTAGAGGTGCGAGTAGTCGTCTCAACGCCGGCGGTCGCGGATTCGATTCCCACTCGGGGCAGATATTTGTACTTGTGCAAATATTTGTTTCCGGTCTGGGTGTATTTCCTTGTGGATTGCCTCACAAGGTCTCGGAGAGCACGTAAAGCCGTTGTTACTCATGGTAGGGATATTATTCGCCAAGCCGCAGTGGAGCAGCGTGGTGGATTAAGCTCCAAGTCTTCTTCTGTAATTGAAGAAGAGGCCTTCGCTCACCAGTGGGTTGTTAACAGGCTGATACAGCACATTATAGTTCAGATTCTTCTTTTGAAAATTATTCATGGTTCTTTAAAAATATTAAACATAAGATTACTTCTTTAAGTTGTTACCTATTACAATAGGTAAAGGTACCTACTTAATGTTAATAAGTAGGTTAAGTTAGTTAAGTTAATAATGTTAATAACTAGATGATAATTTTAATCAGTTTATCAACATTTTCGCCTCGATGATTGCTCCTTTTGTCTGAATACATTTGTCCAGCAGCATTAAATAATAGTTCATTGGGAACACTCGTCCCTGGAGCTGATAAAAATTTCAGTGCCACTTTTCTCAAAGGAAAATGAACTAGAATCACCCTAAGAATAAAATATCTGCACTTTACTGTAGTCTTGACTCTGACAAGTATGATTAGACACGTGGACGCAGCAAAATGTCTTCGTCGCTTGGATGGAATTCAACGCGCCGAACATCACTGATCCCAGTGCGAGAACTCCCGAATGTAGTTTCGGTTTCGGTCATAGTTTCGGCAGGTTTGCCGCCGAAACTCGACCAATACCGAAACTGAAACCAACCTTTTGGTCGGACACTACTAATTTTTGATTTTTGTCAAATTTGAAACAGTGTTAAAAACTCCACCAAAATGTAATTTTGTATTTTATTAACATTTGAATCTATTTGCAAGTTATGATTATGTAGGCTGTGATTAAAAATATATTCAATTAGTATTAAATATGATGTATTCAAAAATTAAGTTATCTAATTTAAATTATACTTTAAAATTATTTTAGCCCGCGACTTGGTTCTAATAGGATCTATAGAAAAATGGTTCTAATAGGATAGGATTTTCAATTGGTTTTTTACGTTATTAATTTTGTAAAAATGTTAAATTTAAATTATTATGTTAAAATGTTTGAATACTTATAAAATATAACAATCTTTATTATAGAGTAGGGATTTAAAGTTTAAATAAATATTACAATAAAATTAAATTTTGTTAGGTATATTTTACTCGGCCTTTGATCTGGAGAAAGTTACACGGAGGTATCTTTTTACATCGAAATCGAAATACTACACCTTCCGCAGTAGGTATTTCTTTATAAACAATATTTTTTGTTTTTCTTTCGGGTGCTAGAATCATCAGGCTACTCTGGAACAAGCCTCATACAACTGGATGTGGGAGAAACAGCTTTCCCTCAACTATACACCCGCTAAAAACAACCGAGATCTCACTCTCTACAACTCCGAGGCATGGTGAGGTAAACCACAAGGACAAACACCCAGACCGGAAACAAATATTTTCACAAATACAAATATTTGCCTCGAACGGGAATCAAACCCGCGACCACTGGCATTGAGGCGAGGCGTTGAGTCGACTGCTCGTACCACTACACCACAACGGTCGTCAATGCTTCACGTACGCTTTAACTTCGTCCGCTCGCGTTCCTCTGGGCACTACTGGTAAAGTCGATCGGAAATCGCCTGCTAACAATACAGTAACTCCTCCCATTTGATAATTAATATTCCTAATATCTTGTAAAGATCTATTTAGGTCTTCGAAACCCCCTTTATAAGCCATAGTACTCTCATCCGCAACAATTAATTTCATTTTGCTTTTGAAAAACTAGGGTAAGTCACCAGTTGTGCTGACGCAGGTGTCGTAACTGTAATACTTTATTTCCAGTTTTGGATATACAATAAACTATGTTCTATATAATATATATACTTCGATTACATATTTCGTAAAAGCAGTCATCAACTAGAAAAATATGCAAGACTTGAAGTGTTCAAGATAATTAAGATTTTATAAAGCTTTTTAAGTTTTAATTTGAATTATATCAAGCAATGTATTTAAGCAATTTTTGATTTTATGCATTTGTTTGGCGAAGTTAAGTCATATGGTCATAATTTCTTCGTAAAATCTAATATATTGGTATGGAACCGGTTATTTGAAGAGAAAAAGTGAATTTTAATCAAGGAGCAGCGTACTTATGTAATTTTTAATTGCTAAGTAAAGTTTAAAACTTCATCCTGTGCTCAGCTGTGAAGGATAATCTTAAAAGAAATCCACATGATGAAAATCTATTTAAAATTCGCTCTTCATAGCTCATCGCATTGTAAAATAAAGAAGCAATGGAGTCACATTAATTTTGTTTCTATGTAACTTTTTGTTACATTATGTAACTTGTTATTTGAAATTATTTCTGTTCATCATTAAGGGGAGGCACCTGAGTAAATACTTCAAAAAAGAAAATGTTTACTAAGTTTTCTTGTAGTTTATAGTTCAAAGAATACTTTGTATAAATTTTACTTGGAAATTCCCAATATTCTAGAAGTTGTGAGCTATTCTACAAAAGGCGACAGAAGAAATGAACGGTTTACCGTGTCTGGTAATGGACCGTGTCTCGTAATGGTTGGTTAATGGAACATATGTATAATATTACCACATTCGATTCGCGATTTTGTTCGCGTTTGCCTTTTCATTAGCCTGTAATACTGGGGCCACACTAGCGGGAAATGCCGTTGACTGTGGCGTTGAACGTAGGTGTGGCCACCACTCATCGCAATAATTTAACAACGGCATTCACGTTGCCGTTGGACGTTGGGCGATAGTTGCGGCCACACTAGCGGGAAACGCCGTTTACTATGGCGATGAACGTAGGTGTAGCCACGACTCACCGGGAAATGCCGTTTACTATGGCGATGAACGTAGGTGTGGCCACGACTCATCGCGATAATTTTACAACGGCATTCACATTGCCGTTGGACGTTGGGCGATAGTTCAAGTGGCGGTACATCAAAGAGATAACCGCGAGAGTTAAGGGGTCTGGCCACCCTGGCGGAACAAAAAATGCACTGTTTTTTTAATTAAATTAATAAATTCGAAACTATGGGCCGGAATATTTTTATTTTTGTACTCAATATCACAAAAGGGCTTCAAAAATAACATTGTAAAATTTTATTTGAAAATATTAAAAAATAAGTGTGTAATAATATAAATTAAGATGCCTGTAACTTGGCCAATTTTGAGTGTTTCGATACGCAACAGGTCTTAAAATGTCCGTTACAGTTCAGGGTTTATTAAAAAAAATAAAAAAATTAAAATGAAAAAAAAATAATCCAGGGTGGCCAGACCCCTTAATACGTAATACGTTGAAGCGGCCACACAGCACACTACGAACATAATATGTCATTGTGCACCGTGAGCGCGACGGAATCGCACGTGTTTGTTTTTGATAAATACATACTATGACTATGGAGTGGAGTAACGAAAAAGTAATTACGTTTACGGATTCGAGATTCAAAATTTATAAGAATCGTGCGTCACAAAATGATGCTTAGCGACGAATAACGGAATTATTACCTTTTAAAACAACTTAACCAACAACTTTAACTTTCGGTGAAATAAAGATAATAAAAGATCGAAAAATTATGTAAAAGCCACATTAATTACTTTAATATATTCTTTATTCTTTATTGCACTTAAAAATTGAACAGTAATATAATCACATGTATCATTAATATTATTCCAATTGCCTGAAATATATAATATATAAATAAATGAAAGACACAGGTAAATACAGAGTATGTTGTTTTATTTTGTAAAGTATAAAAATGTTGTTTCAATTTAATTGAATAGATAATAGTAATAATAGATATAATAACTCTTAATAAAAAATTTTTGTCTGTAAAGTCGGTTTACGGACGATAAATAATTTTTACGTGTTGACGTCATAAGAAAACATTGATGATAAATTACATACTTTTATGAACGGAATTGAATTATTTGTTATCACTGAATTATCATTATTTTGTATAACATATATTTATTATATATTATTATTGTTATGCCATCTGCCCATCTGCAAATGCAATATTACTGTCAATCTCAGGTCGTCTGGCAAAACGTTCAATAATATTTATAGATATACATAATTAATACTTATTATTATATGTTTCTTATTTAATCTCAGATAGCCGGGAAGTTGATGGCATGCATATGTTCATGATGACTGACCCGTTGGCGCAGTTTACAGTGACCCTGTTTTCTGCTCCAAGGGTTGTGGGTTCGATTCCCGCCCCGAGTCTGGGTGTAATGTATGTGTATTCATATATGTATTATTTATATGTATATTTATTTTAAAAAAATGTATATCAGTCGGCTGTTACCTAAAACACAGGCATTAGGTTGCCTACCTTACAGACGACCGTGTGTGTGTGTGTGTTAAACATATTTATTTATTTATTATTTATACAAAAAAAAATTACACTCATCAAATACAGAGTTGCGCCGTCAACGTCTATCTTGCTTGAAATTCAAATAACATTAGCGCCAATTTTATCGCCAAGAATGGGCGTTGACGTTGAACTTTCAAGTGTAGCCACTCACATCATCGCGCTAAAATTATCGGAATGTCTACCGCGATGATAGGCATTGACGTTTCTCGCTAGTGTGGCCCCAGGGTAAGATAAAGTACGTAAGCTTGCTTAAGATGAGCGATACTTTTAAAGATTTTTGTCCATTTGTATTTTTGTACACATGTGTGATGTCTGTACTGTTTGAATTGTCTAACCAAATATTTTGTATTTATGTGTACAAAAAAATAATAAATATATAATCGGACTACGTGTTAGTGAGTGACAATTTTTTTAAACTTTCGTTCCTTTTCTCAATGGAACCATGCCGAATTTGGGAATAAAAAATACCCAACGTTCTAGCTCGCAGTATGAACTCAAATTCTGCTCAGTTTCGTTTTAATTGATTGAGTAGTTTTGGCGTGATGCATGGTGTCTGTCTTTTCTTATCGCAAAGTTTAGAAGCGAACAATCGTATGTATTTTTATGTAGTCTTCTCGGAAAGTTATTTCTTTTTTTTGCTCGATGAGATAAGAGCAATTTTGTATTTTTTAAATAAAGTTCTTAATCTGATGAGAGAGAATACTTCATGAATGTGAATCAAGTATGTTTTTCTATGGAAACGTTGAAATAACGAGTGGTTTTAAAATTGCGGCGTTTATAACGTGTGCCAGATGCAGAAATAATTAATTATTGTTTCCCTCGTTTTTACGATAAATATCATCCCGACACATGTAAATCATCTAATGTCAGTGAATAAAGTTTGATATACTAAGTTTTTTCGTATGCTCCTCAATTATAATCCCTTTGTTAAAAAGTGCAAAATTCAAATTTTTCACCCTTTTGCATATGAATAAGTAAAATAAATTATTAACTTCTTTGCACAATTGAAAAGATACTGTCCATACGGATATTCGAACCCACGACCATTGACTTATTAAGTCAGAGTTCTTACTGCTATACCAAACTTTGATTGGCGATTTTGTTAAAAAATAGCTTTTATGGCGCATTAACTTTTCCTTATTTCTATATCTTGTCTTATTTTCTAAACGCTTGACCATCTGGAGTTCCGACTTCGCACTTAACAAGAATAAATTAGATCACAGTAATTAAACAGAATTACTGTGATCATATGTTTAGATTTCTGTTGTGTTAGTTTTTTTCGTTTTATGAATATTCTATTTGCCATATAATTTTTTATAAGAAAATATTTATTTCATGTTACATAAACCTGATCATGTAAAAATATTATATATACAATTGATATACAATTTTATTGGCATTATTTCATAACTTTTAAGTAAGTGAACATCAAATAATATTACGTATTTTTTTCTATTTATTCGAGGTTTAAGATCAATAACAATGAAAATATTTAGTTACACTGAGAAGCTGAGAGAGAGATAAGATTTGTAAATATATAAGAAACAAAATAAAAATAAAAAATACAAATTGGAGGTGTTCAAAACACTTACAGAAGTTGATAGGATATATATATTTTTAATTTTATCATATTACACATCTTTGAAATTCCCTCCATTATTTAAATTACTGATAATTAAACTTTATAAGTAATACATACATTAATACACTACTCACTAAATTATATATGAGTTTTAGGTCTATTCAACATATCAGTTTTAGGCAGAGAATCTGAAGCATTATTTACATTACCTATACCGTGATGTCTTGTGAATACTAACTAAATTTAAGATATCAGTTTTAAATCTTATCTTACATCTCTCATAATTTTGATATTTCTAATGGAATGTTAATGAGTTTAGTTCTTTGGTATATTTGACACAGCTTTGATAAATGTGACGTATCAAGCGTTAAATCTATCGAAATAATTAAGAATTTTCTGAAATACATATTCAGTTGCTTTAACACCCCACAAATGGTTATGATGACTCCACGTGAGCTCAGGCACTATATATCTGTCCACTAGATTTGGCAGTCTTGAGCTCAAAACATTAATATTTTCTAAACTCGATAAATAATCATTTTCAGCACAGATTAGTACCACAGGAGATGAGACACGAGACACGTTATATTTAGGGGGTTTAATTGTACCATATTTCTTGATATTCTCTTCCACACCTTCATCATACTGTTGAAAGTCTCCAGAAACAATCAACTGACCAAAATGAGCTAGGGTTTTAACTGAAGCTCCTACGATAAGATGCCCCATGGAAACTGCTAGATTTTTTGATGTTATACTTCCGTAGACGTAACCAGTAGTTAACGACAAAAAGGTTCCGCATGCCGTTTGTGGAATAAGTTGGCATATTAGTTCCACTATAGTATGTATAATCTGTTGTTTCGCAAATAGTTCTCTAAATCCTATAGCATAAAGAAGATCCTTAATATGCTTAGATTCACGAGCAAGTATATTCGCTCCCGGAACCTTTAGATTTCTTAACCACACAACAGGAGCCAACTGAATCGATAATCTAATTTTATCATTATAATCTGGTCTCTGAGATGCCATAACAAAGAAATCCGTAGTACCTTGTGATTGACCAACATAATACGCTTGCGATTGCGCTGTTTTACTTAAAATATAGTCAATTATAGCTGGTAAATCGTAATAGCCAACTTCGTGGAAGGAGAACTCCCAATAGTCCGGATCTTTATTTGGGTCGAACCGTACGTGCTTTCGGGAGTAAGTGTTGCCTCTGAAATTAGCCGCCCATACATCGTAACAATTATTCGACAAAATGAAACCAAATCCTGTTTCTGAGCCAGTGAAAATCCACGAATCCGAACTGTCAACAAGTCCGTGTCCCAGTATAATTGGAATTTTTTGTTTATCAATACATTTAGGTAGTATCCTGAAAACTGTCAAGAGATAACCATCTTCTGTTAAAACTGTGTGCTTTTCTGATGGGTATCCATATTTTGTAGTTAGTTCTGTGAAGTTCAAGTACGTGTCTTCATAGAATCCCAAAGCTTTCTTCAGTGGTCTCGTGTCTGGTAGGGCGTAGGATATTAGTCTGTTCGGTTGCGTAGGTATTGAACCGGTAAATTGTTGAAAATATAACAAGATAACTATATATTTAATCATTGCAGTAATTTAGTTCTTCAGTGTTAGCACAATAAAGTTCGAATAACGTGTGTTTTATTTGTATATTGTTGCTCAGTTTTATAATATTCAAATGACCTCAGTGTTAAGGTCTAAATAAATTCGTGATAATACAAAAAAAAAAAAAGATATTTTCTTGATGCATTGTGCGAATGTGATTATCAAAGTGCCTAATTTAGTTTTAAATGCAATATTTTGTCTAACTGTTATTTTTTAGTAGAACTAATATAATAATTTTTCTGTTTTATCCATAGTTTGAAACTATAACCATTATATAAATGTTGTTTTATGTACATGTTATACGTATGTGTCGTAGTCGAAGTCTCCGTTTTCAATCATTAACGGTCGTGGTCAACTTGCTTGACATCGGCTTCCTACATGGTTCTTCAAGACGTAGACGTAACAAAATCGTATTAACACCAATACTGCACGTAGAATAGTATTTATTATAATAAAAAAATGTAAATCTTTTAATTATACCTTGGCTAATACTTTTACAATTTTTTCTGTTTGTCTGTCTGATTATTTGGTTTTAAAGAGTATTAAACCGATTTCGATGTAATTAAGTAAGAAATATCTATTTGCGTATCGTTAAAAATATGATATTTAACGTAAAAATAATATTTATTAATAAATATTGTTATTTAAATTAGCTTACAGAAAACAATAATAATAAAAAATATATAGTTTCAATGTCGAATTTTAAATGAGGTCTTTACTTTTGAAACAAAGTTCGAAGTTCAAGTGTCTTATATAATAAACCTATAAATTATTACAAAAAATAGCACATACAAATGTATGTTATAATATATATATATATATGTATGTATATCATGAAGTATCATGACTGTTTACAGTCACAAAATACCAAGCAAAAAGAAGATATAGTTTGAATAAAATTATTAATATTCTAATTCTTACTTACTTGTTGAATAGTATTATAAATAAAAAGACAGATACTGACAATAGCAATGAACGATGCAGCTTTAAAGTTACTTGAACACATTACTCTAATTTAAGAATTAAGATTTTTTTTAGATTAATTTATTTCAAGTACTTATATTATTAATAAGACTTAACGAAATCTCGCCTGTTATTTGACTGAACTACCTTTACAGCAAAGTAAACAACCTGTTTAAACTCAAGTTCAATCTTAAATGTGAAAAATAAAAACCGGAACATTTAAACATTTTTTTAGGTCAAATGGATGAATGTTCGTTATTCTTTTGTCTAATGTGTGTTAAATGTGAGTCTTAAAAATTTAGTTATGATTGAACAAACACTAAAATAATTTTTCTTAGTAGAGTTGTATTCTAAAAATTAAGAGGTAAATAAATAAATAAATAAATAAATATGTTTTAACGCACACACAAGGCCGTCTGTTCCTAAGGTAGGCAACTTAATGGCTGTGTTTTAGGTAACAGTTGACGGATATACATATTTTTTTAACATAAATATACATATAAATAATACATATATAAATAAATACATAATACACCCAGACTCGGGGCGGGAAACGAACCCATAACCCTGGAGCAGAAAACAGTGCCACTGCCAACTGTGCCACGGGCCAGTCACAGTCTGTGACAATATAACTAATTAAAAAATTTATATAAATAAATAAATACATACATAAATACAATATCTTTACACAAAATTTACTGAAATGTTCGTGTATTGAAGTTTCGAAACGTTCGTGTAATGATGGCACACGGCGCGCGGTGCGCGGCGCGCGACCCACGGTACGCGGCGCGCGACCCACGGTGCGCAGTGCGTGGGGCCGAACGTTAATTTCGTCGTTTCGCATATATAGGGTGAGTGGTCGCGGCGAGGTCGTGTTGAGCGACACCGTGATGCGCACCGCTCACACACGTGGGATGGACACGTGTCAGAGCGATGGCGATGGCGCCGTCGCTAGGGCGCGTCTTCTGACGTCTATTCTACCACGTGTGGAAATTATACTGTAGTGGTGCGGTTTGACCCCCTTGTAGTTGATCCCCTAATAATGTTGATGCATGGCAATATTAAAATATAATAGGAGATGCTTCGAGCGTCTACCTTAGAAATATACATATTTATATGTATTGACGGTATGGTGGGCCGTCTAAATAAATATTGATATCGATATTGATTCATATCAAAATGATGGTGATGCTTGGCAATATTAAAATATAATAGAAGATGCTACGAGCGTCTACCCTTGAAATATACATATTTACATGTATTGACGGTATGTTTTTTATTATTATATATAAATGTATGTCCACGGGCTCATTTTGCCCATGCCTTTTTTATTCCAGATTTAGGTATACTTAGTACAATGGTAGCTGCTTACATGATTAAGGACTTAATTAAAAACTTAATGTCTCTAATGTTTAACATGAGTCCACCGACCAAAATATGAAGGTATTCTTAAATCTAATGACATGCACTTTTTATATATATATATATATATATATATATATATATATATATATATATATATATATATATATATATATATATATATATATATATATATATATATTTTATACTTTACTTTGCTAATTGTACAATATGCTATTACTAACGCTTAACTTATTTTCCTAATACTGGTTTTATAGCTATTTCTTATAAATATATTTCTAACAACTATGTCCTGGCACCGATGTTTTTACTCAACATATCGAGCACACTCTCAATGACGGCTTTGGCGTGAAGGGGCTGCCATTGAAATGGAAGGATCCTTCGACCAGACGGATGTGTCTGGTGGGCTACGCGCCACTTAACTCTTATTGTCGAGTTCTTGTATATATACTCAATCGCTTTGAAAACTTCGATAGCGCGATGTAGTATACGTTTGTTTCTTCTAGTTCGTATATGGCGAGATAGATGTCGCTACATCACTCCCCCTCCGAGACCGGAGGTCGATAGCAGGTTGAGTCGTCCATACATCTTGTGATGCTTGCCGGGCCAGTGGAATGTTCCAGTGAGTCGGAACCAGATGCCGCATAGTTCACGGTGAGTCGGAACTGTCTGCGGTGATGCCCCAGTGAGTCGGGGTGGTGCAGTGCTGCGTAGTGGCTGGCTGCTGCGTCGACCAGGAGAGAAGTGCGTCTCTGCTTGCTGACCGGCCGAAGTGCAGTATGCTGTGCCAAGGTCGCTGCGAAGGCTGTGGGCGATGACCAGGAATGCGCGTCCGCTACATGCTTGTGGTCAGGATACCCGTAGTAGCCGTGGATGCTGGCTGGCTGTATGACTCGCTGCTCGAAAGCTTGAGGAAGTGGACGTTCATGCTCGGGGTCACCAGTTTGGGTGCTGCAGGCGTGCAGGGGCAACGGCTTGTTCACTCGGTTATTTCACTGTTCTTAATCTTAAACACACGAAGAAGCAAGCACCACACTATGGAAGGAATGTGAGCGATAGCAAGCACAATGTAGGGGAGAGTTGGATAATACCGCGCGTTTGATAATTCCGCGCCCTAGCATATTTCAAAAACTAAACGCTAATTGCGCTATCCAGTCCTTAAAGATCACAGCCCGAGTCGTCTACCCCTCCCCGTGCACGACGTTAATTTACTCGGAGCAGTGATTAAGACACATCGTGTCTTACAAGTTTTTACCCTCGTTCCTTATAATTTCGCGGGCATTTTTGACAAGAGGTAAGCTATTCTATATTTGTATTGTAACACATTGATTACTTTTATTTTAATCCTAACATATTATAGAATTAATGACTAGATTGATTTGAATACACAATTAACTTGACTGTATTATTTTGAGGTTAAAAGAGGAAATAACAGAGTTTGTCAATTCCGCGCCCAGGGCGTGTACGAGTGAAGACCACGTACCGGCAAGCACAGTGTCAGACGGCCATCCACGAGATGAACAGACGACTTGAAGAGAGTCGCCGGAAGTCGTTGGATGGAGGCTGCTTTGAACCGGAGTCGATGGGGGAAGGCCTACGTTCAGCAGTGGACATCCAATGGCCGATATGGTTATGATAATTAATCTAGTCGTAAAATAATAATTATATCTAGGTATAGAAAGGAGTCTATGCTTCTTTTTCTACGAACGAGTTTATTCAACGTTGCATTTTTTTTTAAATTCTAAGTTTACTGATAGAAATTCACGAAATTATTATGGGCACGATATTATCAGACCAGTCTGATAATACCACGCTTTCCCGTTTTTTTATTATTTTGCAATAATTAATTTTTGTTTATTTTTTGAAATATTTTGCCGTGATGTATGCGTAGCTAAATAAATTCTGTACTATTTACTGCATTTTTGAAATATATATATCGAACCTTCTCCGAATTATAGGTCCATGTTCTGAGAGGCTCGGTAATATCCAACTCTCCCCTAAAAGGAAAACTGAAGCGGTACAGCGAGAGATAAAATAACGTACGTTAGCGGTTAAACGATAAAGCAGGTAACAAGCGACACGAGCTTAGCGCGGGAATGCAAAACTGCGACTGGTTGTGTGAGTCGACGGCGGCCGCTCGTGCGCCGCATCGTCTCCGAGCGATATTGTATTGTTCAAGCGTTTCTTAAATATATATGTGCAGCGCGACGAGCGCGGTGTGTGTGTATGTAAATTTATTTATTTTTAAATAATATAATAAATAATATAATAATAAATATATAATAATAATATAATAAATATATAATATTTAAAGTAAGGTAGGCTACATCACTCCCCCCCAGAGACCGTCATTACGGGCGATAATAGTCGGGAAATCGAACCGTGCGGCCTGAACGCGTTCTTCTGACGTGATCCTGAACTGGGGCATCATTCAGTCTTATAGGAACGGGATCAGGGCGGGAACCGGAATTCGGGTTAGAAGAGGGATCTGGAGTGGACATAGGGTTGGGAGTTGGGTCAGCTAATATGTAGGCCGGTTTTAGTCGGTCTATGGATACAGTGACGCTTTTACCCTTTATCGAAATTTTGAAGGTCTTGTCACTACGTTCCAGTACTTCGTAAGGACCGGAGTATGGAGGCTGTAAAGAAGCACGCAATGCATCGTCCCTTAAAAATACGTGACTAGACGAGCTTAAATCCTTGTAAATGAAGATTTTGCCTTTATTGTGATGCGATGCCGGTGAAGGTTGCAGTTTCGATGCAAATTGGCGCAGCCGCGTGGTGAAATCCGAGATGTCAGTGGAGTGAGAAACTGTAGCTTGAAAAAATTCTCCAGGCAAACGCAATGGCTCGCCATAAACCAGCTCGGCAGATGACGTTTTCTGGTCATCCTTAAATGAGCTTCTGATGCCCATTAGCACCAAAGGCAACATCTCCACCCAGGTGCAGTCAGCGTGGCACATTAGAGCCGCCTTTAACTGTCGATGGAATCGTTCTACCAGCCCGTTACAAGCTGGGTGATACGCGGTTGTTCTGCGGTGTTTGAATCCAATCGCTTTTCCGAGGTATTGGAAAAGTGATGATTCAAACTGTCGACCGCGATCAGTGACAATATCTGTTGGGCATCCAAATCTGGATATCCAGGATATTAAAGCTTTCCCAACTGTTTCGGCAGTCACATCTGCCATCGGCATAGCCTCAGGCCAGCGCGTGAAACGATCCACAACCGTAAGACAGTAACGGTATCCCTGTGAGATAGGAAGGGGGCGGATAATGTCCACGTGAACGAAGGCAAATCGAGCGCGAGGAAGATCGAATGTGCCCAATGGAGAAGACACGTGTCGATGGACCTTGGCACGCTGACAAGCCAAACATTGCCGAGACCATTCTCGACAGTCCTTGCGTACTCCAGGCCAAACAAATCTTGCAGCAACCAGTTTAGCTGTAGCGTTGGCACCCGGGTGACTAAGACTATGGAGACTGTCAAAGATTTGTTTCCTCAAAGGCTTAGTAACGAAGGGTCGAGGTGAGGCGATGCTGACGTCGCAATAAAGTTCCGCTTGAGAGTCAGGAATTCTCAGTCTCTTTAAGCGGAGAGAAGATTCACCTCCCAGTAGTTGACTTAGCTCTGGATCCGAAGCTTGAGACTCAGCCAAAAGGTCTAGGTCGATGGGCATCTGCAGTTCCTCGACACGAGACAGTGGATCAGCGACAACATTGTCTTTTCCGGAAATGTGTCTAATGTCAGTTGTGAACTGCGAGATGTAATCGAGATGACGATACTGACGAGGCGAACAATTAGCTTTCCGTTCGCTGAAAACATAGCAGAGTGGCTTATGGTCAGTAAATACCACGAAATGCCGTGCCTCTAGCATGTGACGAAAGTATTTGATGCTTTCGTACATGGCTAAGAGCTCGCGGTCATAGGGAGAGTACTTTTGTTGAGAGGGACTCAACTTCCGCGAAAAAAAAGCTAGAGCTGCCAATTGCCGTCCTTTAACTGCTGCAAAACTGCACCCATTGCCAGGTCAGATGCGTCTGTTACTAGAGCTAATTTAGCTCGACAATCTGGATGTGCGAGTAATGCAGCATTAGCGAGACTCTCCTTACACCTGTTAAAAGCTAGTAATGCGTCGCCAGATAAGTCAACAGGGTGAGATGCCTTAACGGAGCCAGTAAGCAAGGCGTTTAAAGGGGCTTGGATTGAAGCGGCATGAGGTAAGAATCGCCTATAAAAATTGAGCATTCCTAAAAATCTCCTCAGTTCCTTGACTGTTTTAGGTATAGGGAAATCATTTATGGCCTGGACCTTAGATTCCAGGGGCTTGGTGCCGGATGCTGAGATTCGGTAACCTAAAAATGTTACCTCGGCTGCTCCGAAGACGCATTTTGAGGTGTTGACAAGGACGCCATATTCCTTCATCCGGCCGAAGAGTTGGTGCAGGTGAGCCTCGTGCTCAGCCTCGTTCCTGGAAAACACCAAAAAATCGTCTAAATAACAGTAACAAAACTCAAGGCCTCTTGTCATTTCGTCAACAAACCTCTGGAATGTTTGACCTGCGTTTCTCAAGCCGAAGGTCATATAAGGGAATTCATACAGACCGAAAGGTGTGGTGATGGCTGTTTTGTGTATGTCCTCCTCGAAAACAGGAATCTGATTGTAAGCCTTCGTTAAATCGATTGTTGAGAAGACTGTACAACCAGCAATAGAGTGGGCAAAATCGTGGATATGCTTTATAGGATAACGATCTGGGACAGTTCGTGCATTAAGCATGCGATAATCGCCACAAGGACGCCAGCCGTTGTCCTTCTTAGGCGCCAGGTGCAATGGTGAAGCCCAGGGACTTTCAGAAGGACGCGCAGTGCCATTTCTAAGCATAAGTTCAAACTCCCGCCTAGCAATTTTGAGTTTGTCAGGTGCAAGTCTACGAGGGGTGCATGAGACAGGTGGTCCTGGTGTAGTCCTAATGTGGTGTACCGTGTTGTGTTTAGGTATTATTGGTATGCCTGAAGGGCGTGTAATTTCCGGAAACTTACTCAAAATCTCGTGGAAGCGCGTGTCGCCTGTCGAAACTTTAACAGAAAATACATTAGCATTAGCAAAAGAAGCACTGGTTTGGTTTGGATTGTTTTTGATTGGTTTGGTTTAGTTTGGAGGTAGTGATGACGTTGATCACGTCGGGGTCACCAGTTTGGAGGTAGTGATGACGTTGATCACGTCGGGGTCACCAGTTTGGCGTGAAGGGGCTGCCATTGAAATGGAAGGATCCTTCGACCAGACGGATGTGTCTGGTGGGCTACGCGCCACTTAACTCTTATTGTCGAGTTCTTGTATATATACTCAATCGCTTTGAAAACTTCGATAGCGCGATGTAGTATACGTTTGTTTCTTCTAGTTCGTATATGGCGAGATAGATGTCGCTACACGGCGGTATCTCTGTGATGAATCGCCATCTTGAGACTGTGCTCGAGGATTTCCTTTTCCGTGGTCTCCGCCGCCCTCGCCACAAAGCGACCAATTGCGTCATCACAGTCGTCGGTGTAATAGACACAGGTGTTAGTGTGTCTATTCACCGCGACTACGGCATGCGAAACGCTGTCGTGGATTCGGAGCCTCCTCGTCTTAGTCTGGAGGACGATGACGTCCTCATAGGTCTGGCCCTGTGCCTCATGGATGGTTAAGACGCGCGATCCCTCACCGGACCCATATCCCTGGTCAGTCAACAATCTCTTTTCATCTTGCGTAAAGACCAGGTATAGGGTCCGATCCCTTCCTACGGGGATACGCGCGCCTGTGAGGCTCTCCACTCGCAACGATCGGATCTTGGCGCTGGAGCTGTATATGGTTCCGTAGACCTCGCTGATGGCAAAGGCGACATCCTTGGGGTTGCGATGCGTGCATGACAACTCGCACGAGATGGTTGTTAGCAGGGTAGGTCTACAGTACCGCATTTCGAACAGGTTATCCCTGTCGATATACGGCAGCTGGTTTATATCTCCGACGAAGATCACCTTCTCTGCACCGGATAGTCGGGCGGCCATTACTATGGCTCCGAAGTGGTTCATAAGGGCTTCGTTCACCGTTAGGCGGGTAATTGTCGAGCCCTCACGGAAACCATTTACCAAAACGGAGGACATAGTGCGCACCTTTTGCTTGGCTTTGTTGCCATAGTGGTGGGCCAGTTTTTCTTTTAAGTTTTTGGCCGCCTCGACTGTGGTCGTGATCACGACCTCCGTATCCTCGTCGAAGTCTCTTACTATGCGAGTTGTCTTGCCGCATCCCGGTACCCCATTTATCCATTCCAGCGATGAGAGTCCCCAGGTCACGGATAGTAAGCCGGCTTCCCAGTCGTTCGAGATGGTTTTCGTCTTTTGAAGTATCCGGTCCCCCAGCATTACTTTCGTGCATCTGGCCACTACCACCACCGGGTCCCCTTCGGGTGTTTCAAAGGTCTGCGGCTCCTCATCTTTCCCCTCAGACTCGACGGCGCTCACGAAGCCTGCTGTGCTGTCAGTGATGTAGGGGAGAGTTGGATAATACCGCGCGTTTGATAATTCCACGCCCTAGCATATTTCAAAAACTAAACGCTAATTGCGCTATCCAGTCCTTAAAGATCACAGCCCGAGTCGTCTACCCCTCCCCGTGCACGACGCTAATTTACTTGAAGTAGCAATTAAGACACATCGTGTCTTACAAGTTTTTACTCTCGTTCCTTATAATTTCGCGGGCATTTTTGACAAGAGGTAAGCTATTCTATATTTGTATTGTAACACATTGATTACTTTTATTTTAATCCTAACATATTATAGAATTAATGACTAGATTGATTTGAATACACAATTAACTTGACTGTATTATTTTGAGGTTATAAAATGAAATAACAGAGTTTGTCAATTCCGCGCCCAGGGCGTGTACGAGTGAAGACCACGTACCGGCAAGCACAGTGTCAGACAGCCATCCACGAGATGAACAGACGACTTGAAGAGAGTCGCCGAAAGTCGTTGGATGGAGGCTGCTTTGAACCGGAGTCGATGGGGGGAGGCCTACGTTCAGCAGTGGATATCCAATGGCCGATATGGTTATGATAATTAATCTAGTCGTAAAATAATAATTATATCTAGGTATAGAAAGGAGTCTATGTTTCTTTTTCTACGAACGAGTTTATTCATCGTTGCATTTTTTTAAATTCTAAGTTTACTGATAGTAATTCACGAAATTATTATGGGCACGATATTATCAGACCAGTCTGATAATACCACGCTTTCCCGTTTTTTTATTATTTTGCAATAATTAATTTTTGTTTATTTTTTGAAATATTTTGCCGTGATGTATGCGTAGCTAAATAAATTATCTACTATTTACTGCATTTTTGAATATATATATCGAACCTTCTCCGAATTATAGGTCCATGTTCTTAGAGGCTCGGTAATATCCAACTCTCCCCTACAAGATACCCTATACAAAGTATCTGGAATACAAAATACAAGATACTTTAAAATCAAGTATTTCAAATACCAGATACAAATACCTTTCTGGAATGGTATTTGAAATACTAGATACAAACTACGTATCTTCCAAATACTTTTTAAGATACAAATTCTTTTGTAAAAAAATAACATTTTATTGAATGTAAGTTTAATTTTTTACGTGAATTATTTACAAATACCTACATCGCGTTGATCGCGTAAAAGTGAGAAGATAAAATATTATATTATTAAGGTTTTAATTGAGACTTAAGTAAAACCAGTTCTTCAAACATTTTATCACTCATTTTTCTTCGATGAGGGCTGATAATCATACCTCCAAAAGAGGAGTCGCTCCACAGGAGCAGAACTTGGCAAACACGTGTTATATTTGAAAAATATTTTTCTTATTGTAGAGTAAGCATTTAAACTCTTTAAGTTGGTATCTTTATTGTTAAGATATTGCAGTGTTTTTAAGTCAGCGGTGTTGTCAGTAGACCCTGTGTTTTCGCCACTTGCAATAGAGGAATCAGAATCCTCTAAAAACATTTAAAATTAATGTCACCATAGAAACTTAACCCAGTCATTTTAGGTTTTACCTGTTGAAAAATTCCTAGTGAGCTGATTTTTTGTATACACCTTTATTACGGCGTTGTAATGAAGATGTGAAAAATCGACATTGATATCGTGCCGGCTAAAAAAGTTATAAAGGTCAAAAGGTCACGAAAATCAGTTTTTCGCAAATATCGCGCTACCTATTACTCGGAGGTCAGTATAGATCATTATAAAAAATTGTTTTTCGTAAAATTATCTACAAAAATGCCTCTTGCATGTTTCTGTAAAATTAACCGTTTTTGGAGTAGAGCGCGGAGAAAGCGACTACATGCACTTTTCCTCACTACCTACCTCGAGAAGAATGCAAGGTTCGTTTTTTTTTACATGGTATTCCCCGTATGAATAATCCATGATATTTAATAATAGATTTTTTTAAGAGTGAATAATTTTTTATTTGAATGATAATACAGAAAAAATAATATATAGTATATAATTTTTTTTTTGTCAATAATTGTCGATATCTTCAGTTTTTTATATCATTAACAGTTGCTGTGAAAACGTCGAGTGGTCTTATATTTAAATCGAAATCTTTATTATTTTCATCATTGGTTGATGAACTGTTGAAGAGCATGAAACTAATAAAATAAAGTCTTTAACACTCAAGAAATATTTTTCAACTGACTCAGTATAATTGCCAGAGTTTCACAAATAGTTAATAAAAGTTTTTGTGTTAAAACTCCAAATAAAAATCAATAGAGTTTACGCCTTGGCGTATGGTAGACAAAATCGTATGTGAGTACATTCTAGTCGCTTTCTCAGCGCTCTACTCCAAAAAACGGTTAATTTTACAGAAAATGCATGAAACATTTTTTGTAGATAATTTTATGACGAATAACTTTTACAATGACCTCGATTGACCTCCGAGCAATAGGTCGCGAGATATTTGCAACAAAACTGATTTTCGTGACGTTTTGACCTTTGTAACTTTTTTAGCCGGCACGATATCAATGTCGATTTTTCACATCTTCATTATAACTTCATAATAAAAGTGTATACAAAAATTCAGTTTACTAAGAATTTATCCGCAGATTGAGGCTTAAAATGCCTAAAATGACTGGATTATGTCATATTTTGTGAATGAATGCATAGAATAACTATTACCTACTAAAAGTATTTTACCAAACATAGTATTTACAAGATACTAAGATACCAAACAAAAGGAATTTAGATACAAGATACAAAATACATTTTAAAAAAGTATTTTAGATACAAGATGAAAATACGTATTTTGTATCTTGTATCTGTATTTCAGATACTTGTATCTTAAATAAGTCACATCTCTGTGTGCTGTTATATGCAGCCTTATATGTACCCGACATCTTGCCGTTGAGTACTTGTCGGGTTTCGCTGTTATATATGGCTGCTTGGGCTTCCTCGAGTTCCGCCTCCAGTAACCTTTGATGGTCGTACCGGTAGGTCTGCATGATCTTATTGCAGATGGCCAGGCTTACCTCGCGGTTTGCCTTTGTTATAGCCAGGAACTCGATTAGGGCGTTTTCCGCGTGTTGGAGCGGTGTGGACGCAGGTCTAAGTATAGTCTATTGACGGTATGTTGGGGCCGTCTAAATAAATATTGATATCGACATTGAGTCGTATCATAATGATGGTGATGTATGGCAATATTTAAATATAATAGGAGATGCTACGAGCGTCTACCTTTGAAATATACATATTTATATGTATTGACGGTATGAGGGGCCGTCTAAATAAATATTGATATCGACATTGAGTCGTATCAAAATGATGGTGATGCATGGCAATATTAAAATATAACAGGAGATGCTACGAGCGTCTACCTTTGAAATATACATATTTATATGTATTGACGGTATGGTGGGCCGTCTAAATAAATATTGATATCGATATTGATTCATATGAAAATGATGGTGATGCTTGGCAATATTAAAATATAATAGAAGATGCTACGAGCGTCTACCCTTGAAATATACATATTTACATGTATTGACGGTATGTGGGGCCGTCTAAATAATTATTTATTTATTTATTTATTTAATACTTTATTACACACAATAATGAAGTAACATTGTAAAATATTTACAGAAAATGTGCAATGGCGGCCTTATCACTAAAAGCGATTTCTTACAGGCAACCATGAGTAAAGGATTTCTGGATACAAAGCGGTTGATGCGTAAAGTACTAGTATCATACATACTAAGTTACATACATAAAATAGTAGTTTAATATAAATATATAATACATACACATACATACACATACATACATAGATACATACATACATACATACACATATTATACATACATACATACATAAATACATACATACATACATACATACATACATACATACACAATATAATAACCGTAAATTATTGACATACAGCGTTGAGTAGGCTATGCATTTTGTGTTAGATAATGCTGTTTAACACGACGTTTAAATATATCAACCGATTCAGATCGTCTAATATCATCCGGTAGCGCATTCCAAAGTTTCACTGTCTTAACAGTGAAAGATTCACTGTAACATTTTGTTCGATTCAGAGGCAACTCGAGTAGATTGTTATTTCGGGACCGAAGGTGATGTGGGAGTAGGGAGTTTGAGCCCAAGAACCTAAATCGTTCCTTGAGATATAGAGGAGTAACAGGATTATAATTATTGATATCGACATTGGTTCGTATCATAATATATGGTGCATGACAATATAATCATAAAGTTGGAAGTTGTTTCAGGCAACTACCTAACAAATAAATATTATAAGAGTGGCAAATAAATACATAATAGGATATTAACAAATAACATTAAATGTTATTACAGACGGTAATGGCAGCAGCCGTCTTATTAAATAAAAATATAAATGTGCGTGATGGAGCGACACGTACAGTGAGATGATTGAGAATCATCCCGACAAAGAAATGTATTGTACGATACATTAAAGGGGCGATACACTTAGATCGAAGATCTGTTATACTTTGTATATTGTAGACCTGTCTCGCTAATTTATTAGGGAGCATGGAATGCAATATATGCAACTTGTAAAACTCTGCCGACCGCCGGACTTGCGTAAAGTCGTTACGTCTAGTCAACGGGTTTCTGAAGTTCGATTAGTCTTTCGTGTACGTTCGTAGGGTGTTTCATATAGCACTGTTGGCATCCTCAACTGCGATCGACGAACGATATGGAGGGACCTCGTACTGACTTGATACGTAAAGTGATACCGTGAGTCCGTTAAAGTCGCTCTGTCGACTCATCGGTCGTTCGAAAAACTCTGAAACGTTATCGAAACGTATCTATATATGTCATCAAAAATAAAACATAAAACGATCTGGTACGATCACGTTGCCTCCGAGCGACGATTAATATGTTGACGATAAATTTGTAAGAAATGAGCATTGCGCAATAAAGAATCTCGATTCCAATTATTGTTTTCGATCGAGTGCTCGTAATGTTATTTGGTGAATTACCACTAAATAGTGTGAGCGCTGCGCTGAATATACTCTAGCATTTTCTTGATGATTTGATACTGGAATGCAAGACGCTGTGGTTGATTTCGGTCACGGCAGATTATTGAGCCCTTTGTCAATGTCGTCTTGAATTTGTATAGGTGACGCAAAAGTGAGGCGCGATGCCCTACGTTGCGATATAATTCGTGATACGTAGGGTGTCCCTCATACTGTGACATCGAGGTAGAGGCTATTGTATACAACTTCGGTTGGAACACTGTGTGTCTCTCGCTCTGTCTAGCCTAGAGTAGTGTATGCGCCATGTGGTACTGCTGTGCTATTTTTAACCGACGTTACGATGTCTCTGGTGATGTCTTTCGTTGATTAACTATATCGGAACCACGACCGAATTTTGCTCAGCGTTGCTGACGCTATTACGATGGTGGAAGTGATACGTTGCAGCAGTGTTGGACCCCCACTGTGGATTTCATCCATAGTGTTTAAGAACAGATCGCTTATGAGGGATGTGTATTGGTTACACTTGCCTCACCTTTGTAGAGACGTTATTTCGTAATTAAAATTACTGAATTTAAATTACTATTAAAACGCAAACCTAGAAATGTAAGTTTTAGATAATAAGGTATAGGAAGTATCAACAAAATATTAAAGAAAATGTACTTTGCTACATGTTTCAAATGAACTAGAAATATGAATTTAGATAATTAAGGTATAAAAGGTATCAACGAAACAAACCATAAGGTTATGACAAAACAAATATATAATAAGTAACACAACACCTTTATAGGACCACACGATTGTAGTTATAATACAAAAGAATGTATACATATAAGGTGTTCGAATTCTATATACGTTCCTTCAAATGGGGGGTTCTGTAGGTGTTATAGATCACGTTCCGCATGAAAATAAAATTCCTAGCCCTTTTTTAAATTTCAGTCTGTCTTAATACACGAGCTACTCGGCTGGCGTTATACCGCTTGAACCGTCCAATGGCGGCGCGATTATGTGTAATGAGTACATAAACACAGCTTTAAATTACAATACATAACATTGTACGAGGACTGAGGAGAAAAATAAGTCATTCCAATATTTCTTTAGTTGTATTCGAGTCAGTATTACGTTCCTATTTCACTCTTCTATCGTAGCAGTGTTTAATGAACGCCTCATCGTTTTACTAATTATCAATATCTTTAAGCTAGCTCATTCGGAAAATTAAATAAATAAAAATACTAAAAACCTCGCGCGCAACTTAAACAAAAGATCAGCTGAAACACCACAAGCCAGTGACGTCACGACGAACGACGTACCGTTAAACCGTAGGTCGATGACTCCGCGAACAGCGGACTTTCGACAATAATTCGGTAACTCAAGTACATAATATGATTCTAATTTTCCGTCACACTTGACCAGGCTGCGGACTGGCAAATTTATTGTAACAATATTTTGTTTATTAAATAATTTAATAAAAAATTCATTGCCAGAGCTATTACAGCGTCTTGAAATTATATCAATCACATAAATCTGAATATTTTAATGTGCTACAACAATTTGGCGTGTTTAAAAATTAGAACCATAACTTAGTATTTGCAATAACACAAACATTTAACAATTATCCAACATTTAAACATACTTCTCTTAGAGAGAACATTCAAGATTACAAGAATCGTAGTATTAAGCATTTTATTAAATGATTATAGTCAATGACTACAAAATTGTAATATCAAACCGACACGTTTAAAAATAAGAATCCTAAATATTTAATGCTTTTCATTCCTAGAAGAAGCTTATCTCGATATGTGGTATATTTGCAGGTTTTCATTATAACTAGTACACTATTCAGCTAATAAACAAGTAAATTAGCTCAATTACTAATTAAATAAGCCTAATTATTCTATTTAACTTCGAAACAATTATTGTATGAACGTTATATCTTACCTGAAAACATCAAAATAATATTTAATTTTTTTAATTAATAGTTAATCACTGTTAGTTCTTTTCATAATTACAAAACTTACAGAGCACTAACTACACAAATTAACGGAAACACTAAAATTAATAACTAAAATTAATCTTGTGTTGATATAATTAAATATTTTTATTCTTTGTTTTTGGCTGGCAAATAACTTTTTTTCACACTGTAACAACTCGTGATTTCCTATTGAAATGTCTGGATATAAGCTACGTATTTTATACTTTAATTCATAATTACTACAATCAAATTTATCACTTATAATAATAATACATTTTTACAACTTTTGAACACTAGTTAGGGCCGATTTACATTATCTTAGTGTTTAGGAGAGTACTTTAGGATAGTACTTTAGTTGAAACATGTAAACGCTACTTGCTTTAGTACGGTTCTACTTGCTTTAGTACGGTTCTACTCGCTTTCAAGTTGAATCAAAATAGAATCGCTTTCTATTTTTGTTTCAAGTAATACCCCTCCCGCGCCCGCGCATACCTCGGCGCGTCACTCGGCTCTTCCCTCGTTGTGTGTAAACACGTAATTTAGCAAAATCTTTAGGAGAGTGTACAAGTGCCGTGAAACGCATAAAACGCGTGCGTGTTTTTGATTAATAAAGATGGCTAAATGGTCGGAAGACTATTACACAACACAACTTATTACAGACACAACTATTAAATTTGTGTCTGAATATGTTGTTCACGAATTTTTTTGGAACATTAAAAACAGAAGAACTTCCTCCAAGCATGGATCTGCGACTAATCCATGGATGCTCCCATATTCGTTTCGGTTTATTTATTTCGAATAAAATGTCGTCTTCTATTTGTTCTACAACTATAGTTAGTATCTTGCGTAGAATAGCGCGTATTTGGCGACTTCGTTGCGCGTTCATTGTGGCGTTGAAATGATACTCTACTGGAAGAAATGTAAACGTTCACTCGCAGCGCACTAAAGCACTAAAGCACTTGCCTTTCAAGTTGTACTAAAATACTCTCCTAAACACTAAGATAATGTAAATCGGCCCTTATATTTTTTTACTCGTAGAATAAAAATAAAAATCCACTTTAAGGGCGTCCCCTATCCGAATGACCTCGCGTGTTTCGACCGAATCCCTCGAACTCGCTTAGTATTTATTTATGCACCGCCATCTAGTGAGTAAGAAGTAAACTACGGCGAACGTCTAATCATCAATAGATTTTATAGAGCGAGTGTTGACAACGCAAACGGATATTAAAATAAATATATTTTATTTATTATTCGCTTTGAAACTTACAATTGAATACTGATTTTGCGGGCCATTTATATTAGACGGTGATTAATAGTACAATCGGTTTATTGAATGTGTTCACCTCGTTACTTGCAATTAGGAATTATACTACAGCGTTAATTTTCAATTAGGTATGTAATAATAATATGTATGTACTGAACAGAAACACCTGGATATGTATTTGTTGGCAAGTAACTTAATTACCTTCCTAAGTTTCTCCGTCTCTCTGTCTATTGTTATAAAAAAAATACTTTATTTGTCGATCATAGGTAATAATGGTGTCTTATTTTTTCTTACAAGGGGGTGGGAGGAGTCTTGATAGTTCTTACGTAAGATCACAAAAATGCGCAAAGTTATCGATGATAGATCTCGGATAACATTTTTTTTTTAGGAATTCGGATAGGCTGCAAGGGTAAACATCGATGATGATAATTTTTTCCTTTAGATTCTTACGTAATAAATATTAAACAGGGGGGAAGGGGTCGAAAACTAGCAAAATTCGTCTTACGTAATAAATGAATGGCCCCTAATGAAATCGAAAGTGCTTTGGATAACGTCCCACTAAGTCTTTGGAGAAACTTCTATTATCAGCACGACGGGTGCCCTTCACACTTTGCTCGCAGCGTACGAAGATATTTAAATAGTGCATACGACAGCCATTGGATTGGTCGAGGTGGTCCAATACCCTACTGATGTAAATATTGTTTTTATTAATAATTTATTTATTTATTCTGTTGTTGATTTATTAGTTTGTTAATTTATTAACTATTATAAATAGAAATGATTCAAATTTTTAAACACGCCAAATTACTGTTGTAACTTGTAATGCTTTGTAACAGACTACTTATACCTTAAAAGGTAAAGGATTGGACCATAATCAACCACACTACTCCGAACATACAATTTTAGAATTTCTTCCGAAATATGTAGCAAACTCAGCGCTGCTACTACTATCAAAATTTGACAAAAATATTTAGGTAATACTTTAGAAAAACGGACAACCGTTGTGAATGTCGAGGATTTCCGCTCGGAGCAGATGATTGTATTTATACAAATATTTGTTTCTGGTCTGAGTTAAATTTTATGTTATCCCCCAGTGGAGCATAGCTCCTTTCTTTTGTACGAAACGGAGGCTTTGCCCAGCCGTGAGGTGACTGTTTCAGTTCAGTAACAAAGTTTACATTAATTTGACAGTCCGCAGCCTGATAACGTGACGGAACTTTTGAATCATCTAGTTATTTCGTGTATTTTACACATAAAATGTTTTTAGAGTAAAAATAGTTTATTCAGTCAGTCATCACCGATTTCGCTCAAATTTATAGAACATGCATGCAGGGCTTAACTAGAAATGAATCTACCTGAAGTAGGAACTCAACATGGTCAAGCGTTTATAGCGATATAGAAATAAGAAAAAGCGCGCCATATAAGCTATTTTTTAACATAACAGCTAAGTAGCGTTTGACGTAGAGGTAAAAACTCTGATATAATAAGTCGATGGTCGTGGGTTCGATTCCCCGCGTGCAGACTTAATTTCCCCTTTTTTTATTTTATATCTATTATTTATTTTCCAATTATGCAAAGAAGTTAATAATTTATTTTAATTATTTATATGCAAAAGGTATAGAAAAAGTAAAAAACTTTTATTTTGGACTTTTTAACAAGCGATTATAAATGAATCGCATACGAAATTTTTTTTTACATGAAAATTCAAAACTTTATTCACTAACATTAGATGATGATTTTTTGTCGATTTTTAAGGTGTACAATACTGTAGTACATTATTTTGATCTACCTCGTAGGGTTTAGCCTGCGTTTGCAACGTAAGTGCAAAAAATTGTGTTTATTTACGACATCACATTAGAAACCTCTGAAATTATCAGTGTTTTTCTACTACATTATGGATGTTATATACATATAAACCTTCCTCTTGAACCACTCCATCTATTAAAAAAAACCGTATCCAAATCCGTTGCGAAATTTTAAAGATCTAAGCAAACATAAGGACAGAGTGGAAAGCGACTTTGTTTTATACTATGTAGTGAAGTGATGATGAAATATAATAGAATTTTCTATATTTTACTTTATTAAAGTTTGATTTTGACAAACAACTCAGTAGGTAAATTTGGCATTTAATTTTTTACAAACAAAAAGGAAACATTGCATTGATATTTATTTTTATTTATTTATTGATAAATGTTCCTTATGCATAATTCTTAAATATTTTGTATTTTATTATTATTTATGTTTTAAGACATTAAATATGATTTTAATTTTTTTATAACGGAAACATTCGATCAATATTGATCGAAGACGGAAACTCACATATTAATGACACTGCATCTGTGACATGTACGACTTGGGGCGCGGGGAGAACTAGCGGCGCTGCTCACTGCACGCCGCTGACCGCTCACATCTCCGCTTAGTTCAGCCCAAAGAGTAGGATAATACATTGTTCAGCCGCGCTGCGCCGCCCAGCTCAATCTAAGCAAGACAAAGCGCACATCTCCGCTGCCATAGCGCCTAACAAATTACAAACATAATACACTTCCGCTCAGTGGTATCCACTGAAGCTGAGCGGAGACGAGATGTGTTAGTAACGAAATTCTATTGGTTGTTTAAAACGCATCTACGGTCCGCTCGTCTCATCTCCGGTCGAGTCCGGGCCTCCGGGAGCTGGTTGAAGAAACGAGGGGCCACACATGGGTGAAATTCGAACTGTTGACATAGCGCCAAGTAACAGTACTTGCAAATTAGCGGTACTTGATAATCCAGAGTGAATTTTTTTTTTTTTATAATTATTTGTTTACACTGGATACATACTACATTGTCATTTATGTAATAAAATAAATATTCTAATAATACGGTTCTTATAAACTAGAATGATCTTTAAAATATAGGATTATTGTTGTAAATACTGTTATGGTTCTTTAAAGGACCATTCATTTATTACGTAAGACGAATTTTGCTACTTTTCGACACCCTATCCCCTTTTATAAGAAAAAATAAGAATAGGCCGACCCCCTCCCTCCTGTTTAATATTTATTACGATTACGAAAGAATCTAAAGGAATAAATGAATACACGTTTGGTTTTTTTTAAAGTTTATTTTCCAAAGTAAGATATTTTAGAAATATTTATTTGTACTTACAAGGTACTAATAATTTTTATTTTTGGTCGTAATAAACTTTTTAATTATAAACGTTTTAATTAAAATTCAATTACTATTTAACTACAATATTAAAGTCATCAACGCAATATTGAGAGTTGTTTACGCAAACAAGTGAGTCCACAAGTGGGGAATTCCTGAGAGGCGCAGTGTGGGTAGCGCGGTCCGTTGCCATGGAAATCTAAATCGTTTACCTATACGCATCCGAGCGAACCTCAGCACTCGCGTGGTTGCCCGCGCCTTTTCAAAGTATAATTTTAACTTTGCGCTTACGTAAGAACTATCGAGACTCCCTCCCACCCCATTGTAAGAAAAATATGATATGGTCGACCCCCCTCCCCCTGTAAATAGTCTTACGTAATCATTGATGAATAATTACATCGATGTACGTAATCAATAAATGGCCCCTAAACACGTCCACTTGTAACACAATAAATATTCAGTCTAATATGATTGACTAGCTGTGCCCCGCGGTTTCACCCGCGTTAATTTGAGGGAAAAACGTACTTAAATATTTTTAAACAATTACTCTAAGAGTAGGTGCCCGCCTCGTTGATCGAGTGTTCGCAAGCGTTACTGCTGAGCAAGGGGTCTCAGATTTGATTCCTGGGTCGTTCAACGTATTATTGAGTTTTTTTTTTTATTTTTCAAAAATTCTTAGTAAAAGAATTATGTTATATTTACTTTAAAAGGGGAACTATAGTTAAAAAATGTCTCGAGAAGATAAATAATAAAGGACGCAACGGAAGCTATCAAAAAGGTTTATTTTTTCCCATTTTTTTGTAACATTTCTTATTATTGCTCAGCTCCTTTAGGTCGTAGCGTGATGTTATATAGCCTATAGCCTTCCTCGGTAAATGGGCTATCCAACACAAAAATAATATTTCAATTCGAACCAGTAGTTCCTGAGATTAGCGCGTTCAAACAAATAAACAAACAAACAAACTCTTCAGATTTATAATATTAGTATAGATATAAATTTTAAGACGTAATAATAGCTCTTTCTACGATATTTTTTTAAATTAATTAATAGTTATCACGTCAAAACAATTAATGCATTAAATTTAAAAATAAGAAAAAGATGCTACCAAAATAACAGTAAAAAAAAAAGAAATGAGATTCGGTTAATAATTAAATAATGCTTGCTTATAATAAAATTTAAAAAGAAGTAGATATTCCTACAAAAATACTTTAGAAATGAAATAGTAGGGTAAAGGATCGTATTCAGTATAATCGATCGAAATTATAATAGTAGGTAGGCATCTATTCCAATCTTCACAATGTTAACAACAAATTCAAATATTTTTTGCATTCACTCAATTTGTTTACTCGCCTAGTTATCGACGACGATGTATTTCATGTTTATTTTACCATCTCGCTCTTGCTATACGACTCGGGCGAAACAAAAAACAAAAACCGATGGAAACCGATTCGCGCCGGTTCGGCCGAGCCGAACTAACACTATTATAGTTTCGTATCGCAACGCATTCAGAGATCGTTTTATTAAAATTTTTATTTCTAGTTTTGCAATGATTTCGTATTAATTAGTGTTGATACATACATAAAATGAGAATAAAATGAAACAAAATTTATCCGTATTATAAGTAATATTACGTGTAAACATAAGTGTAAGTTGAAAAAATAGTGTTATGGATAATAGTGATAATTTTTTGATTATTGGAATAATTTATTCTCACATTTTGTTCGGAATTAAAATACATGTTTTTTGAGTAATATTCTAATTAAATATTGTTGGGATTAATAAAATTAAATGATTTGTCAACTATAGAAGCAAAGTTGAGTGGTTGACACAAAAATTTTATAATTCGACATAAATCTTCAATCAATAATTACACTATTGATCGAAGACATAAATATTACATCTAAAATGATTAATTTTATTGTTTTCGTTAATTTTAAAGAAGTGATTTGCAAGTAGTTATTTAAATAATACAATAATTAGTTTTTTTAAAGGAAATTGAAAAGGATTTTAATGTTTCCAAGTAAGTAAAAACTTTGATCTAAAAATTGTTTTGGCTTTAAATAACACGAATAACACGACGATTTTATTTTACGAGTGAATTTTCAAATGAGTTTGATACGACATAAAATATCATACTCAGGCTTATTTAATTAGTAATTGAACTAATTTATTTGTTTATTAGCTGAATAGTGTACTAGTTATAATGAAAACCTGCAAATATACCACATATCGAGATAAGCTTCTTCTGGGAATGAAAAGCATTAAATATTTAGGATTCTTATTTTTAAACGTGTCGGTTGGATATTACAATTTTGTAGTCATTGACTATAATCATTTAATAAAATGCTTAATACTACGATTCTTGTAATCTTGAATGTTCTCTCTAAGCGAAGTATGTTTAAATGTTGGATAATTGTTAAATGTTTGTGTTATTGCAAATACTAAGTTATGGTTCTAATTTTTAAACACGCCAAATTGTTGTAGCACTTTAAAATATTCAGTTTTATGTGATTTATATAATTTCAAGACGCTGTAATAGCTCTGGCAATGAATTTTTTATTAAATTATTTAATAAACAAAATATTGTTACAATAAATTTGCCAGTCCGCAGCCTGGTCAAGTGTGACGGAAAATTAGAATCATATTATGTACTTGAGTTACCGAATTATTGTCGAAAGTCCGCTGTTCGCGGAGTCATCGACCTACGGTTTAACGGTACGTCGTTCGTCGTGACGTCACTGGCTTGTGGTGTTTCAGCTGATCTTTTGTTTAAGTTGCGCGCTAGGTTTTTATTATTTTTATTTATTTAATTTTCCGAATGAGCTAGCTTAAAGATATTGATAATTAGTAAAACGATGAGGCGTTCATTAAACACTGCTACGATAGAAGAGTGAAATAGGAACGTAATACTGACTCGAATACAACTAAAGAAATATTGGAATGACTTATTTTTCTCCTCAGTCTTCGTACAATGTTATGCATTGTAATTTAAAGCTGTGTTTATGTACTCATTACACATAATCGCGCCGCCATTGGACGGTTCAAGCGGTATAACGCCAGCCGAGTAGCTCGTGTATTAAGACAGACTGAAATTTAAAAAAGGGCTAGGAATTTTATTTTCATGCGGAACGTGATCTATAACACCTACAGAACCCCCCATTTGAAGAAACGCATATAGAATTCGAACACCTTATATATGTGTGTCTAGGGAAAATAATCATTAAGTTAAATGTGTAATATTATGGTTAAACGTAAAATGTGAATTATATTCACGCCTTTTGTATTTAAGTTTTAAATTCGAGTTTATCACAATATTATAAGAGGTTATAAGGTTCAGTAAGGAAAAGTCATTCAATTATATTCGAATCGGCTGGAGAACATATGATAAATGTATTTTTTTAAACTATATGGATACACAGTTACGAATTTAACATAACAATCTTGATTGTCATGACGAGTGTTGAAAAGAACTTTAACTTCACAACTATATTAAATGTCAATATAAGGCAGGAGTAGGAGCACAATAAGTGTTCGATCTCATTGAGGAAGGTGATGTTTCCAAGCTAACGGGATATTTAAAATAAAGATGAAAGACTGTTCAATAGGTTTACTGGTTATAAAAATTTAAATGTTACAATCGGCGGTGCGCTGGCGATGCGTATCGGACACGGCCGTGTCTGATCCGGTCGGCGGCTGGACGAAAATGGCAGAGTTCTCGAACTCGAAGCGACGCGTGAGCAGGCCCCTCCCGCGACCCGCACCTCCGCGGCACCGCCCGGCGGACCGAGCTCGGCGGCGCGGACAGGCTCCCCGGGTTGAAGGGAGAAAGTCTTCAAAAGTCGAGTGGCAGCACGCAGATATTGTTGAAGCCCCTCCGGAGGGTTCCTTTCTTGGTCTTGATGTCTGCTACTCTGCTCACCCCGTCGACCCCGGGATAGGTCTTCATTATTCTCCCGAGAGGCCACAGAAGAGGGGGAGCAGTTTTGTCGCGTATGAGGACGAGTGGCTTGTCAGGCAGGAGTCCGTCGCCGGAGGGCCACTTGTTCTTCTCTTGGAGTAGCGAAATGTATTCGTGGGCGAACCGCTTCCAGAAGTGTTGTTTTAAGGCTTGTACCCGTCGATATCGTTGCATTGAAGTCAGGTTGGCGTCCTCGGCAACCTGTAGAGACGGAACGGCTGTGAGAGTTCGTCCAATAAGGAAGTGGGAAGGGGTCAACGCTGCCAGATCCGTAGGATCCGTGGACATAGGAGAAATGGGGCGAGAGTTTAAAATGGCCTCAATTTGAGTTAGTAGGGTATACATCTCTTCATAAGTAAGATTAGTTAAGTTGAGAATAGTTTTTAAATGTCGTTTTGCCGATCGAACGGCTGCTTCGGCTAGCCCATTAAAGTGTGGCGAGTAAGGGGGGGTAAAACTAAATTTGATACCTTCGTCGGCCAATTCAGAGTGTAAATTAGATGATGACAAAAAAGAAGTAAGCTCGTTGCTAGCTCCGACGAAGTTGCATCCATTGTCGGATGTAATGGAATGCGGTTTGCCCCTACGAGCTATAAACCGGCGCAACGCGGCCAGGTACGCCTCCTTGCTCAGCTCCGTGACAAGCTCCAGATGCACCGCCTTTACTGCTGAACAGATAAAAATGCACAGGTAGGCCTTAATCAATCTACAACCACGGCCCTTTCTGTCAAGTATTTGCACCGGCCCGGCATAGTCAACATAACAGTTATAAAATGGATACTCTAGACTAGTTCTCTGTGCTGGTAGCTGGCCCATAATTGGTTGAACATTTTTAGCCCTTTGCCTGAAACAAGTTACACATTTGTTTACAATGTATCTCGCGAGATTTCTGCCTCCGAGAGGCCAATAAGTTTGGCGGATGTTTGCAAGCAGGCACAGCGGACCCGCATGCAGAAGCTTTATGTGTTCTGTTCTAAATATAAGTTTAGTTATGTGATGTTTGCTACACAATAACGTAGGGTGTTTCTGTTCATAGGAATAAGGAGAATTATTTAATCTGCCTCCTACTCTGATAATATTATTAGTATCCATGAATGGAGACAGAGACAGCAGACGATTTTTATTTGGCAAAGGTTTCCCTGAGATAAGCGTTTTGTATTCACTTTCGAACATTTCTGCTTGACAGTGTCTTATGATCTTAACTAAAGAGTTTTGAATTTCGTCAAGTGATAAGCTACCGCTGATTTTATTGTGCTTATTTTTACAATTATGTATGAATCTATTTATGTACGCAAAGGTGTGTATGAGACGAGTGAGATTCGAGTGTTTGTGTATGACTGCTGAGATGGAATCGGAGGAGAAAGAATTATGAGTGTCTTGAGTAAGATGAACGACTACCTCGGGCAGATCCCGCCTCTCATTGGGTTTTGAAGGCCATGTACTAGGAGGATTTTGTAAATAATTTGGTCCTGACCACCACAGGCCACACGCGCTGATAAGATCAGCCTTCACCCCGCGAGAAACGAGATCAGCGGGATTATCGAGAGATGCCACATAACTCCAATCATATCCAGCTGTAATTTCGTTAATTTCATTAACACGGTTACGTACGAAAGGTTTTAAACGGTGAACAGGCATCTGCAACCAACCAAGAACAATAGTGGAATCGCACCAAAATTTACATGTGACTTTTAATCTCAGTGACTGAGTTACTTTGTTGCACAGTCTCGCACCGAGTAGAGCTCCACAGAGCTCAAGCCGAGGCATCGTGGTTGGCTTTATAGGCGCGATTTTATTCTTGGATGCTATAAGCTGAACATGAACTGCATCATCAGTGCCAATTGAACGGGCGTATATGCGCGCTCCATATGCTTTTTCGGACGCGTCAGTGAAAATATGCAGCTCAACATGACGATAATTATCCTGTAAAACCCATCGCGGTATTCTAATGTTATTTAGGTACTGTAATTTGCTTGAAAATGAAATCCAAGGAATTTTAATGTCATCTGGGACTTCTGTGTCCCAATCTAGTTTGCATTTCCACAGTTTTTGCATAATTATTTTTGCTTCTACTATCGTGGGACCTACCAGGCCTAGTGGGTCAAAGATTTGGCTAATTACAGATAATATATGACGCTTTGTTATTTTCTCAAGTAATTCAATGTTTATTGAAAATGACAAGTTATCAGAGTCACTTATCCAATTTAATCCTAAGGTTTTATTTTGAGAGTTTACACTATTTTCCTGCAAAGGGAGAATATCATGGGAATCGTCACAGCCAAGTGATTTTAAAATTAAAGGACTATTTGACTGAAATTTTCGCAAGTTGAATTTTGCAGACGATAAGGCTGAGACTGCGCCTTTAGTTTTGTTGATTACTTCGTCCTCGGTAGCCCCACCACTCAAATAATCGTCTACATAAAAATCATGACTTAAGGCCTCTTTGACATTCGGGTCAGATGTTGTACTAGCAAGTGTGGAGAGACATTTTGTTGCTAAATATGGAGCGGAAGCGGTACCGTACGTCACAGTATTAAGAGTGTATGTTTTTATTGGATGAGAAGGGTCAAAACGAAACAATATTTGTTGAAGAGGTCGCTGTATGGGATTTAATTCGATTGCTCGGTACATTTTTTCTATATCTCCGGAAATGACAAACTTATGTTGTCTAAAACGTATCAGAATAGAAAATAAGTCATCTTGAACTGTAGGGCCAACCATCTGTATATCATTAAGTGATAATCCTGAGCTAGAGGCGGCGGATGCATCAAATACTGTGCGTAGTTTAGTGGTGGTGCTAGATTCGCGTAAAACGCCATGATGAGGCAGAAAATATTCCACATGCTGAGGGGATTTTGTTTTCGAAGGAGGTTTATTTTCAGACATGTGCCCCAGATCTTCATACTCATGCATGAAATCCATATAACGATTCTTGAAGACCGGGTCTTTATTAAATCTACGCTCTAATGATAAGAATCTGGTCTTAGCCATTATATAAGAATTCCCTAACTCTTTAGGGTCTTGTTTAAAAGGCATTGAAACTACGAATCGACCGTCATCATTTCGGTAAGTGTTTGCTAAAAAGTGTTCTTCACAGGCACGTTCTTCACTAGTCATAGAAAAGGAATGGTTAACAGAATCTAATTCCCAGAATCGGGTAAGATCTATATTTTCATTAAGAAAATGACATGAATGTGACTGTGACGTGTGTGGAGCATGACCGGAGATTAACCAGCCTAGTTTTGTTTCATGTAATTTGGGTTGGCGTTTACCTAAATCAATTGAGCTGTTACATAAAACATTCCAGAATGTTTCTGCGCCTACTAACATATCTATTTCAGCTGGGACATTAAAATTGGGGTCTGCAAGTTGAATTCCGGATGGTATGGGAATATTACTTATGTCAATAAGGTTTGAAGGTAAAGATTTTGTAATTTGTGGCACAATGATACAGTCCAAATTCAACTGGTATCGACTATACCTCGATTGAATTCTAATACTGCAAGACTGAGAAGTAATAATATTCTGATTGCAGATACCCTGTACCGTGAAGCCTGTTGCACGTCTCGACAACCCCAGCCTGGCACAGAGCTCTTGGGTGATCAGGTTTGTAGTGCTGCCGTTGTCTAACAGGAGCCTGGCACTGTGTGCTTTGCCCTTGCAGTCGTACACCCTCACCAAAGCTGTGGACAGAAGTACATGGGATGACGTAGTAGGCTGATTGTTTGTAGTGGCGGATAATGCTACATTCTTTGTGTCACATATAGATGTGTTATTATGCAAGGTTACATTTTCAACATTATTTGAAAGTGCATTAGGTGCAGGCGCAGGATCACTTTTTTCAAGGTGCAATAATGTACTATGTTTATACCGACAGTAGCGGCAATGAGAAAGGCGACACTTGGTATTTATGTGACCTGGCCGCAGGCAATTAAAACAAACTTTTAAATCTTTAACTTTAGCTATACGTTTTTCAATACTTAAATCTCTGAATTTATCACAGTGAAATAAAATATGAGTTCCTTTACACATGGGACATTTATTTAATTTCCTATTTTCAGTATCAGAGTTACCGGAGACTACTAAAAAATTTTTTGACTTTGACTGATCAGATTTAACTTGTTTCGGTTTACTTTCATCTATGGTTTCAAGCAAATCCGCTCTATTACTTAAAAACCTGTTGAATTCAGCTAGAGTGGGAACTTCCTTTAATAAATTCCGGTGTTCCTCCCACTGTCTGCTAGTAGTACTATCTAATTTATTGAACATCATGTGAACGATTAGCGTATCCCAGTGCTGGGTAGGTTGCCCCAGGGAAGCAAGAGCCCGTATGTTTTTGTTGGTAATATCAAGCAAATACCTAAGTGATTGACTTGACTCTTTATTAATGGAATCTACATTAAATAATGCTTGTATATGGTTATTAATTAATAATCTTGAATTATCAAATCTCTCACATAGCATATTCCATGCTGTGTGATAGTTGTCATCAGAAAAGTTAATATTTTTAATTATTAAGGCTGCATTCCCCTGTAATGAGGCACGCAGGTAATGGAATTTACTGATGTTGCTAATAGTTTTGTTATTATGTATCATAGACAAAAATGTATCACGGAACTCGAGCCAGTGCAAATAATTACCACTGACTGTTCAATAGGTTTACTGGTTATAAAAATTTAAATGTTACAATCGGCGGTGCGCTGGCGATGCGTATCGGACACGGCCGTGTCTGATCCGGTCGGCGGCTGGACGAAAATGGCAGAGTTCTCGAACTCGAAGCGACGCGTGAGCAGGCCCCTCCCGCGACCCGCACCTCCGCGGCACCGCCCGGCGGACCGAGCTCGGCGGCGCGGACAGAAGGTACATTTAGGTATGACATTACCTAAATGTGTGAACTTAAAAAAAGCTTACTACTGTAAGCGGCGGGCGCGGGGCCGTTTACCTCCTCTCCTCCTTTTAATTTTTTTAAAAGTATTTTAATTTTTTTTCCTTTTTTAATAAAGTAAGGATGGGGAGGAGCTACTTCTATTAGCAACTATATAAACGAGGTGTTAATAGAAAATGAGATCGGGTCTTGATCTTTTTTTTTTATCAACTTATACACATACTCATTACGAAGTTTTATTTAATTTCTTATAATCATTTAAACTTGTGATCACTGATACTCTAAAAGAACTTGGTTAATACAAAAACAACGTAAAACGGGTCCTAACTAACTAGACGATATAGCGAGCCTTACTACAAATAATATTTTTTAATTATTTTTTTTTATTTCTGTCCATGGTGTGAGTAGAGAACTGTTACAAGTCTCACAATCAGTCACAGGTCAGGGCAATAATTTTGCATGATATAAGAAGATTCAGACGTTATTATATCTGGACGGTAAGCCTGATTAGTAATATTTATCTAGAAAAAAAAACACACACACAGAGCCTTACAACGCGTAGGTTACATTGCTAAATTTTGGGCTAACTGAAGTCACTACAGAAAGTAATGACGCAGACAGTAAGTATACACAGCACGTAAATAGATAAAAATTAGCACAAACGCGACAGAGTAAAATAATGTAAGGGACAACGTTAAAACACTAAATTATGTTAAGAAAAAAAACCATTTCACATTCACATTTAGATCAGTTCGTTGCATTTTTAGTATAATTAATATTTATTAAGAAAACATGATAGATCCTACTAATATTATAAATGCGAAAGTTTGTGAGTATATATGTATGGATGTTTGTTATTCTTTCACGCAAATACTACTGAACCGATTACGATGAAATTTGTTATGTAGGTAGCTGAAGACCCAGAATAATACATATGCTAATTGAATTATCGCTTCTGAAAACTGAATGCGCGATCTAGCGGCACGGCGGCGCCGAAGGCGGTAGCGGGAGCGGGGGGTGGGGCGGGCGGTCCGACGAGCGGCGCGTGAGATGGGGGAAAATCTCGCTCATAGGGTTTCCACGCGTACGAAGTCGCGGGCGGCCTTTAGTATATAATAAACATAGCTGTTGGTATCAAAAAACAAAAGGATCTTATATAGGGGTAAAAAATTTATTTTCATTGTTGTTTTGGTTTCTATATAAATATTTTTAAACGATCAACTAATAAATAATAATATAGGTTATAATAATCAACTAAATAATATATTTATATTATACTATTTAAAAAAACGCCGAGATCGGACCACACCTTAGGCCAAAATGTTTTTCCGCCACTGCAATAAATAAATAAATTAAATAATAGAAAATGAAATTATTTCTTTTTTAGGATTTCTTAATATTTCTGGTAATGTCAAATATTATGTATTAAATTAACTATATTCACAGTGATTAGGTAGATTTTTAGTAAAATCTAACAATTGAATCTAAATCTAACAACTTGAAAAAAAAATTAGTTATTATTTTTAAAATTAATTCATTAACGATTCAAATACAAAATACTCGATGGTGTTGCGTCGTTTCATTACAGAGTTCCTATGACCACCTTCTAGCTCCATTTTTAGACCCTGGTTACCACTGAAACACAAAATACTCGTCAGGATGATTCAATCGAGCCCGTACTCGATGGGGTTGCGTCGTTTCATTACAGAGTTCCTATGACTACATTCCAGTTCCATCATCAGACCCTGATTACAATTGAAAGATAAACTACTCGTCAAGACCATTCAAACGAGCCGAAACTTGATGTGGTTGCGTCATTTTATTAAAGAGTTCCTCTGACCACCTTCCAGCTCCATCATCAGACTATGGTTACCGTTGAAAAACAAACTACTCGTCAGGACGATTCAATGGAGCCCGAACTCGATGAGGCTGTGTCGTTTCATTGCGAAGTTCCTATGGCCACCTTTCAGCTCCTCCATCAGATCATATCTTGGTAACCATCTAAAAAAGATTTTATGGAACCTGCTTCTGGATCCATTGCTTCAGGAATTGGAGGCCAAAGGCGACTACGCGCAGGCGTTCGCCGACGATGTGGTGTTAGTGTTCGAGGGTGAGACGCCCCTCGAGATCGAACGGCGAGCCAATGCCGCCCTCGAGTATGTGAGGGCGTGGGGTGCATCTAATAAGCTTCGGTTTGCGCCTCACAAGACCAATGCCATGGTTGTGACGCGCAAACTGAAACATGACATCCCACGCCTTCACATGGGTAACATAAATAAATTGTAATTAATGTAGGAATAGTTTTTAAGATTTTATTTTTGTATAAAAACTTAGTTTTATATAAAAATGGAAAAATCATTGTATTTGTTAAGCGTAATGTAGTAGATAAGTCATGTTAATAGATAAGATTTGTAATAGATAAGTTAGGGTAAGTGTAAATAAATCGTCTGCCTCTTAGTTTAATTTTAAAAAAGTAACAATAACATAAAATATAAAAAATTGTAATAGTAAATTAGACAGTAAATGTAATGGTTATTAAGTTAATTTGTAAAAACTAAAAAAAAGAGATTGTCTCTAGAAAATAAAAAAATATACCCCTTTCCCCCCTTTCTCCCCCTGGTGCACTTAGATTTAAGGCCTAGTTAGTTTTCTTTTTGTTGAGACAAACCCATAATTAATGAATGTGGATGGAAAAAAGACGCAATTGGTATGCGGAATGATAGGAATAGAATAAAAGTGAGACGTATGGTAATAGAGGACTAGATTTTTAAATAAATATTATAGATAATAAATCAAAACTTTGTTAAATAAAGGCTCCGAAAATTTAAAATCGGAGGTGCAGTATAAAAAAAATCTAATAACAAAGTACTTGTCAAGTACTTGTCAAGACAAATCAAACGAGCGGAAATTCGATGGGGTTTGCGTCGTTTCATTACATTTATAGTAGGAAGTCCCGAAATACAGTACAATACCATAAAATATGGTCCGTAAATGTGATGATTGTAGTGTGACGATTTTTGATTTTAACATCTATAAGATTTCCCCCATACGTCGATATCAAAGTTTCACTTCAAAAATTATAAAACTTGAGATAAGTGACTCGATATTGTTTTTAAAATAGATATTATACATTTAATTGGTATATAAAACGAATTATCTAACGGTTAACCGTTACCAACTCTAGTCTAGTCAACAAGTACCTTTTTGGACACCTTTTTTTAACAGTCTCGGAAAATTTTAATAGATATTTCCGAGAGTGCTGAAAAAAGGAAGCCGAAAAGGCACTTATTGACTAGACCACTGAGCCTTTAAATAAAATGACTCAGCAATTGGCGTTGGACTTCTTGATAAAATTTTCTATATATCACATCTAGAATTCCTAGCGCTTTTATGAACGTGAAAGTTGCTCTATCGGTTTTTCTCTCACGTTTTCACGACTCGTCATTAAACGTCATTAAATTGATCTCAATATAATCTAGAGTTAGATGTCAAACAAAATAATAATAAAAAATAAATCGGCGTAATGCGAGTTGGACTTGCACAGGTAATGGTTTAGATTTACGTTAATTTTTTAGCACAACATCTATGCTGGTCTTGATCAATCAAGCTAAAAACTTTCCTGTTTTTTTTTATCCGTTGTTATAGACAGTTATTATATAAAATATTTTATCGTTTTTTTTACCCATTACGATTGCAAAGGTAGAGTTTTTTGACAGATGGACGGATAACGGTGTTTTAGTAACAGGGTTACGTTGACTATAAGAATATAGAAGTAATATACACTTCACTGTCTTTGTATATTTGTTAAATAATAGAGTTTGTAACATTTATTTTTTTGAATTTGTTTTTTTTTTTTTCGAAAAAATTTTCTGCGAATAACAACTAAAGCATTAAAATATTTTAAAAATCAATTTTATGAAAACATTTCTATTTCTTATTTATCAATTAATGTAGTCTACATGTAGAATATATAAAAAAGAATATAATTTTAAAATGTACTGTATTTGTGAGGAAAGCCAACTACCTGACTATTTTATTCTAATACTACTTGCATTAAATATATGATTATTATAATTCAACATTTGACTTGAATTAAAAAATAAAATATTTAAGAAATATACACAATTCCTTCATTAATAATAATCAATTGTATGATATGTATACCTTGTTTTAAAAATCATCAACTCACTTAGGTCAGATGATATAATATATGTATACATATTTCATTGTTTTAATTTTTAAGATCAAACCAAAATAACGTATATTATTAGTGATTAAAAAAGAAATATATACCATTTCGATATGTTTTGTTTACTTTTAAATAAAGTAATGTATTCTATTTGAAATAGAAATCAGGTGAAATTAAAAGATAGAAACTGACTAAACCGATGATATAAATATAGTTGATAGTTGTCTTGTATCAGACGAATAATGTTATGAAAGGTTAAATTAAAGACATCAACGCGTGTAAGGCTTTTTTTATTCTAACATAATATACTATCTTACAAATTAAAATTCTAATTGTAATCTTATTACGATTATTTTAAATTATGATTATTAATTCTGAATTATATCTTATCTTTTATATTCATTGACAGACTATATTATTTAAAGAAATAAAGGTCAGTAGTTCAATAACGACAAGGATATCGTGGTCATATTTCCTTGCAGCTTGCTCGAAAGTAGCCAATTTTTTTTCAAAAAATTTAAAGTAACATAGATCATGTTTTTACATAAAACTTGTTATTTGGTCCTTTAAAATAGATTTTTAAAGAAATTTAGATTAGATTTTATAATAGATACTCGTACAGTGTAGTTTTGGCCACAGGTTTGAACGTTAAATTAAATGGACATTAGCTTTGATTGTAGCCATTACAGTTGTGAACTCGCAGGTCAAGACCAAGAAGAAGATTACCGTTCGGCTTAAAAATCCAGCCAAAAAACTGCAGAAAAACTTATTTGGTCGATTAAAAATACAGTATGAAATTAATGCTTTCCGCTTTATAGTTACAGATATATTATTTAATATTTAATGAACTAAGAGAAGTCCAGTGGCATCTTGCACACACTCGTTTGACACCGCCTGACCTTTTAAAATGTTCATCTTTAGAAAATGTCAGTGTGATAATAATTAAGTAATTATTTTAGAGTAGGTAAGCATTTAGTTGCTTCATAAGTGATTGCTAACATTTATCACCAAATGAAAAATATATAATGTAATACTTTTTACTTTTTTAATATTTCAAAACTCAGCAGTCTTCTTATATATTTAATGAGTCAAAAGGTGAAATTAATAACTTAGACCTTGGAGAATAGCAGTTTGAAAATAAATGACTCCACGTCACACAGCTTCCTGTCAGCAGATAGGAGACCTGAAACCTGCATTTTGGGCCCAGAAAATCGTAATTACGATTCAACGGGAAAAAAATGCCAACATTCTTGGCATAATTCCACGCGGAAATGATTTATACCATAATTATCTCTAAGTTATCTAATACCTTTAAACGAGCAATTCTTGTATATATACAATCTGAATCTCGGAAACGGCTCCAACGATTTTAAACTGCTACAATATCATTAGAATACGAAGGTAAATTTCACCACCATCTACAAAGTTATGATAGCTCAGGAAGGAAATCGGACGGTCCCGAATCCAGATGTCTCCAGCCCGATGGGTTTTTTCCCTTTTTTTTTTTCAAGTTCGTTCTTTTGTTAGAAAAATTATAATTGCTTTTTATCAACGCATCTAATTCGTATCTAAGTATATATATATATATATATATATATATATATATATATATATATATATATATATATATATAATCTCGTTAATCCAGGTACTTATTTTTTAAGTTTTGTATTGTAAATATGTATAATATTGTCAAATTTCGAAATAAATATAATATTTTATTCATACTATGTATTTATGTTTTCAGACTATATTTTTAGTTATCTCAACCTATTATTTTTGTTTTGTTCTACTTTGTGCTTCTATTTACGAATACAATATATATATATATATATATATATATATATATATATATATATATATATATATATATATATATACTTAATATATGTACATTAATTTTATATTTATCACACAAAAATCAGATCATTAGATTCATCATCATTTAGATTTATTAACATCTATTATAAAAATTTAACAAACATTCAATCTTTTGTAATTAAAAAAAAAGAAAAATTTATAATAATTAAGCTTGTTTGCATTTTATAAATACTATTGCACGTATTTTATGAATTTATTACTCGTTCTAGCTGTATTTGCGATTTTGGTGGCGATTTCCATAACTTTACATTCTATAAGATAAAGCATTTACTTTAGCTTAAGATGACCGGTACGTTCTAAAATTTTTGTATATTCTAGGTTTAAAATTATTTGGGGAGGGGTAGGGGGAGAAGATAAAGGTTGTGACATCTATAATTTCTGAACTAAAAAAAACTAAACTATTTAAAATATTTACGCGACAATCATTAAAATATCTTCCTCGTAACAAAAAATAAATGAATGAATGAATGAATGAAATGGGATTACGCGCTAATGAAATGCAACAAGTACACATTTATACTTTCAATTTCTCTGCCAATCATGCCAAATTTAATTTTAATTAATTCAACAATTTCGGTGTGATGCGCTTACAAGAAATTATAAATATGTAATATATATTATGTTATTATGTTCAATGTGTTTAACATAAGCTCACGGTATTGTAGGTTACCATCTGACTGATATGCATATTTTTTATAGATATAAGATGCAGACAGACAGAAAAAATAAAAGCATTATGGCTCCATATAGAGTGTTCAACACGTTTTACCATCTAGTAATATTTTGCCATCATAGTTATGAGTAAAAAACTGTGAGTAAATCATAATGTAGTCATAATTATGTAATGTATGTATGTAATCAAAATGTTTTGTAGCAAATATATCTAATAATATATATCTAATAGTATCGGCTTATTATTTATATCATTCGTATCGAAACGGTCTTAGTTAGTTATGATACCTACTACTACTACTACATAAGCCGTTGGTTTCAACTGCTGAACGTAGGTCTCCCCCAGAGATAATTCTCTGGCGGGGGTTTGCCAATACTTGCCACGCTCGGCAGGTAGGTTGGCAAGTGCAGCGTGTTTTGGCGGGATATCGTGACGCTGCTGCCCATCACCATTCTGGTTGATATTCAGTTGCTTGCACCACTATGTCCTTAGTCGTCTATTACGACACCCCGGCAAGAAATAGGTCAGGACTATTCTTCTTTACTGACGGGCATAGAAGCTCTCGGCAGCTATCATGGAAGATGAGGTAATTTAATGTCGGTGTAAATTTAAATGTTATGCTAAATAATGATAATAATATAATGTTAAATAACATTTAATAGCTCATAATGAATATAATTTTCAATAAACAGTAATAATTAATATTATTATTTGAAACAGTAAGCGAAAAAATAACATTTAGCATTTATTTTTATACAAAGATTATATCTGTACATTGGGCTCTTTCTTGCGGGATCTAGGGACCCGTTTTAATCCTCATCAGTTACAAGCAATACCAGGTACATAATACAAGTGAAGTACAATAATGTCACAATATATGACGTATTTTAATAAAACTGAACTATATCTAGCTATGACGTTTATGTTTTACAGCAGTTACTGAATGACATGATGCCTTAAAATTATCAAATATGTTCGATGAATGTTGAATAATACGGTTGTATATTTTTTTCGTCATCCGTATTCTTAGTTCAATGGTGGTTGTTTAGATTGTAATTGTACTTATCTGAATCTATATTTATAATTATAATGGGATAGGATGGAATGTAGTTGTACTTCCCATTACCTAGGTATACAGCTAGTATAGTAATAAAATTTTATAATATTTTTTGAAGTAGGTACTTCGTAATGCTCTATTAAGATAGAATAAGTGTATCATGAATATAGTAACAACACTTTTTAAAAGTTGATAAGGTTTAAAATTTTAAAGTAGTCTTTACTTATCTAATAAAATAATTTTGATGTGTCACTTATTTTTTTTTGTCATAGCGTAGAGTCGTACCGTTAAATTTTAATACTTTAACGGCGAGTTGCACGAAAGCGTCGCTAATTTTCCGTTAGTTAAGTTGCAATTAATCTTAAAATTAGTTGATCTCATGATTAATTTAAAGATGTTGGAATTAATCATGCGTTAGATAGGTCTTTAATTAAACTAAATTTTTTTGTTAACTTAATCAGATGTACGTTTTATGCAACAGATAATCACGATTCTTGTGATTAAATTAGTTTAATAAACACTTAAATTTTAAATTTGTTTCGTGCAACTCGGCGTAAGATTCCTAAATGAGCAAATTTTCTAACAACAAACATTTTATTAAATATGTAGGAAACCGATACTAGTGCATTCAAACAAACTAATAATCAGATTAAGGTAAGGTGTAGAATATTATATTATTTTACACATAAAAACAATAAGTAAATATTTATAGGAAGAAGGAGGCCAATGATGATTTTTGCGCACGTACCGGCCTTTCCGTGCATACTAAATATTTAGTACCGTTTAATATAACTGAAACAGTTTGTGAATTTATTTTTATTCCGCTCCGTTTCAGTATTCTATAAAATTAACTAAAATAAGAATACTTAAAACCACTTAAATTGAATTATGACAAAACTTATGGATAGAATGAAGTTCTTATACCTTAACAGTAATCATCAAACAACGAAAATACATTCGATGCATATACATACTGGTATTTTAATTTTTTATGCTATTTTTTATAGTTGCAAAACATATCGTTGAAATGAAAAACGTTAGGTTATAGGGGAGAGTGGGGTAATTACGGACTAGGTGTCCGTAATTTAGAAAAAAAAGTAAATTTTAAAAATTCCAAATAAAAATTCTGTTAATTTATTGATTAATAATAAACATTAATTAAGAAATTAAGTGATTTTTTTTGTCAAATAAAGAAAAGTGTTATTATCATGGTCCGCTCAAATCCTTGGTGCAGTCTCGGACAGTGGTGGGGTAGTAACGGACAGCAAATTGTGGTACTCATTTCATCAACGTTAAAAATACTATATATAATACTATCAGCGTTGAAAGGATGGCAGTCTATTAAAGTTTCTAAATTACCAAAAAATATTGATAGTTCATCTGGATTAAATGTAGTTATTCTATTTAAGGAAGTAGCTTCTGGTTTTAAAAATTTTAATTTTTTTATCAAAAAAAAAAAATATCAGGGTGTCTTTTGATAAATTTATAACAACAGTCTTTATCTGCCATTTGAGAGTTCTTATTAAATTTGTGTACAAGTTCAACAATCGATCCATAGAATAATTTGCTAAATTAGATAATATACTCTGCTAATCTCTTTTTATTGTGCTTCAAAAACTTTTTGGCTGAACTAAGACTTCTTTTTTTAAATGATCGTGTATTGTCGTGTGTAGTTGACTTTGGTACAGAATAATTTTTAGCTGCTATTCTTATAGGTTTTTTTTTATATTTCTTACATCACTTATTGTACGGTCCAAATTGCTTATATATTTTTTAATATCCGTCTTTATTTTCGAGCCACCTAGAAAAAAGAAAAATTAAAATCAAAATTGTACAGTATGATTATTATCGATATGAGGTAATCGCGAATTCCGAGATTATCTCACTCAATTCATCCGCCACACAACGTCAAAAAATAATAACTTAATATTTTTTTGAGGTTAGAAATAAATTTAAATAAATATTTGTATTATAAAATTATTCTTAAATGATTCTTAACACGTTGTAAATAAATTATAATTATATCATTTATGTGAAGCGAGAATTTAACGAATCTTTCACCATCATCATAATATCAACCATTGGATGTCCACTGTTGAACGTAGGCCTTTTTTTTTGTGACGCAGGGGAATCCATTTACGGATGATATCCAGGACGCCCGGGTCGGCAATCCTAGACCTATGTCGGACTCGACACTTTGGGAGTGCAATACCGTACTAAACCCCTGCGGGAGCCTTCAGCCGCTTTAATTGGAGGGTCCCGGATCTGCAGGCAACAGGATCCCTCCAGCGACAGGCTGGCCTCGGCGAAAAGGCCAGACTTCTCCTCCATGGGGACTGTCCGGCTAACCTCTGAACAGTCCCGACGACGCCGTGTCTAGCAGGACCGGGTTCCCATCCCGGCCCGACACGGGCACAAGGGCGTTACTGGAGGCGCATTAAGTAGCGTCTCCTACGCACCCCCATTCGTCGCCCGTGGATGGAGGCCACGTCGGCGGCCTCCTCTCTAATCCACTCGTCGGCCTCCTTCTGGGACATTACTGTCTCGCAGAAGGAGACCATCGCCTTCCAGGACTCGTCGTCACCGAGCATCGCGGTGATGATGCTCGGGAGCGACAAGTCCCCTCTGACGACCGACGTCAGACCTTGATGCAGCGCCGCCCATCTCGGGCACACCTCGAGGGTGTGCTGGGCAGAGTCCACCGCCGCGCCACAATCGTGACATTCAGTCGTCGGCTCCTTCTGGGCCGTCCGGCACAGGTAGTCAGCAAAGCAACCGTGCCCGGTGAGAACCTGCGTCAGACGGAAGGTGAGGGGCTTGCGTTTTCGACGTATCCACCGCTCAAGGACCGGGCGAATGTCGTCGTCGGCGTCGCCGGCTAGAGCAGTAGCTGCAGCCCACGATACCGTACGGTACCCCCGGATCACCCTCACCGCAATGATCCTCTGCGCAGAGCGCAGCGCAGAGCGCAGCGCAGCCTTATTCCTCGCAGTGAGGCGATCCGCCCAAACCGGGGCGCCGTACGTCGCCATACTCCGGCAGACACCAGAGTACAGCTGCCTGCAGGCGGCGCTGGGTCCTCCGAGGTTTGAGAGGAGTCTGCCCAGTGCACTCGCCACCTTTACGACCTTCGGTCCCACCATAGAGAAGTGTGGGCCGAAGGTCCACCCTCCGTCTAGGATGAGCCCCAGATATTTGATTTGGGAGCTCATCCTGACCCTCCCCTCTCCGATCTGCAGGGTAGCCCCCGGTGGGGGTCCCTTGCGTCCAGTCCCGCGGAAGCCGAAGATGACACGAAGCCCTAAACTCCTTATGCGGCTGATCACGAGATCGACTCCGACCTCGGCCGCCGCGCCGCCTCTTTGAAGTCACGTCCCCGGGAGTAAACGAGGGTATCATCTGCATAACAGATGACACCCATCCCGGGGAGAAGACGGCCTCGCAGGACCCAGTCGTACCCGATGTCCCACAGTATCGGACCCAGAACTGATCCCTGCGGGACACCGCAGCCGACTCGCCGCCACTCCACGGACCCCGACCGGTTCTCGAGGCCTACCCTCCGATCGGAGAGGTACGCCTCCAACAGCCTCCTTAGATACGGAGGCACTCCGAAATATTTTAGTGCCTCCCGTATCACCGTGTGCAGCAGACTATTGAAGGCGTTCGCGATGTCTAACGACACCGCGACCACCACCTCCCTCCTGTGTTCCGCCTCACCCGTCACCGCCCGCAGGCGTTTGAGGGCGTCGACTGTCGACCGACGTGCTCGGAACCCGAACTGAAATTTGTTGAACGTAGGCCTCCCTCATTGACCTCCAGAGTGACCGGCTTAAAGCAGCCTCCATCCAACGGCCTCCAGAGACTTTCGTCAAGTCGTCTGTCGTAAAAGCTTGTAAATCCTTTGGGTTATGTCGGCAATCTTCGTTCGTCTGCGGATCTCATTATTTTTGATTCAATCTCGCAGAGACATACCAAGCATAGCACTCTCTATTGCACGCTGTGCGATTTGGAACTTGTTTAAAAGGCCTATAGTCAGAGACAACGTCTCAGATTTGTATGTCATCACTGGTAACACACATTGGTCGAAGACTTTCGAATTCAAGCACTGAGGTATGTCAGATGAAAAGACGTTTTTTAACTTCCTGAACGCTGCCCAATCTAGCTCAATATTAACGATTACTGCCGATTACGAACTATACATGAATTAATTAAAAAAAATTACAAGCAAAAGGATGAAAATATTAAATAATATTTACCTTGAATAAAATGCAGAACCTTAGCAGCCGACTTATTGCTTAACACTACGTATACCTACAACTCCAAGTAAAAAAAAACAATTTTTTTCTAAGGTACTGAATGTCGGGGTGCAAAGCAGGAACCTCCACGTGCGGGCGGGACGTGTCGATCCATGAGGACCTAAAAACCCAAGTGGAGCGACACCCTCTGCCCCCGGTGCACCCCGGGCAACATGGGTTAGCGATTGATAGTGGATGGAAGGAAGGTACTGTGATCGGCCTCAACCACCGTGACAGGCAGTAGCTATCGATCGTTAGCTGATGGCAATCCTGCTCGGTTCCACCGGTAGCTAGTGGATGCCAACCGGTGGACTATCACAGCATCCACCTGCGTTGGCCTGCGCAGTAGATTGCCGTACGCGGGGATGAAGGAGTCCTGGGGGGTTGAGATGATCAGGAGTCGGAGCTAGTTACTCCTGTGACGCAACACGCCCTCTTTGGTCCTGATTTCACGCCCAAACGGTAGCCTCGTGCCTAGCCAGCACGACGGTAAAGGCCACGTGGTCCTCGCTTCGGTGAGGTCCATGGCGAGGTTCGGTTGGGCCCCGCAAGGGGTGGCTGTCTGCCATGCTGACGGGGTAAGGATGGGTGGAGGAACGGGGGATAGGATCGATCCACCAGCCACTCATTTCGAGCTCCCGATGTCGCGCCGGACGCCAACCAGCCGGACCTATATTCCCGACGTATCCCTGGTGTTCAAGTTGAACATCCCCAAAGGTGCAGGCTCCATGGAGGGTGGGGAGCGAGCGGGAATGAATTATTTAAGGTTTTTACTATGGACAACCAAGGATCCAATATACAACAACAACTGGGACCCGGAGGGAAACCAAAGGGTAACAGCTCTGAACTGGGACAAAACCAGGTGGGCTATTAATACATTTCACCCTTTCAAGTCGGCAGGGCCAGATGGGGTTTTTCCTGCCCTATTACAATGGGGAGGTGAGACCCTATTTGCACTGCTAACCATCATCTTCAGGGTGTGTCTAGCGCATGGATACGTTCCCAGAGGTTGGAGAGAGGTGAAAGTTACCTTCATACCTAAACCAGGTAAATGCGATTACTCTAATCCTAGATCATACAGACCAATCAGCCTTACCTCCTTTGTACTAAAAACATTGGAGAGGCTGTGCGAAAAAGAACTGAGGGAAAACTACCTCCAAAAATTACCCTTGCACCCAAACCAACATGCGTACAGTCAAGGTAAATGCACCGATTCTGCACTCCAGGCCATCATTGAAAGTGCAATATCAGATAAAGGCTTCTGTCTGGGTACCTTCTTAGACATCGAGGGTGCTTTCGACAAGACAAAATTCATCAAAATAAAGGAGGCTCTACAACGTCATGGAGTATGTACAACTCTAAGAAATTGGATTGGAAACATGCTTCAGGGTAGAATATTACTGCTCGTTGAGGGTGAATCGCAGAAGGCAATTGTAGCAAAAGGTTGCCCGCAAGGTGGCGTGATCTCGCCGCTTCTGTGGAATATGGTGATCAATGACCTCATCACTGCCCTCAATGACCATCGCTACTACACGGTAGGTTACGCAGACGATCTCGCGATCCTGATACGCGGAATGTTTGTCAATACTATATGTGAAGTTACGAACGCAGCATTGAGAATCGTGGAGCAATGGTGCGGAGACAACGGCTTATCAGTGAATCCTGCAAAAACTGAACTGGTAATGTTTACGAACAATAGAATCTTTGGCAACTACAAGCTGCCCAAGCTGTTCAATACTGAGCTCCAGCTGGCTAGCGAGGTAAAGTATTTAGGAGTGATACTCGACAGCAAGCTCAACTGGGGCGCGCATCTAGATGCGAAACTAAGTACAGCCACCATATTCTTCTGGCAGTGCCGTAGAATGATAGGTAAGACGTGGGGCCTCTCCCCAAAAATCGTTCTATGGCTCTACACAGCAGTGATACGGCCCATAATATGCTACGGAGCTGTTGTATGGTGGCCACGCACCAAACTCATAACGGCACGTAATAAACTACAGAGCTTCCAGCGATTAGCATGTTTAGCTATCACAGGAGCCATGAAGACGACACCAACTGCAGCGTTAGAAGTTATGCTGAACCTCTCAGCCCTCCACCTATTCATAAGGCAGGAGGCAGCTTCTACAGCAGTAAGGTTAAAGACACTTCATCTTTGGAAAGGAGACTTGTCCCCCCAAGCGGAGGAATGAGGTGATGGAAAAAGAACCAATGCTGCTGGCGGTAAGCGACAAACTTCCAAAGCAATTTGTTTTCGACAAAAAATACAGCTTCATGAAGATCCAAACGAAGCCCTGAACACAAAGGACGTAAGGATCTTTACTGATGGCTCTAAGACTGGATCAGGTACAGGATACGGTGTATTCTCTGAAGATCTCAACATACAAATAGCCGCCCCTCTGGGTGCTCACAACACCGTCTATCAGGCGGAATGTATTGGTATCATAGCAGCGGCCTTAGCTACTCTTGTTCGAAAGGTAAAGAACTACTCCATCCAAATCCTCTCGGACAGCAGATCAGTACTACAAGCTCTTCAAAGTCACTCTATCAATTCAAGACTTATCTACAACTGTCACCAATCCCTGATGGAGGTATGTAATAACAACAACAACGTAACTCTTGTAGACAGGCGAAACAAGCTCTCCCACACATAGATCGGAGACTGTCTCGTAAGTTAATGAATCTCACTCGCCCACATTTACGCAAAATTACTCATATTATTACGGGCCACGGCCCATTCAACAAACATCTGTTGTGTAATCTAGGTGTTACTGACAGCCCCCTGTGCAAAGCCTGCCTGGAGGCAGAGGAGACGGCCGCCCACATTGTTCTGGAGTGCACGGGCGTGACCACCTACCGGGCCAGACATCTGGGGTCACCGAGGACTCTCTCCGAAGTCATTGGTGACACCAGAGGTTTGATAAATTTCTTACAGGAGTTAGGGTGGCAAGACTAGCTGCCCACTCCCACACGCAAAATAGGCGCACAGTGACGTCGAAAGCGGGAACAAGCCCGTGCCTTACAAGATACAAGATACAAGATAAGGTACTGAAATCGTGGTGTCCGGATTACCCCACTATTCCCTAGATTTATGAACAAGGTCATATAGAATTTTTTAAGGTTAAACGTTGCTAGCCTGTTAGTCTTTATGTTAAATACATATTGACACGTAATCATAATTTTTAAATTTATATTTTTATTGATTGATTTCTGCGATGAGGCAGTTTATAAAACATGTTGATCTTAACCGGTAAGAGCGGGTTAAAAGTCAGGATAGGGTTATTCGTAAGTTCATCTTGCGTCCGGCGTCAGAGAAAAATATATGGAAATATGAGCGAATATGTCTGGGGAAGTTTTGACATGAAATGACATTGACATGATATGATATGATATTATAATATGGTTACGTCCATTCACCTACAGTAGAGTAGCTTGATGACATATTGATCGAATATCATAACTTATTTAAGAACGTTGTTTTACTTAATTAAAACAAATATGCTACGATCACTAAAGTTAGTTCTTGTAATTAATTAATTTTATAGCATTTTATATAAGTTCCTTATCGACAAATTTTATGTAATAGCATTATTAGAAATGTATAAGTAAATTATCGTTTTTTATTTATGGTTAATTATACGAGATCATGAAAGTCTTGATTTCAGTTTTTATCAAAGAAAGTGTGGAATTGTACTTAAAATAATTAATTTAGAATATTTGTGTTATCGATGTTTTACACACAGACATCAAAAATAATTATTCTTGCTAGTTCTCTATGTGATATATGTAGAGCAGCTCACTTCCTATAATTTTCGTAATGAACAATTTTCATTTGAATTCTTAGGCCTATTGAATTAATAAAAATAGAAACTAAAACAATCACTTAGCTATCTTAGAAATTAATCAATACTCACATAAAGTGTAAAATTCATAAAAATTTTATTAGCTTAGAAACTTCATTACATTATGTTTTTATTGAGGAACTTTACATTTTGTTAAATTTAGATAATCTTTCAAGACTATTCTGTATTGAATTTTAAATTTTTTTAATCATATTATTAGTATATGTATATGATTTATAGTCTAACAAAATGTAAGAAATATATTTATATATCTATTGTTTTACTAATTTATCTAGAACGGCTCGTTTCCGAATTGCTCAGTAATAGATTTCACCTCAATATCAACAAAGAAACTTTGCGGGTCAAACGCATAACCCTTCTCATTTTAGGTCGGCGGTTGATATATATATTTAATAGTTAAACATTGCGACTTGCAGCCAGTCTTCCGCATACTGCGAATACCTGTGTCGCCGCATTGAGGCAAACTTCGCGGTGATAATATTGTCATAGATTATTAAAAAAATAAATAATGACAAATTGTTTTGCTACAGAGTGTCATTTTAATAAAGATTTTACTAAATGTAATTCCATGATTTTATTATAAAGATTCCATTTATTTATTATAAATAATTGTAAGATATTTTATTTAGAAGGCGATGCAAATTATATAATCTTCTAATAGTGCCTTAGTCGTAAACAAAATTACTTCCACACTAATGTTTTAAATTATTCTAAGAATTTAAGTTTTTATATCTATTCAACCATTTTACTTTAAAAACAATAATAATATAAACATTAAATAAAATAATATACATTATAAGCCTTAAAGTTATATTACATTATATAAAAAATAAAAAAAATGAAGCAAATTACTAGTTCTGTGTAACTGATCTTTGCCACCGTGAAACCTGCAGGCCTTCAGGTCGGGCGCGGACGTTTGACGACTCCGATTCATTCGGACCCTGTCCCAAATACCTTCAACAGAATTATTCAAGCACTCGCTACTAATTACCTTATGCATTATATTATGCTCCTTATAAATACTACTCGAACGTAATACTAACGTTTTTATATAAAAAGTAACTAGAATTATTCGTTTAGTTGTATTTGAATTGAAAATTTGAAAAAAATAAAACATATATACAAGAATTTTTTTTTTTAAAAACATACTTTTATTGTGTTCTTGTTAATAAAAAGAACTAAAAATTTTAAAATAGTAATTTAAACCTGACAAGAAAAATATTATATAGGTACCTACATTGCAACCTTTAGCGATAATTAACCATATTCGTCTACGTCTATTTTATAGATCAATGTCTACGTAACAATAATCCCATATCGTGTACTATTATTTTTCTCTTTTATTTATGAAAACAAAATTGTTGTCTGTAAAGTCGGTTTGCAGACGATAATTTTTACGTGATAATGTCATAAGAAAACATAGATGTAAATTGTATACTTTTAAGAATCGAATTGAATTATTATCACATATATATGATAGTGTGTATTACTTTATATATATATGATAGTGTAGTACTATATATATATATATATATATATATATATATATATATATATATATCCAAGATTTTCCAATCTGAGTTATTTTGTTAAGGATAGGAAGATGATAGGAAAAGTAGGAAATCAAGGGGAGTGTTTCAAGTGGTACTCTCTACCAAACAATTGACAAATCACGAAACAGTAGGGGTGTGCGATAATTATAGATAATTCGTAAATACTCGATAATTTTTCATTCGATAATTATCGATAATTATCAATAAGTGTTATTCGATAATTTTGATCCGATAATTATCGATAATTTTTCATTCGATAAATATCGATAACTATAGACCGATAATTATCGATAACTTTCGTCAACTATCGATTATTTTTATCCGATAATTATCGATAACTGTCGCCAACTATCGATAACTTTTCCTTCGATAATTATCGATAAGTGTCCATACGATAATTATCGATAACTATCGATAAAACGATTCGATAATCATCGATAGTAAAATTATCGATATTTTTTATCGATGAACATCCCTACTTCTACCAAACAATTTACAAATCACAAAACAGTAGGGGTGTGCGATAATTATCGATAATTCGTAATTACTCGATAATTTTCCATTCGATACTTATCGATAATTATCGATAAATGTTCATACGATAATTATCGATAACTATCAATAAAACGATTCGATAATCATCGATAGTAAAATTATCGATATTTTTTCCGATGAACATCCCTACAAAACAGTTCGCGTGTAGATGCGTGGCGCCACTGTCTCTTTTTCTCGAACGCGGTCCGATGGAGTGTAAGACAGAACGCTTAGGCTAATCGTGCCTCTCTATCGCTTGTTCTAAATATAATATAAAAATTAAGAATAAATTAAAATTATTTTTCTAAAATATATTGATGATGGCAATAATTGCATCTGTAATTTTTTAATAGTTTGGCTCATAAAAAAAGAACACAAATTTATGACGTCAATACTACTTTACTTTAAAATTAACTTGTTTCATATATTACTATATATTATACTAATTTAAAATACTAAATTAAAATGGTTTTGAATGTCATATGCTATGTTGAAAAAACTTTTACGAAATTCTGTGTTACATTTGCTAATAAGATCGGTCATAAAAATACCTATGTATATAGATCATAGTACGATTATGAAATTATCGCATTCCTTGAGTGAATTGTTCAATATCGTGATTAGTTTAATTATTAAGTCATCTAGTGGCAGATTTCTCTTAAATAGCACGTCATGTAAAACACTACTATTATTACTTAAGTAGTAATAGAACTAGCATAAAGTTAAAACTTCTAACGATAGAGTTTAGAGTGCCTCACGATATCACCCGCGATGGTTCGATCCTTGGTATTTATGGTTACAGTTTTAAATCCATAAGCGGATAGAGCAATGTTTAATAGTCTATATATATTAGACTGACCCGTTGGCTCAGTTGTGGGTTCGATTCCCGTCCCGAGTCTGGGTGTAATATATATATATATATATATATATATATATGAATGAATGAATCAATCATACCTATGATGAGAAGCATAAATTTTGTCACATATTACTTGTTTAAAGTAAATGCGAATTATACAAGAATTTTTAAATCAAAAACCGTATTAAAGGAATAAATGTCACACTCTGAAACTATTAAAACTTTTTTCATACTTTCACCAATGTAACTACTAGTGGTAAAATAATAAAAGCTATGCTATCTAAAAGTAACATAAACTAAAAAACTTCGTAGTGACTCGTAGAAGAGGAACAGTTACCATAAATGTCAGTACTAGCAACACTGTGAGTAACGTTGTGTAAACAATTTATCTGTGACTCTTTCAATATCTCCAACCTAATACAGTGAAAAACAGCAATAATTTCTTTGAGAATCTATCCTTATGAACCTCGATAGTAAGAAGAGTATTGAGTAGTATGAGAAAAAAATTTGAAGAATATTGCATATATGATATTTATGGCCTTGCATCTTACATAAATAATAAATCTTCATATATTGTTTTGTCCGTAATTTTGTCAGGCTTTTATTCCGATTATGTAACCTATCCGTGTGAAATCTTACATTATTATAATAGAATATTATGTATAAAAGGCATAGTCCCAAAGGTAAACTATGTTACATGAGTAGTAGGCTTAATTTTTTGGTATAACATAATACTAATAAAATTACAACTCTTGATGAATAGAAACTTTTCTTTTTCAGAATTTTGTATTTGCAACACTGCGATATTTCATTGCAACAGAGTTAATTTTTTTATATAAAGTCAGTATAATATGAAGAATTGCAAAGATTCTTAAGTATTTCAAAATTCTAAAAATATTAATATTTTTGAAATATTTTTTTTGAATAAAATTCATACAAATGATTTAATATATTTAACTTACAAAAAAACAGTTAAAATTAGTGCACCAGATTTACGTTTTTTAAGTTATCAGATATCTTAATTTCTTCTTTTTTCAAGAAACAAAAAAAAAAAAGAAAATAGTATAAAAATATATTTTACATTTTGTAAATTATTTAAAGTTTATGATTAAACTCATCCGTCACATTGGTATTAGATATGTGCATTTTCAACTTTTTAATAGTCGGAGAATCTGTAATCGAGGTCGTGAACTTTGAAATTTAGATGAGTATACGAAAGGCATGCGATCAGAATTTATTTAACATTTTAGTAAACTGGGTATTATTATAGCTTAGAAATGTGTAAATATTAAAAACATAATTGTGTAAAACATTTAGAACTTATACTATTTTCTTTCTATAGCGAATTGAAGTCTAATCTATACTAATATTATAAGGCTGAAGAGTTTGTTTGTTTGTTTGAACGCGCTAATCTCAGGAACTACTGGTTCGAATTGAAAATTTCTTTTGTGTTGGTTAGCCCATTTACCGAGGAAGGCTATAGGCTATATTACATCACGCTACGACTAATTAGGGGCTGAGCAATAATAAGAAATGTTACAAAGACGGAAAATTCAAAAATAATCTTTTTTGAGAGCTTCCGTTGCGTCCTTTATTATTTCTCTTCTCGAGACATTTTGTAACTATAGTTCCACTTTTAACTTTACTTTTTTAGAGTAATTGTTTAAAAATATTTGAGTACGGTTTTCCCTCAAATTAACGCGGGTGAAACCGCGAGGCACAGCTAGTATTAGATAAACGAGTCAAATACGTTTACGTGAAAAATTTACAAAAATTATTAGTAATAATTATAATATAAATATATTTTCTATACAATTTTTTTTTTGGATATGATACATATCCTATACTTATTTAAATAGTTGCAAGTATTAAACCTTAGAAGTTCTTCCTTTTAAGATCAAGCTATCATATTTTATTCAAGGCTTATTAACTGAGGGTCAATGATTATGTTTATAGTATAAGAGATTTATGTCATTAAGAAAAACTTTCGCCTTCACAGATCAAGTGATTTCCTTTTCGAAACTCATAATTATGAAAAAGATGTTTTAATGTCATATGTATCTTCAATCATTTATCCATTTGTTAATCAATTAAACTTATAGAATTAAATAATATAATTAAGTAGTAAAGTATTAAATATTTTATATTATTAAAACATTTAATTAAATACTAAAATAAATCCTACATAATATATATAAAGAAATATATAAAATTAAAGTCTTTTTTTAAATAGTAATGTTTAAGCAGTAATGTTTTCAACAATATTGTATTTGTAAACAAAATTTATTAATTTAGTGATTGCTTGGATAAAGAAGTATTAATTTTAAGAATTAATACACTAATTCCCTTAAAAATATGTTTTTAGGCGAATATGTTTGCTCCACAGGAGAGTCAGAACCGAAAGGCACTGGGAACGCGCGAAGCCGGCGCGGGTGCCCGGACGATGACGTCGCTTTTCTACGACGCGACAGCGGCGCGTACGCGGCGTTGGGTTTCCCGATATAAAAGCCTCCACCGCCCATTCACCCGCCCGCAGTGTGTGCTAGAACGTTAAAGTGACCACTACTCCCGTGTAAGGACTTATTGTTTAACCATGAATTCACGGTGTTTATTAGTGCTAGCGGCCGCCCTCGGTGTGGGTACGTAGAATTTGAAATATTTAGGGTGCGGCGAAGCGAGCGGATAGTGTGTGTTCAGAAGGATCGATATTGTGTCAATATGCGATCGTAGTATATAATTGCGAACGCGAGAGCTACTAGTGTTGTTGATATTTGCTTCCACACTGGTTGCGTTGCAGCAGAAAGTGCTGGAAAAGTAATTGCAGTTTATTCATTTTGTTACATACTACTTTACGAATAACGTGTCATTTAATAATAAACGTGTCAGTTAAGGATGTTTCAATGATTGAACTACGGAGATACCATCAAAAACTCCATTCTACACGACATTGCTGAAAATTAGTTTCGCACAACTATAATAAATAAAATCAAAAATGAAATTGAATTGCCACAGTTAGGAAGATTCAGACTAATTTAGTTTCACATAATTAAAATTTCAGAATATCATTTTAGATTTCTTTCACTGGTTACTTTTACAAATAAAAAAAAATATTTAATTTTAAAGGTGGATATGATATGGCATACAAAACAGCTTTAAAATTTCAGTGTAGCTTTGAATGATAACTACTCTAAAAGTTGTTTAGATAGTATCTATACAAAATAGTAAATCAATCGCTTTCCCTCTTATATAATTCAATCTGATCAAATAAGGGTACCTGATTAAATAACATATCATTAGGGAAATAGTAACGAGTTTATAAATTCAAATTTAAAATATATAAATATACATAGCTTACAAGAAAGTAGATATTACTTCTATGTCTACTAAAGTTTGTCATTATTAATAAATAGACAAAAAAGAAAAAAAAAACCGAAAAAAATCATCTTATAGCTATCTAATCTGACGAATGTAGCAATTAATGCAAACGCCTCCATTTACTTTCTAAGCAACACTTTGAATTGCATAATAGATAGTTATTGGGAGTAAAGACATATATAATACCACTATATGTAGGCGTAAGTATATTAAATATGTAGAAAGTCAATAATTTAGGCCGTTCCATACATTTGGAAAAAAAATTGTGTCATAAAGTTTAAAATGATAAAGTAATAAATTCCTTAGTTAATCATTATTTCAAAATAAGAACAAATTAATTTCATATGTCACAACCATTAAATATTATTTCAAAATTACAATCTATTATAATAAGTAAAAAAAGTCAAAGAGAAGAAAATTACAAACACGTCGTCAATAAGAACGTAAAGTCGAAATAAATAAATTTATTTTATATATTAATTTCGTTTTTTATATATAAAATGTTTCGTCAAGTCTTGATTAGCAATATAAAATCTAACGCTTAATGAATTTTAATTCATATTATGTTATAATGTCAGTAATTCAATGGTTATCACAACAATCTATATATTTTAAATCAAGCTATTTTCATTGCTAAAATAAATTTGAATTTGTAATATATATTTTAATTTAAATGTAAGAATTAATAAATTATTTATAAAGTGTACTTTCAAAGTCGCATTGCATATTATTTCATAAAAAAATTTTGAAAGACTTCGCATATTTGTCAATTTCACTGTATATTATTATATATTTTTTTAATAGAAGTTAATATGACACAAACTTATAATATGATTTTTATTGTGCTTTTTGTGTAAAGCTGTTGAAATTATCACCAAACAATAATAGAATTTAAATTGTTCGTCCTGACAGGACGTCGTTCCTTTCATCGGATCGACTATGGAGTTTTACCATTGTTTGTAATTTCTTGCACGTACCCAGTTCTCACGAACTTGCTACGAATGTTTTGCGTATTATATATAGGTTTTATTAAGACATATTTTTAACAGCAATGATTGGTGTTGTTGCTATGTGATTCGTAAATTGATCGAAGGGAATATTTCGGTTACCAATAATACTCGAACAACAACAATTGCAGTGGCGACAAAAGGCGCAGTCGTAAATAGATAAACCAAAAAAAAAGGATTTTTATAACAAAACTACGTTTGCAACATAATCGATCGCGAAATTTTAGTCATTGAAGTTAAATATTCATAAATTTATTATTGCGTGAAGGTATTCAATTATCTAGTCTCGCTATGCGTGTTCGAATTTCTCAAGTATAAAGAAAACTCGGTGAAAATGATCATGCTGGTTGACTGCGCAGGTGCACGAGGCCATAATTCGAACGTTATGTTCTTGAATTTTTTCGAAATTCGGATTTCGAACATTAATTTTTATATTTAAATGATTAAAAAGCACTTTATATTAATTATTACTCTATCTAATGAATACAACATAATATACATAATACAGTGTACATAAGAAATGGTATGTAATTAAATCTTCTACACGAAACAATGCAAGGGAAGTTTGATTGTTTTGCACAAAATTCTTTTTTTAACAATGATACCCATAGCCAACAATACGCAGTAACTCTGCTTATTCTTGTATGAAGGTAACAACCTTTCCGTTCCTTGGACATTGTATGGAGTTAAACACGTATTGTATGCATTTCCGTAAGTTATTATTTTACAGTTACGAGTTATATATTCAAATGGCACATTGGGGTCGACAATCATCGCAGCTTAATATGTCTTTCGATGGCTCTAATATCCGGCGTTCATTCTACATACTATTATATTGAAACCAATAAATTATAAGAACATACATGATGACATTTATCTAAGACTTCTTAATAACGGTCGATTTAATCTTCATAGCTTCAAGTATATAACATATAATTATAGCAAGTCGCTTTAGAAACATAAAGCGGATACATTATCCCGTAAAGAGTATATGTCACGTTTTATTAATAGTGTTACATTCAATTACAAAGCATCTCGAGCTTATACTTGTACTATTTGTCGGAGATTGTCTGTCCTTCGACGAGACGATATAAATAGCCTCACGCGGCCCTTGTATTGTATTGTTTTTATTCTTCAGATCCACACATTGCAGACTTTTGTATGAAAACCTATAGGAATTAATGTAATTTGAGCGAGTAAATTTATGCGGATAAAGAAATATGTGATTATTTGGAATTTTTTAATATACTGTTCTCTTATATTTACGCGAATTTTACTCATTTGATTAAAAGTCTATAACGGATTTTATCTCGTTTATTCAAAACTTTATAGTTTTACAATATTTTAAATTATTTCCCGACGTTTCGGACCCTTTACAGCGTCCATGATCTCGGGGGACTGAGGTGGTGGGTGTCCGAATAATGTAAAAATATTGTAAAACTATAAAGTTTTGAATAAACGCGATAAAATCCGGTATAGACTTTTAATCAAATTTTTTAATATTTTTTTTTTTTTCATTATATGGGTTAAATTATTTACTTGATAGTTGAGTCACATTATAATAAATACTATTTAAGAGAGCTTTAAATGTAAATAGCATAGATGTCTCTTCATGACATTATTACATTGAGATTATTATTAACAGAGGCTTAATAAAAAGTGTAGGTGTGGTTCGGTGAAAAAGTCGTGCGAAAAATTAAATTTAAGATGATGTAACTATTACGAGACGAGTTAACTTATATATGTCAAAACGACGGCTATGAATTTTTATTACTGTTTAACTATGTTAATGATACTAAATTTCAAAAACTCTGTCTTTTCTAAATTGCTTAGTTTTTTTCAAGTTAATTAGCAAATAGGTCCGCAGTCTAATAAGTTTTTAAAAAGTGATGTGAATAAAAAATATTTTATAATTGTCTATTATAATTTAAATTTTAAGTTATTGTGAACAAAGAAATCATAGCTTACTTTCACTACACGGTCGACAATGACTGTTATCTAATAATATTTTAAATGTTGCATAAAATGTTCTTAAGGTCTACAAATTGTGATGTAATTTATACTCGTATTAGTTTTCTTTTAACGCTTATATTGTTGTACTGCTGAAAAAAATAATAATATGTAAATACTAATAAATAATATTTTATTACCGATAAGAAATATCTAGATCAATTTGTCCGTAAAATAAATCATTATAATGGTTTGATCATTGAATTTTTGATTATGAGTTTTTAAATTTCAATTACGTGTTCACGTGTAAATATGTAAATTCTAAAATCAGATGTTTCGTAACCATAGCAACATTTTTAAAGTAATAAATTTACTACAATAATTTTCATATTTATTAAATCATGCTAATAAAAATAATAATTTAAAATTTATATATGTAAATAGATGACATTTTATATAAGCAATCAACTTGCTTAAAACCCGGTTAAAGGTCAATCGTGATCTCGAGATGAACGCATCGTTGTTAACGAAATCGAAAGTACCACCCACATAGTGGTTTGGTGGGTCAATTTTTGGCTTTCACTTAACTACTAATATTTACATAACCAAGATCGATTTTATGTAATAATTCTCATGTTTATATTTGGTAATATATTGCCTTAAGTAAAATTGAGTTATATATATGGTATTTTGATGGATAGTTTTAGGATTATTAAAGTACAATACAAACATAAAAAAAACATATTAAAAAAGCACGAATTCCATTCAATTTATTTTAAAAAAATGTCTGTTTTGTCCGCAACAAACAGTATCATATGTATAATATATGATTATTTACAAACATTAACAAAAACAATTTTAAATTAAGTACCTAAAAACATATCTGCTTAATAATATTACAACCAGTTAGATACGACAACTAAAGAAAAAATAGATATAATAAAAACTAAATCAAAACAGATATGTCCAGTATTTGTGTCACGGAAACGTGCAAATAATACAACCTGCCACTGTTATACAATATACTCGGCATAGGTCTGTGCTTATGTCAAGCTGCAAATTGTGCGTACATTCGACTCACAGGGCATGGGTGTCGCTGCTTGCGTAAAGCTCTGCTGCGCATACACAGTGCTAATTACATACATCATATATTGCCTTGAAAAAATAGGTTATGACATGCTTTCTCTTAATACGAACGAATCAATGGTACTTTGTTTAAAAAAAAAAAAACACTCAGACAAATTTGTTCGTAAGTCGTTCTTTTTTAATTAAATTTGTAATTCGAACTTTATGTTAAAAGTGTATGTTTTTTTGTATGTTCAGTGTACACTAGAATACTTTAATAGGCTTTTATAGATATTAATAATAGTTACTATTTTATACCTACATAGTTACCATTTTATACATTGACCAGACCTCTATATAAAATTTTAAATGATCAATTGCACACAGTTATTAAGTTTTGATCTAGTGGAATGCCTTAGTTGTTAACCTCGCTGGCATTTAAATAAACAAGACAAGCCGCCTTCGTTTATGTAGATGAGCTTACTGCAACTTTTGACTAGAAAATTAGCTTGACGTGAGGGAATTTTCAAAACACTACTCGTCAACATATGTTACGAAATACTTAGGTTGAATATTTATAAAATAATAAAAATCAGGCATAAACTGCTGTGTAGTGTATCCTAAAGTATATTAATATTAATCTTCATATTTCTTTTTAACGTATTTTTTCTTAGCCTCGTGAAAAGTTATATCGAGTATTGTAGATATTTACCGGTAAATTTATTATCCAAAAAATAGTCTTATGATATTCGAGAAAAGTATATTATGTAAGATATAGGATGTTCACTTTAATGGCAAATGTCAGTTGGTGCCGAACCGGTGTGACATGACATAACATGCAAACGCATTAATATACAATGATCTTAATGAAATGAAATCGACCGACTTCTTCGAAATCGGAGAAAAAATTCGGAGAGGAAATACAAATGAATTAATAATGTAAATGTATCCTGTTGAATCAGAAAATGTTAGTTTCTTTAATTGGATGGAAAATGTAAAAAAAAATACAATGTTATTAAATTCAATTATAAGAAAACATTTAATAATTAAACGATTATTGAAACTTGAAGGAGTTGGATAACATTGATTTTGCGAAACTACTACTATTCGTGAGTTCTAGAAAATTGTTTTAATAATCGATTTCCAGTGCTACATGATCTTTCCGATAAATCGAAATTTCGTGTGAGCAACAATGAGTAGGTTAGTTACTTGTGCTAGTGAGGCGTTGCTCAACACAAGTTTGTCGCGTTACATTCCGAGGAGAAAGAGCGGCCATGCCCGCGACCGGTATGTTGCAAAATCTGTTGCGTGCTTATAATCTCAACGTAGGAGAACCCAAGGAGTATGTTTTGAAATTTTAATTCAATTTTAAGAAGATGCTGCGACTTAATGTTGAAATCAGACAGCTTATTTTTTAAAGTATACAAAAAACGTTTAATCATTTGAATATAAAATTTCTTATAAGAGGCAAAGCTACATTTATCAATAGCGGTGTTTGCACAGAGCTCGAAATTATTACAATGTTGAATTTTTATACAATACATTTGTTGGTATGACATTTTGTTTACAAAAATTTCTTTTATTTAGCTATGGCCCAAGAATCCTTCAAATGCCCTGACGACTTCGGCTTCTACCCTCACCACATCTCTTGTGACAAATATTGGAAGTGTGACAATGGAGTTGCTGAACTGAAAACCTGCGGTAACGGACTCGCCTTTGATGCGACTGACTCCAAATATTTGACCGAAAACTGTGACTACCTTCACAATGTCGAGTGCGGCGAAAGAACACAGCTTGGTAAGTAAGAAACAGTGTTTTTATATAGCAAGAGGTATTTATTTCATATCAAACTATATACTTTAGTTAGCAGCACACGTCCTTAATAATATACCTACATACTTTTTAAATGACTTAAATATATAAACCAAACCAGTTTGACCTTGTGATGAACACGGAAATATCACGAAAACAACTTCATTTTAAGGATCAAAATTTAACATATTTAAGGATATGATGAAAAAAATCTAGATTTATTCTTCAACTATTATTATTTGCGCTCAAGTTGAAAAATATAAATATGTTAATGCGTAAAGGATCCTACGAGGATATGATTGAAGGTCATCCAGTTAATAAACCTACAGATTTGGCATGGCATTTATATTTTTTATAAATTTCTTATTATAATGTTTATATAAGTTATTATAAACAATCTATGATACTGCTTTGTATATTAGATACCGAATTTTGTAATAAAGTCCAATGATTGTATATAAAACACAACAAGTTCTGAGATTGTATAAATTTGAACTTTTTCCTATTTCTACAGAGCCCCCAATCTCAACTCCCCACTGCGAAAGGTTATATGGTATCTTTGCTGACGATAAGAAATGTGACGTCTTCTGGAACTGCTGGAATGGTGAAGCTTCACGCTACCAGTGCAGCCCTGGACTCGCTTACGACAGAGAAGCCCGTGTATGTATGTGGGCTGACCAGGTTCCCGAGTGCAGGAACGAAGGTAAGCCATTATGCTGTTTTTAAAGCTTTACGACTATGTACTTGTTTTTTTTCTTTAATTTTTGTACTACAGATATCGGCGATTTTGAGCGTCTTACGGTTTTTTTTTAAACTTTATTTTTCCATTAATCGTTTTCAAAAGACGTTGATAAATGATATGTTCATAATTTTGACTTTATAATAACGTAAAGTTTTTCATGTTTCTCAGAAGTGGCAAACGGTTTTGTTTGCGCCAATCCTGGTGAGATTGCCAACGCTGGTTCATTCAGTCGTCACGCCCACCCTGAAGATTGCCGTAAATACTACATCTGTCTCGAGGGTGTAGCTCGTGAATACGGTTGCCCAATCGGTACAGTATTCAAGATCGGTGATGCCGACGGTACTGGTAACTGCGAAGACCCTGAAGACGTTCCCGGATGGTAAGCACACTAACTCTTCAACTAATGTCGTCAACTCGCCTTCTTGTTCAAGTAAAACCATATCGACTAAGCAACTTGAACTATATTTACTTCTGATTTCACTAGTATGATTCCACTGGTGGTATTTAAAAAGTCAATAACAACTATAATTTTCTTTGTGACTAACCATACATCTGCACATTTGAATGAAATTTTAGATTTTATTTCTCGTTCCATAGAATGCTATTGCAAAAGTTTGCTTTCATAAATACCGAAGCATAACTATGCGATATGGAACTTTTTACGGCTGATTTAAATATTAAGTACGTTTATAAAAATTACATATAAGACTTAAAATATTCTATGCATGTCAAACGATGTGTCGTAGACGTCATAGGTCGTGGCCAATTCCATCTGGTTTGTTATTGAAAATTATAATTACCGTTATCTTAATTCAAATTTCATTTAATTAATGGATTACAGTTACGCTTAACTGATATTAAGTTACGTTAAATAAAAATCTGCACATTTTTCATTTAATAATTCAATCGCTAAAACAGAAATAAATAAAAACTTTTTTATTTTATGAACCAATTCAATAATATAAAGAAAAATAAATTTCTCGAGTAAAGCGAGCGGATATGTTTTAGTATTCTTGTTGCCATTTCAAGGCAGTTCACTCGATATTGAATGTTGTGAACGAGTTCTTGTGACACAATTAATGACACCCTTAGTCACAACTTCTCAGTAGTAAAAGTTGCTAGGAATTGTAATATCCTTTTATATAAAATTACGAAAATATTAAGTTATAAGTATAGAGTTATCGTAAGTAGAAGCGAGAGGAAGTAAGGTTGGCGTACCTTTTCAGCGAGGACTACTATGGTGATTTGGATTTGAAGGCAATCCGCAAGAGCGAACTGCTCGCCGGTCTCCAGAGCAGCGATGCACACTCCATCCAGCCCAAGATCAAACCTCGCCCCCAAAAACAGAACTAAATACTCAACTTCTCATCCTAACCTTTTAATACTCACAACTTAAAGTCTAACGCATCACAAGCAACTACAATCTAAGCAGGTTTCCATAATTAATTAGGGAGTTAATAAAATGTTGCTTTTGATGTGGTAGACTTTATTACAGGTTCAAATTCGTTTTTTAAGTGAGTGAAGCCAATTTGATTTGTATTCATTTCCAATTGCCAAATACTTATCTTGTTGTAGCCTTTAACAGTTTCGGGAGGTAAATTAGAAAGTTTGTAATAAATATACAGCGGTAGCTATATTTATTTTTATATTATATGTAGATATGACAGCGTCCTGTTAGGTGGTACTGAGATCGAATTTTGCACGTCATGTTTTTTTTTGTGTAATAGAATTTGTAATAAGTTTAAAATAACTGATTTTAAATAATGGGTTTGCATTTATGAGTTTAAGACGTGAAACGATGTAACAGGACCTATTACTCCTTCTCAACGTTCCAATAGTATCAGCCACGACCTTGTAAATAACTTATGTACTTCATTATTTCGCTGCGACTGAGTGTTTGATATAGAAACTGTAATACTTAAGATTTATATTTAGTGATAAAAATAAACAAAATATTTGAAAAAAATTAAATGTTGTGTGATTTTCGTTCTTATAGAGTTGCACCATTGCACGATGTATCCCCGTAACATAAACTTTCACATTAACTCTGTTTCCTATTTTATTGCATTCACTTTCTAATAACATTATAATACTCTCTTGTTTCTCTTTCAGTAATTTCTTGTTCTTTTTATCTTAATATACTCTACTAGTATCGCAAGCCTTTTGCTCCATCTTATCAAAACGGCCAACAGTTTTGTCACTTTGAGGTATGTTTCTTGGTTTTTCATATAACAATAATTATATGTTTTAATTTTTCTTTGGATTATTATTATTTTATCGAAATTAACAGGGTTGTACTACCTTTTGAATATAAGGAACAATGATTTTAAATTTAACTTCATATTTAAAAATAGATTTATGATTATTGGAATATATTTAAAAATTAACAGAAAATTTTTCTTTTTTCTTTTTTAAATTTGAAAAATTTACACAAAATTCTTGCTTCGATGTCATAGTTTGGTTTGTATATATATATATGTTTGCTTGACATTTGTTTGATTATTTTACAGTGAAGATTACTACGGTGACGTCGATCTGAAGGCCCTCAAGAAGTTGGGATTCTGAATGTCAAGGAGCGACTCCAAGGACAGACTGAAGTTGAATCCCTTTGATTTGCTTAAAAAATGAAGCCCTCTTCACGTTTAAAAAAAAATGAAAAATTCGTGACTTTTTTGTCGTCTGACTAAAAATATCAGTAATTTAGTTGCAAGTTTTAGGAATGTCTGTCTGAAGAGGCGCTCGAATCGTAAGAATTTGAACAAAAAAGGACTTCCACAGTCTTATGATTTATTTACACTTTTAAGAGTTTTTTTTTGTCAAAAAATTAAATTTCATAAATATGAAAAATTTAATTGTTGCCAAAAAATTTTAGAGCTATAACTTTAGTTACTTTGACATGGTACCACACGTTATGGTGCTGTGTCGAAATGGACAATGTTTTAGTCATTTAATTTAGGTTTAGGCTTAAAATAAGTTGATATTTTTATATTAATTAATGTAAATAAAGAACGACCCAAATATTGTTTTTTTGTCTTTATATAAAACCTACTATGTAACAATTTCTAATCGATTTGTTAATTATTAATCTTTTTTATACAAAAAATTAAAAAAAAAAACCGATAATGTAGAAGGACATGCCAAACATAATTTCATAACATTGACATAATGTAAAAAAAAAAACAAAAATTAAAAATAATAATAGAATCGATATCAGTAGAATCGAAGGAGATAAGAAGAGAAACAAGTAATAAAATATAGTTAATTTATTTTTATAATACTGATAAAATTTAGCATTATATAAAAATAAAAATAAAATACATAAATTTAGTTGAAAAACATTTTTGTGAAAAGTTAAAATATATATTAGCTTTAAAAAAAAATATAAATAGACATTTAATTATTTGTTTTTACTTCTTCCATTCGATTTAATTGAAGCTGACGTATGGCGTCTTGGCGAGAATACGCCACGTGAGTAGACGACCAAGCTGGAAAATAAAAAAAAATTGTTTATTGATTTAACTTAATGTATCGAGTAAGGTCATACGTCATAAAAAAAAACTTGATTCAATTTAGTTTTCCTCTTGTACAATCTAGAAAAAAAATAAATTGCTATTAAAATTATTTCTTGTCAAATAACTTCATTCACTTATAGTTGCTATATTAATATTTGTTAAATATTTGTGCATATTAGTATATGTTATGCATATTAGTATATGCACAAATATTTTATAGATGAAGATTAAAACATTAAAGATTATAATCATATAGTATTATTTGCTTACGTTTATAGTCACAACTTACTAATTTTAAAAAGGCGGAAGTAAATCTGTCTCTCTGTTACATTTTAATATATAGATAAACTCATTCAACAATTGTGATTTTTGTTATACAAGTAGCAATCTCCCTCTATGACCGGACCTCGTAGAAGGACATAGGACATTTTGTGGACAAGAGTTTCGATGGAGTTGAAATAGGAATTAAAAATTTGTATGGGAAAACTCCATCTTTTCTAATATTAGGGGTATGAATGTTTATGTTAACTCTTTTAGTAAGAAATATTGTTTCGGCGTTTTAATTTAATAAAAAAATATTTCTGAAGGCGGCTGGCGGCTAAAATATTGAAAACGAATCCAGAAAAAAAAATTGCTACTTAAAACTATGCAGACGATGCAGCAGGTACCAGCTAATGTAAGTCTATTCCACTCAACTTTCATACCTACGTCCACATAAGGCATTTTAAAAGGTTTAATTTGAATATTGTTTAAAACCAGATTTTATAATATGTATATTAGTAGTGCGTAGAAATTATTAACGTTAATTTTAAAGACTATTAAAAGGAAACTCAAAAATAAAAACATGAAAATTAACATACTTTGTGTATTGTATTCCATTTTACTTATCATCATGTTATTATCAACGGGAGATGACGTTGAAGATGGTAAAGCGGGTGCGACGAAGCCAGGTGCTTTTTGCGTTACTTCGCTTTCTCCAAAAGACATCGGTGCCATTTTAGTTGTCGAGGGTACCTTTGTAGTTGTGACAGTACTATTGCAGTCCACTCTGCTCTCGTAGTCACATACACCGAGATACTGTAATGAAATATGAGTAAGTATTCAAACTTGTAATTGTACCTTTCATTATATTAATTATTGAGACACGCGCATTTAATAATCTAGTAAATATTAATAGTAAGTATGATAAGAAATTTTGATAAGTATTGTGAAAGTAAAATATCCATACAAAGCTAATAGCCATATATTACATTTTTATATGATAAATCAAAAATCAAAACATAGTTTTGACTATTTTAGTACCTATAGTTTTTAACATACAGTTTTGTAGCTGTTATTGTATTGAACTATTCAATATAAAAAATAAGGCATAACCATACAACATGCATAATGCAGAAGTGAAGTATACATGTACGATAAATAGATGAACAACACAACAACAATGATTTAGAAATGACTTAGACGCGTGATCTCGAAATCAAGAATTAAAAGTTCATTACATGTACAGAATTTGCAGATAGTTTGTCCAATGAATACATATCCAAGAACAGTTTGTATGCATGTAAGTTTCGGGGCTTACTTAGATAAATGTTTTTGTTTACATAATTATTAAATATAATTGTTCTAGCTTTAATTAGTAATTAAAAATGTAAAAAATCAGAGTTTTAAGATCGTATCAATTTTGTTCAAAATTACATTACTTATAAAAATTTATCAAATATAAAACTACTTCAGTCGAGATTGCTCAGTAGGTCGAAAGCTATCGTCTGTCTCTATGTCTCTTTCTGTATCGTCTATATCGTCGCTGTTTTTTAAGTATTTTCTTAAAAAGTAACCTCAATTTTTGTTTGTTGAAAAAATGAAAAAATTCGTCAGTTCTGAATTGATTACAGTTACGAATAATCTTCATAACCATAGTACGAGTATATGGACAAGATGCAATAGTACTGCTCGGTGATAAAACTATTTGAATATTAAAGCTGATTTAGATATTGAGTTGTATTAGTTTAGAGTAAGAAAAGAGTTTGTAATAATAGTAATATATACGTTATTTACCATACTAAAATGTAACATTACAAATATAATCAATTGATTTTTACATACCTACCTAATTAGGTAGGTATGTAAAAATCAACTTTGTTTACTTAAAAATGATAACGGATAAAAATAACCTCGCTGTAAAAGAGATCATCAGGACACTTGAATCTGATCGGGAGACCTTGAACGCATACGAAGAACTCTTTACAGTCGGCTGGGTTCCGGGACGCCTCGAAATCCTTCATACACAGTGGTTGCGGCTCTGTAATGTTCATCGAAAAATTGGTTAATCTTAGCAAAATTACTATTAAGGTTTTTTTATTCAACAATTTGCTTAAAGTCAAGATTAGACAATATACACTTCGAATATACTCTGATTGGTTATGAGTGAAAACAGGTCTCTTTCAAAGTGATATTTTTTGTAAAACTTCGGTGTTTTTTTTAGTGTGGTATAAAAATTAATAGTTAATAGCTCATTTACACCCGCGTGTACTTGTACTATTATTTATTCTGTGCCGCGTGCTTGTCTTCTTAACCGTCTTCAAAAACAGAGGGTATAATAATATGTTTTATATATTTGTAGTTTATTTTGAAATCGGTTACATAATATTTACTGACTGACAGGTAGCCCGGTTATATTACGGAAATGATTAATTGGAAATGTCGAATGTCTTACGTTTTGACTTAGTTTATTGGTGTTTGTGATAAGCGTAAATCTAAATTTTGATGAATATCCTTAAATGACGTAAATTTAATCGGCAATAACTTTAGTTGCACTCGTAGAAGATCAAATTCAGTTCTCAATATCGTAGTATTGTCATCTTATATATAAAAATAAGTCGGGATTTCCTTCCTGACGCTATAATTCCAGAACGCACGAACCGATTTCCACGGCTTTGCATTCGTTAGAAAGGTCTCGGGCTCCGTGAGGTTTATAGTATAAAAAATTTAAAAAAAATTACAACAGAAAAGCAGGAAAACAAGGAAAATCATTTTTCACATACAGCGCCATTTCTGATACATAGAATGTACTACAAACCAATATGGTTTTACATGGTGGAGCAGATGGCGCCAGTACGTGGTGTGAGTATCCCTCACGAAAATAAGTACGTTTTCCTTTTCAAATATAAAACAAAAAATTTAATTTTTCTTCCTCTTTTAGTCCCCAAACGAAATATTACAAAAAACGAAGCCATCTGGTGGCGAAACGGAGTTCGCCGGGTTTGCTAGTTTGCAATAGATTTTGTCAGGAGTCTCTACACTGTATGACGTTTAGGACACAAAAACTTTATTATAACTATAATGTGTCTATGTTCTACTTAAAAATGTTCAATTCTAAGAAAAAAAATATACGTTTTATTACATATCTTCTTACAAATTATAAAATTTTCGGAAACTTTATTGTTCTCACTGAGTAATTTAAATCATTTATAAATTCTTATTATTCGTAAAGAAAATAGTTGGTGCCTAGTTTATAAATTTAAATGAAAATTAATGAAACAATAGAATAAAAGGATACCTATTTTCCATATTAATAGTGTGTAGTAAAAAGTAATGAAAAAATTGTCGTATATAAGAAAAAAATAAGAGTTAATGTCGATTAAGAACATATATGGTTTTTATTACCCATTTAAAGTACAACTACGTCATAGCATTTTATGTGGCCTGCATTACCGAATACGTACATACAGAAATAGGTTTGACATTTAAACAGTGTACTTTACACAATATAATAAAATATTTAAGTTTAGTTAATTTGCAAAATAAATACCATCTGTACATCATCACCTATGACGGAGACTTTTCACATTGTTGTTTCAAATAGTGTTTTTATTTCAAAAATATAAATAGTGATTCTCTTTGTTTTAAGATAAAAATCTAAAATCTATAAAATATATAAATAAATATGTTTAACACATCTATATAATTATGCCGACACGTTGGCGCAGTGGTCACAGCAAATGATTTATGCGCTAGCGGTCGCGAGTTCGATCCCCGCACATGACAAAATATATCTTTATGGGCCATACGGATATTTGTCCTGGTCTGGGTGTTTGTGTGTTGTTTGTGTTTCCGGACCCCCAACACAGGATAACCTACTGGGGGCCGTTGTGTGTAAGACGTTTATTTTATTTTATTTTATTTTTTTATATACGAGTAAAGGATCAAATAATAAGTTTTAATAAATTTTCCGTTATGTATTTTAAGCAGTTAGTGTTTTTTTTTGCGTCTACTGCGTATGAAACTTTTACAAAGCACTTTATGATATAGCAGCCTTTATCTAATTCTCAGAATCCATGTTGCTTAACAGATTCGAATAAATACGTAATAAAAAATATAAGGAAAAATGTACTCGTAAGTTTTAACAAATATCAATCAATACTGAATATAAAATAATTCATAATCAGTTTTTTAAAAAGTTGTAAAGAAATATTTAAACCGATTTAAAAAAGATATAATCTGAGCAACCTTATTCACACTTATCAAATAAATAAATAAATAATTTTTTAAATAAACACGCAAATGAAAGTGTTTTTATTTTACTAATTGTATATTATATTGTATCTTTGGTGTCAATAATATATGCATCCGGTAAAAATAACCTATTTTATGATATTGATTAATAATACACCAAAAAAATTGTAAGAGTTAAAAAAAATAAATTCTCCAGAAAAAGAAACATTTTAAAATAATCTGGTGTATCGGAAAATTCATGATAACAGTATCTACCCTTAACTTTAGAATTACGATTAAATTAAATAAATAAAATGTATTTTAGCATACACTACTGTTACCGTACGTCTAATGAGGATGATAGGAGATATTAAGTTATTAACTTACCCTTTAATTTTCTATCCTTACAGTCAACATTATAGCGATAATCACAAAGGCCTTCATTTGAGAAGACCAATCCAGCAGGACATTCCTGTTCAAATGCCCATCCATCCCAACAATTTAGGAAATTGTTGCACAGTTTCGGTGAGGGTATTTGTGCTCTCTTACCAGCACAGAGAGGATTGATTTCCACTTTTGGGTCTTTATGTTCTAAAACGAGGATTTTGTTTTGATATACTGGATCCTTGTTAAATTGCTGTATCACTGCGTCTGACACTGGCACCATGTATGCGACGGATGTTCTACCAAAATTTGTCGGCTAAATATAAAAAGGAAATTAGATAATATCATTATATAATACATATACATAAAGTTAATATCTTTTTCGAATAATATTTTTGAGGGCAATAAATTGACAAATAAAATCTAGAAAGCATCAGAACATATTGTGATGTGTACAGATTTTTTTTTACTAAATACTCGTATATTAGTAGATGATAACATATCAAGTTTCAAATATCTTTTTACCCGACTGCGACAGAAGGAGGGTTATGTTTTTCGATTGTATGTATGTATGTATGTATGTATGTATACAGAAATAGGCTTGACATTTAAACAAAAGTACACAATATAATAAAATATTTAAGTGTATAAAGTTAATTTGAAAAATAAATACCATCTGTACATCATCACCTATGATGTATGTATGTCCATTTCTTTGGCACGCCCTACAGCCCAAGCGGTTGGACGGTTTTTGACATATGAGGTGTCGTTGGATTTGTCTAAATTGTAGTAGTGACATAGGCTATATAAACTTTCAAAATGGCGCCCGCAAATGGCGGAATGAGGAGGGGAGTTGATTTTTTTTCTTACTGTAGCAATATGGGTATCAAATGAAAGCTAGTAAATTGTTTTATTCTTTTTAGTTTATAATAAGAGTATTTTACGCAGTCGGGTTTTTTAATTTTTTTAATTAAGCATACTTGTTAAAATTTTGAAACATTTGTATCATCATTCTCAATCTAATTTTAGTGTATTTCAATTATAAAATAACATAAATAATTACTTACAAAAATAGGACTCAAAAATGTATTTAAGAAACTCCAATAGAAAATATTGTCTTGCTCATTTCGTCCTATATGATAAAGTGAATTTCCGTAGGTTTTAACCAAATGACCATTTTCATCATAGACTAAAAAAAAATATTACATAATATATATATTGAATACTTTCCAAATCTTCGTCCACAAATTCATTAGTGTTAATAATTTATCATTACCGCTAGTTATTATTTTAATACTATTTATCTTGTATATGTGGATCTTAAAATTTAATTCAGTGATACGTTATGAAAGTCACTTTAACAGTTTCGTCTATGTTAAATTACATGAATATCTTGAAAATCCTGATGTTACCAAGCGATCATCATACACTGCTATTTTAGAAAGACACATTATATATAATCTCCTTATATAGCGAGTAATGGATATGCAAAACGATTTGCATGCTATAAGACCGTAGGCTTCGTTCATTACGAAGCAATATATCTCTGTTAACATGAAAGACGCATTGCGGTCAGTGTCCGGGAGGCTACTGATACACGTATAATAAAATTATATGAAATATAAAATTACAAGAGCAATAAAATTCATTTTGCGGTGAGAATATATGGAAGATATAGTACACGTACCAGCTTGTGTTGAACTAAAAATATAGATCACGGTATATTAGCAAGTCATGAATTTATTATTGAGTTTTGCATTTAGACTATAATTTTTTTTTTTTGACTATAAATTAACTAAGGAAATAGTATAGGACATGGATTAGAATTTTCTATTTTATATAAATATACATTTTTACTGCGGTAGTTACGAATGTTTGCAAATGGAAGAAAGATAGAAAATACTTAAGATATAGCTAATTTAAAAATATTTGGCAGTAAAAAAAAAATGTATTTGAAAAATAAAATCAATAAAAGGCTTATTATTAAAAATTTGTAAACCATTACAAAATTGTTACTGTAATTAATTTCATTACTGATAATTTTAACGACGCGCAAAGTGATTATGATTTCGATAACTGATTGCAAAATTACTAAATATACCTTATAAAAAGTATTTTTTAAATAGAAGTAAAGACTTGAAAAAAGAATAGTTTAAATTTACGATTAAAATCGTGATTATGGTGGAACATAAAAAAATAAAGTTAGGTCGTTTAAGTCTAATAAACTATAACATAAAAATTAGGAATAAATTAAAATCATTTTTCTAAATTACCTGTATGTATTTGATGGCCAAAATAAGATTTAATACTATCTTTAATTGTGTTATGACTATTTTTATTTAGACCTAATTAAATTATATTTTCAAATAAGTGTATCGTGTGTTATTTTCTTGCTGCCTTATTTTTTTTCATTTAAAGACGTATTGCAACAATTTAACACTTTAACTAATAATAGATGGTGATTATAAATGATGAACATAATGAAGTTATATGTTACTGTCGAAAATAAAAAATACTACGTGATGCCAATACATGGAGTGTGGTTAGGTTAAAAGTTTTGTGTTATTAGAATGTAAGATTTTAGATTATGATTTTTATATATATTACAAACACACATAATTTTAATATTTTCAGCCTGACCATTAAGCAAAGCTATAAAAGTCACGTTATGATTATTTTATAGAATAGTAGCAGAAATAAAATTTTTACCAATTCTGTAATGTAATTAACATTAATGATTGTGGATAAAACCGCGGAGAACGACAAGTATTTTAATTGTATGTGCTATTTTTGACGAAAGAAAAAAATACTAGAAATAAATAAAACAAAAATTATAGCATGAATCTATAAACCTGAAAAAAAAATACAAGGAATATACTTACAAAGTAGTCTCTTCTGTCTACCACTTTTTTCGGTAAGCTTATTTAAAAACAGGCTCGATCCACTTCTAGCTTCACAGGCCACGTACAAGAAAACGATTAAAGTAAGAATTTTCATTTTCCAACCTTGGTTCTTGTGAGACTACAAGGGTAATGTCAGGGATACAGCTAAAGCCTAGCTTTTATAGCGTCGCATGTTAAAAACAAGTACTAAGTCCGTACATACGTGGGATAAAATATATTCAGGCGCCAAAGTCTAAAAGGACATACTTGTTTCAGTATATGTAAGTGTGTTACTCAGATGAAATCTTTAATGGCCATTCCGTTTATAGGTTTTGTAGTTTATTTAAAATTTATGTTTATATAGTACCCAATGACACATGTGTGTTAAAAGTTTGTTTTACGAACGCTTTAGTAAAAAGCTATGTATTTTAAAGTTCATCATATTTTATTAATTATCAAATTTGAAATTTGAAAAAAATTGGTAACCATTGTACAAAAATTATGGAGGAGAAAAAGGTTTACATGTGTAACTTTTATATTAAGTTATAACGCAAAAATTGATAACTGTATTTTATATAACCATAACTCTTTTGAATCCATGATAACGGCAAAAAAAAAATCATTCATAATCGGTAATAATCAGAAAACATGTTTTGAATCGTTGTTGCTTATTAAATATAGGTATTGCTATTTAAAATTATTACCACTCAAAATAATACTAACAACTAACTACTAATAATAAAATTATATTATAATCAAATGAGGTTTTTTATTACCTAGAATTGTATAACTTATTGTCCTTATAAAGTACTGGGTAATAAAAACACCATATCCGAACATGGATATATTTCAAAAAGAGATTAAACTAAACATCAACAAGGCTGTGAATATTATAATTTATCTTATTTTGTAGAAAGGCAAGTACAAGGTATTCCGTAGCCGGTGCGTTTGAATCATGAATGCGATCTAAATGCACCTATGCATCACCATTGAGACAGCTCTCTAGATACCATCGAAGGGCTCAGGATCCCATACGTTACATTATTCAAACGAATACCAATCTTGATTCTGTTGCTTCCTCACCGACGTACCTCAGCGTGTACTGTCAATCAACTCCTTTGTAAGGAGTAAAATATTTTAAGTACATTTAACTTGCTTGATGTCTTGTCTTGTCTTGATTTTGCTGTCTTTTGAAACATGTGTGGTATCTTCGGTGTATATTGAAATTTGTTATTTTATATCAAGTAACGTTAAATATACGAACGTATCTGTGTATAAGTGTATAAGAGTTACCAGTCCAGCGATGAATTAAGGGCCAGAATATATATTTTTTAAATTTCATTTTAAAAAAATGATTATCAACAGTAGATTATCTAATTAAATACCTTTTTTTGCTAATAAATGCACCCACCTTTTTTTATTACATACATACAAAATAATAATGAACTTGAGCATGAGTGGTACACATAATTGCAAGCGATATTTGATGATGATGATGTTACTACATTTTATTATTATGAAAAAGTCAAATAATTTAATACTTTATTATCTTCATAACATATAAACATTGTTCCTTGAGTTTAGTGTAACAAGGCTGTGTCGCATTATGGGTAGCTTTTTCAACTACGTATTTGAATATGAAGCTCTTTCCAATATGAAATTTTATATCCTCTTAGAACATACATACTATATAAGAAAAATGGATATAAGAAAGGCATGTATTTAATGTTACAACTTTAAATCTACGTTTTTCTATCAAAGTATTCGAAATTGCTAACAAAAATACTGAATTGCACACTAAATTTGCGCATCAAATAAATCAAATATACTATACTCTTTGATCTTTAAAGCTCAACTATTTTACTGAATGACTAACTGTTAACTTATAGTAAATCTAATTATTATTTTAGTGCAACAATATATTTAATCTGTTTTTTTGGAATCCATCACCTATTAAATTTTAAAGAACATGAGTTATACTAAATAAAACACCAGTTAATCAGTCATGTTTATTAAATTAACCTAACCTAACCTAACCTAAAATATGCATTAATTGTTATGCAATATTTAGATAATGATGTTAGTAATTCGGTTGTAATATTGGATAATTTAGTGTGCAAATCAGTATTTTTGTTATGCGGTGAGTAATTTTGTTTTAGAATGCTTATATCTGTGGTTTTAGCAAGATTTTCGTAGCAAAGTTAGATAAAAAAAGTCGCTAACTTTGATTTATTTTAAACATTTTCTAATAATACACGTTTAGTTATACAATTATTTAAATTAATATACAGTCATTTATTTGATATGCAGGTAGATTATTAGTCCAGAAATGTTGTTTGCTTAATTTTTAAATAGAGGTGCAATTAAAAATTCCCCTATAAGAAAGTATTTACTTAGCGAAGTGGATATTTATTGTTATATCAAATCTAAATGTAATATAATATCTTCAATAATATCCCGATTTATCGCCCTGTTGGCTTTCGATTGTTATCTGTAATTTATAGATACAGCTCAGCGCCTTTCAGTTTTAGTATATTTTAAAGATTAACTTCCTTTATAAAGAGATTAACGCAAACATACTTCTTCAAATCAGACATAAATTTCGAGACTATTGCGTTTAAACAAATTTACCAACTGTATATGTCTGTACAGGTAAAGAGGAAATATTTTATTTTATTTTATTTTTATTTTATTTATTTTTTTAGGTGAATTTACAGTTACAATTACACAATTAGAGTTTAAACATATTAAAAAATTACAAGAAGCAATTAAAAATTCACACAGAATATTTGAATATACATTTTTGTACATAATATATGTTATATTGTCATAAGTTATTTTATATTGTTAGTTTGCAACTTTAATGAAAATTGTCATTGTACATAAATTGGTAATGTAAGCGCGTGGGTCCAGTGTTCACGTTTACTTAATTACTAGGCACTCTTCGATACACGCGAACGCCTACGTAACTATTTTAATTAGTACCTTAATTCACTTACACGTACAGTCACTTAAGGTTTCCTTTGTTTGAACAAGGGAACTAAAAAAACAAAATTAAATCTTTGTCATTGCTTCGTTTTCATTTTGTTAGATTTGATTAAATTCATTACTTCGTTAGATAATAAGATCATTTAAATATATTTAAATTACAAAAAAAAGGAAAAGCCTTTTGTAGGATTTGTTAAAAGCATGACGTAATATCTGTGTACGCATGTGTACACTTACTCGATATGTTAAATAAATAAACGTCTCACACTCATCGGCCCCCAGTATGATGTGAATCCTGTGTCGAAGATACACACACAATACACAAGCACAAACGCCCAGACAACGACAAACATCTGAATAGTCTATACAAATATTTGTCATGTGCGGGGATCGAACCCGCGATCGCTAGCGTATCAGCCGTTGCTGTGACCACTGCGCCAACTCGTCGTGCAATATTATTAAGCAAATACTGTTTAGGATTATATTATACGGTCTTGTGTGTGTATATATGTACGTATGTTTATATATGTATGTATGTATTATACAATATATTTACTGTCCTTATTTTTTCCTCTTGCTTTACTGTATCACGCCAGTAACATCATCACTTACCACCATGGGTCGACTGGAAGAGACCTCTCGTAAAGATAAGTTCGTACTTATAAACTTTTATTTTAATAAAAAATTGCAAATATTATATTTCCATGACTTTGTTCAGATGGTAACAAAAATTTCTTTTATTTTAATTAGTAAAGTCAACAGTTGATTTTCTGTTTCAGTAATTTAAATGAAATCGTGTTTAATTACTATCTTTTCTTATATGTATAAGATTGCGTGTGACACGGAGGCTGTGCTACATGGGAACATGCGTCGGATCAGATGGCCACCGATTCACAACTGCATATGCGTCACAAACCGTGTATGATTAATTTATATAATAAATCAATCACAATGCAGTACGCGAATTTTATCATTTATTTTAATTATAAAATATTATTATTCAATTGCAATTTTTGAAATGCACTTACTAATTCAATACAATAATTTACCGGGCCAAATTTTTACACTTTGTAAGTTATTTAGGTACTTAAACATTTTCGTATTAAAAAATAATCGTAGATATTATTAATTTTAAATAACAAATATAAAAGTATAGTCCGACGTCTGAACACAAAAGTTTATTCAAATTCTATAGTAGTATGATATAGTATACATGATATATGAGTATTTTAAATTCAGGAAATTCTGATAAACAAAATTTACGTCAATAATTACTGGCAATACAATTCAATAAATTTTTTAACAAATCAGTCAATAAATTTGCATTATTATTTAAATTTTGACATATAATCCATACAAATTACGACAATATTAAAATTAGATAAACCAAAGATAGGTAATGTTTTCATAAATTGCTCTTCCTTTATTACAATAACTAGCTGCTGCCCACGACGTCGTCTGCGTGAACGCTATTAGATTACACGTTGTTACAGAACGCGTTGAAAAAATAAAGGTTCACTGCTCGTTCCCCGTAGGTGATAGCGTGATAATATGTAGACTATATGTTGACCCGACTTCTTAATGATATTCGTGCCAAATTTAAAGTAAAACCATACAGTACCTTTTGAGTTTATCCCGGAAATACATACAGACAAACAGACAAAAATTGTAAAAACTATATTTTTGGATTCGGTATCGATTGTAGATCACACCCCAAGTATTCTTTAAAAAAAAATATTCAATGTACAGTTTTGACTTTCCTACCATTTTATTATATGTATAGATTAACATTATGTTTTACATGCTTACCTTCCTTAATAAAGATGACAAAAAACACTTAGAAAATCGGCCTATTAGATCCTAATATTATTGTTTCAAGTAAACAAGTTTTACAGTTGTATAATATGAAATGTAGAGATTATATTACATCAAGAGTAAAAAGTAAAAAAGAAGTGGCAACATTCGCAAGTGATTGTGTGAAATGAGTCTCTTAAGCGTGATTGTCACTTTCTAACGCATGCATATGAAGAAAACATAATTAGCATTATTTGTATGATCTTTGTTTACTTAAGGGATATTTGTCGCACATTAATTATATCTTTGTCATTAATTGTGTTAGTTCACTTAATTGAATTCGAAATCAATTTCCGATTATGGTTGTGTAAATATTAATGTATTGATTGAAATCTTACTTTTTTATTGGTTTTCAAACTTATCTTTTATATATAGGAATGTAAAAAACGTGCATTGCCGTATAAAAATCAATTTGAAATTTATATTTGACGTACTTAAATGAACATATTAATAAATAGACTATTATCTTTTCTCGGAACAACGTGTGACTTCTTTTATATTTTAAAAGATTCGCGCAATAGAGTTACTTTTGAAGCATAACTATTAAGATTTTGTTAGTTATTACTAGATATAAATAAACAATGTATTTACGGTGCATTCGGTTTGAGGCTGCTTCGCTAAGCAAAAAAAAAACGCACTTAGTATCAAAGTTTACACAAAAAAAAAATAGTAAAATAAATTACATATCTTTCCAAAAGAAATTTACGCTTAGAGCTTGTTTTGTTTGAACTATTTTTTATTAGTTTTACTCTTATATATCTTACGACTGTACGCGTAAAATTTCGAGACATGTACATAATTATAGAGATGGACAGACGGCTTGAGGAGAGTCGCCGAAAACTGTTGGATGGAGGCGGCCTCGAACCGGTCGCTTTGGAGGTTGATGGGGGAGGCCTACGTTCAGCAGTGGACATCCAATGGCTGATATGATGATGATGATGATGGTGACATAATTATGATAAAAAAATATAGTAATATGTGTGCCGTGCGGTGACCTTCAGAGAAGGATAGTCCCGACCTCTTTCTTGCCTAGGTACCGTAAAAGACGACTAAGGCCATAGTGGTGCGATGAACTGTACATGAACCAGGCGATGGGCAGCAGCGTCACCTTATCCTGCCATAACATACTGCACTTACCAACCAGCCTGCCAAGAGTGGCGAGTATTGGCCTGGGTAACGGTAAGGTTAGGGATGCTAAGAATCTCCGGGTAAGATTCCGCTATCAATCGCTATGAAACCTGGCCCTGGTCACACATAACATTCGTACTTTGAAAACGTACGTCTAATGAAAACATTTAAAAACAATATGGCACCGGGCAAGGACGGTATTGCGTCAGAGGTTCTGAGAGCAGGTGGAAAATCAGTATTTAAAGCCATTCAGAAGCTTTTTAATAACGGGTGTAACGCCAGAGGTCTGGGATAGACGCATGGTTGTGCTCTCCTTCAAGAATAACGATAACACCTTTTGAAGAGTTTCAGGCCCATTTAGCTTATGAGTCACGCTTATAAGCTATTTCTATGGTCATTACTAACCGTCTTATGGGCAAGTTTGATGACTTGCAGCTCCCGAACAAGTCGGTTTCCGAAAAGGCTATAGCATATACCATACTATAGACTACATACAAAAGCTGCAGCAGATTATACAAAAGACCGAGGAGTATAATCGGCAATTTACTTGACTTTTGTGGACCATGAAAAGGCCTTCGATTCGATCGAAAATTGGGTGGTATTGCAGACTTTCCAGTGGTGCCACATTGACTAGCGGTATATCGAAGTGCTGCAAAGTTTGTACAATAATGCTAGAATGTCGGTTCGAGTACAAGAGCATAGCACGAGAGCGATTCCAATGCAGTGAGCTATGAGACAAAAATATGTGATCTCTCCGAAACCGTTGCATTGGAAAACGCTTGCAATTTCCTGAAATAGAAAGGATTCGTCATCAATATAAACGGCGAGTTTAACACTCACCTTCGATTTGCTGACGATTTTTGTTTATGGCGGAATCCCTGGAAGACCCCAAAATTATGTTCAGTCACCTCAATGAAGTTTTCTAGCAAGTGAGCCTTAAAATGATCATGGACAAGACGAAAATCATGTCGAATGTCCATGTCGTGCCCACGACAATATCTTGATTATTGACGTGTACATCCTAGAATAAAAGATCCAATTTGGTAGATCCGACTTGGAGAGAGAGGTTAACCGTCGAATTCAGCTAGGATGAGCAGCGTTCGGATAGTTAAAAAATGTCTTTTCATTCGTTATACCTCAGTGCCTGAAGTCGAAAGTCTTAAACCAATGTGTGTTATCAGTGATGACATACGGATCTGAGACGTGGTCTCTGGTGGGGTGGGGCGCCACGGGATCGCTTTCGCATGCAACCGTGACGCCCCGAATCCATGTCGTACCTACCCCTATATCAGTTGGAAGTTCTACTCTCGTTGACGAGTACATCTACTTAGGACAAAACGTACAACTTGGTAGATCCAACTTCGAGAGAGAACTCAATCTTTGAATCCAGTTAGGATGGGCAGCGTTTTGAAAGTTTAAAAAGTCTTTTCATCCGTCATACCTCAGTGCCTGAAGTCGAAAGTCTTTGATCCATGTCTATTGGTACCAGTGATGGCACAAGGATCTGGGACGTGGCCTCTGACTATGGGTCTTTTAAGCAAGCTCCAAGTCGTATAGCGAGCGCTAGAGAGGACTATGCTTGGTATTTCTCGGCGAGGTCGAATCAGAAATAATGAGATCTGCAGATATATAAAGGTTGCCGACAAAGCCCAACGGATTTGCAAGATGAAGTGGCAGTGAGCAGGTCACATAGCTCGTAGAACCGATGTCCGATGGAGCAGAAAGGTTTTTGAGTGGAGACCACGTACCGGTAAGTGCAATGTCAGACGGCCATCTGCGAGATGGACAGATATCTTGAGGAGAGTTGCCGGAAGCCATTGGATGGAGATTGCTGCGAACCGGTCGTTCTGAAGGTCGTTGGGAAGCCTACGTTCTGTAGTGGACATCCAATGGCTGATATGGTTATAATGATGATCATTGTGTCTTTAAAAATTTTTTTAACTTTCAAATGCTTAAAGATTTTTTTAGATATTTAGGTAAAATGGAAAAAATATAATACATATAAAAATACATATCTTTATGAAAATCCTTATATTTCTCTTTTTATTTAAAACTAGAAAGAATTGTTTAAGCTCTGCTATTTCTATAATTCACTAGAAACGAAATGTCATTTATTATATCATTATAACGTAGCATAACATTTTTTTAATACAAGCTTAGAATATCTGAACGTAGTCCTTACTGGAAAGTTTTGCTATAGTTTTTTAATTTTTCAAATATGATATATCTTATATGCACTTCTAACGTTTTTTCAACATATATTTTTTCAATATATATACGAGTACATTCAAATGAACTCTTTAATGCGACCTTTAGTTATGCTAAGTGAGCACGGCTTGTTGCACATCATAAAACATTTGAAATCTGTACATTCTATAGGTATTTAAAATGTCTGAAAAGATGACTTCACTAACAATAAACGTAAGTTTTTTTAAGTTATTTAAATCGATACTGTTTTTGTAAACAAAAAATGAGTTATGTTGACATTTTGAAAACTTAAATTCTAAATATATTTATATAAAACTATATAGTTTATCAATATATAATAGTATGAAAATAGCATAAAATCTACAGTAGATATCGGATATGTAACAAATGCGAAAAGTAGAACAATAAACTAATATAGAAATTCTTTTATTTACAAATATAAAATTTTCCGCCGTAAAACAGGAAAAGGAGAAGCAGTTGCTATTCTAAATATAAATAAATTTTAAAAGGAACGAACGTTCCATAAAATACCTTTTGAATTGATAAACAACGTTATATTTTTGAAACGAGATAAAAAAAAGCATTGGAACCAATAATGAGGCGCTTATAGGCTGTTACACTAAAGTATAGTTATTATCGATAGAGATATTAATATATTAAGAAAATACGTTTGTCTCTGTGTGCTATTATCACTAGTAATATTGAACGATTTTAATGAGACAGAAAAGTAATTATACGAATACACCGTTGTACCGTTGTATTGTGATGTCCATAAAAGATGACCAGCGTTGGTTTGATTCCTGTTTGAAACAGATATTTGTATAGTATTTGATTTTACCTCTGAAAGTTATCCATGCATTCTGAATATGCTTTCTAAGCTCCTAAAGCTGTTATTTTCATTATTCATAAATACCTTATGCCAATCGTAATTTATTTATGTTAGAGATTTTTTTCTTGTTTTAAGCATTATTGGTTTTTCTTTATTACTAAAAAAAGTACAATCGCTCTCTGTGAGAATGAGATTCAGACTAGAAAAGGAAGTATGTAACATTAAAGTAAAATGAAGAGCTTAGCCATAAAAACCTGATCTGACTATTTGTTAAACGTAACTAAAATCTTGTATCAATGGAATCAATTATTGTGTTAGCTGGATAGCAGGGTTTCCCAAAGAAATTTAAGTAATAGTTTTTTTTATGTTCATTTAAATAAACGAAACCTTTCTAACCATTTTAGAATCACACAGGTGTAATAATATTATTTTAGTTGTGCATATTGGTCAATCTATAAACAAATTACTAAGTTAATAATTCTCTTCATAGGTCTGCGAATATATATCATCGTTAAGTTATATATGTTATATACAGATTTTTTAAGTCACGTCAAAATGTCATCTAGATATTTTCTTTTTTAAATATTATTTGTAGCATTTATATTTTGTCAATAGTGGTAGTATTTTCACTATGTTGCAAGATTTCTAATGAGAATGAGATTGAAATTAGCGTTTCTTGAGGTGTAACGAATTAATATATTTACAAAGTATTAATTTTATATTATGTGATAGTGAATATGTAAGTAAAGTTTCTCTTTGCCTTATTAATATTAAGAATTAAATTTTTGTCATATTTCATTGTACTTTATCAGTTCTTTGATAAAATAGTGTACTGTACTATAATAATTTGTAAGAATTATAAGAGTATATTTTATGAGTAATTTACTGTAGATAAAAGCGCAGACGTTTATTTTATAAACATTTCTCGTAGCTCCAATGAATAGTTTTAAATTATCTTTAACTCAGTATAAGCTCCATTTATATAATAACCATGTACCTTTGTACATTTCTATTTATGTTTATTTTGTATTCATGCTCCAGTTTTTAAAGTATTCAGATTAGAGTATGGCTATTTAATCATGGACTAAAATTTAGTCTATATTTTTAATTTATATGTATCTTTAACGAATTCCGCGTAAAAAACTTAGTGTATAACAATTAAACTAATTAATCAAGCCTTGTTAATGTGACCCACATTTCTCAACACGTTGTGTAACTTCTTTCATTACAAATAGTAATTATAAACCCAACCTTTAAATTAACAATACGATATTGAAACTGTTAGAAATATAAAAAAAAAATTAATAAACTAGAAATACAATTAAAAGAAGGTTAACAGAACTTTAGCTAATGCCATGTTCTAATGATAATTCTCTTGCAGAACACGTAGCGATAACAGGATCCAAATAGTCCAGAGAACTCGTGAGTGAGGAGTATGGACATATATAAACATAAATGAGTGGGAGAGAGATGGGTATAATAGCGTAACCTTTCGCTAAAGCGTTCAGCAGGTAACAACGGAGGACAAAAAGTGTTATTGTCAGTGCGCTAGAGAACGTAGTGAGAGCATCATCGATAGGTCACTGTTTGAAATTATTGAGTGTTTGTTACAGTATTAAAAAGGGGCTCGCAAGATGGCGTTTAAATCGTCGATCGGTGTTATATTGGCATGTCTAGTTGGTAAGTTGATTTTCATATCGAAACGCTTTTGTAGCTTTTTAAGGTGTTTTGGATTTATATATATTATAATTTTTTCTGTCATAAAAACACCTTTTATATATTTGAATTTACTTTGTTGATTTAGCTTATTAGTATGTTAAAGTTCACACACACACATATATATATATATATATATATATATATATATATATATATATATATATATATATATATATATATACTCGTATACATTAACATACGTTTACATTGACATATCTTGCTATTATTTAAACCGTAATGCTTTTTGGATCCTAAATAAGAATATTTTAATGCATGATTTTTGTAATAACATCACATTCAATTACTTATATTACTAGTGAAGGTAATTTAAAAACACATTAACAAATAATTTTAAATTAGCTTGACAGAAATGAAAGCATACTTAGAATTCGGAAAATATTTTGTCAATGTTAAATATGTATTTCGTAAGTTAATTTAAAGTTTTTCATTGGATATTATTATAATGAAAGTTTATTACGGGTGTGGTAAGTCTTCAAGGTTACTGTTCAGTGAGGGTATAGTCAAATGAAGTGTTCGATCAGGAATAAGTTGTTACGATACAGATTATATATATATTCGTTATTAATTTCCCGCTTCCAAACCGGACCTTAAGAATGTAGAGCTTGAATTAATTAGAGTAAGCCGTAACAGTTCATTATGCAGAGGTTCATTTAGGAGTAAATAAAACATCGTAAAAAAAGTTCAAAAGAAAAAATGGAATAATAAATGTATATTAAAAAGTTTATAAATGGAAAACAATTACTTTTAGAAGTCAAAAAAGTGTTTAAAAATTCACAAAATATTGAAATGACTGAAACTTATCTAAAAATATAATTCATGAATTTAATAATGTATTCATTTATTTATTAATTAAAATAAAGCTATAACGAAATGCAAGTAAAAAAAAAAAAAATTTTCAAATATATATTTTCAGTTTTTATTCTTAAGAAAAAACCTAATGAAGTAAAACGATTATGTATATCATCTGTAATGTATTATAACGACAGTAAAATATGGATCCAATGCCAACTAAATTTGAACATAATGTCACTTTGGTTGAGTTTAGGCCCAGACTTAACTTTCGTTAAGTTAGGTAACAGAGAAACGGTACAGATGATTGCTTAACAATTGTTTGTTCGGTTTTAGCGTCGATTACCATGTGTACATGTCAATGATAACATTATGCATGTTATGGAAAACTGGTTAAGGGTCACAAGGTCGATAGATTTTATAACATAATTCATAGTCACATGTAAAATGATTTCGTTTTAAAACTATTGTTCTTTGAATTGTAAACAATGATATTTAATTTCACCAATTATATCTTGTACTAGCTGATGCCAGCGACTTTGTCTGCGAAAACTTTAGTTTTTAAATAGGTATCGTCTTTAGATTCTTAGGAGTAAGTATATGACATTTTTAAAAACGATCACGCATATTATTTCTAATAGATGCTGCCCGCGACATTGACCTTATAGGCTTCAATTTTTAGTTTTTCTCAAAATTTATAATAGCTAAAAGTCAGCATGTATTTATTTATTATACTCTTATGTATAGATTTTTTTTAAATTTTTGTTTATTTTTGTCTAAATCGGGGATAAATTTATATTTATAAGGAAATAAAAAGGGATAGAAATACATATTATTATTATATTATAACATTATACATACAGTGCAGTACAGTACTCAGATCTACACCCGCAACTTGTAGCGTCTGGCCTATTTATTAATGGTCATAGCATAGCATATATTTACTGGAAACTGAACACGTTTAAAGTTAAAGGAAAAATCGTTAGAAATTAGCGTAATCGGCGTTAAAAAAACCCTATCGCCTGCTCCGCACCCTGTTATTATCTCTGCTTCAATAACGTTTCGTTGTAAATTGGTTACTTTTAATCTAGTACCGTTACAAAGTTGTGATGGGCTAAGATTCCTAAGGAGCATTATAGGTACGCCGACTTTTAAATTTATTATATGAGCTGGCTGTCCAGGATCACTAAGGGATATTAAAAATTCTTCAGGATAGTTGGTAGATTCTTCTTCTTCCTTGACTCTGTTAATAGATATATAGAGATAGATAGATATATTCTACATTATCGCCTGAAACAAAGCTCAGAATTTCAGCATTTATTGCTGCCGCTTGGTCTTTTCTCGGGATCAATATAACTCTTTCGCAAAGCCAGGAATTATTGTACGTTAATATTTCCGTTACGTTCCCATACACAAATGATACGAGGTCCTGAAAACATGAAACACCGTTACCAATTTGAACTAGCGGATCAGAAAACTCTTGTGCGTTTTTGTTGCCTCCAATTGGCGCTCGTATATTTACTGTTAAATTCATAGGGATTATGTAATGCCACAGTGTTGAATTCCTTAGACAGGCTCTAACTTCATCAGCCCTTGTTCCACGTGGTATGACAGGAAGAACCTTACCGAAGTCGCCATAAAAAAAAGAAGTAATACCACCGATGGGTTGGTCATTTTGCTTCACAAAAATATCACGTAAAGTTCTATCTACCAACCACCAACTTTACCATTGTGCATTCATTCCATATAATAAGATTACAATCTAGTAAAATCTTAGCTTTGTCACTGTTTCTGGAAATATTACAAATATGACTCTCTGCTCAGTCTAAGTCTATTGGAATTTTAAAAACTGTGTGTGCAGTTTTTCTCATGACAATAAAGTAGCTGCTATGCCATGCCCGATGAAGCGACAGCAAGCGTAATTTTACTTTGGCTTTGTGTCTTTGCCAAAAAAAAGGTGAGAAATAATATATTTATATACTAGCGGCCCGCCCCGGCTTCGCACGGATATTTACCTATAGTTTTAAAAATTATAAATTTATATTTTTTATCACCTACACCTGCGTCGATACTAGAAAATATTTTATAATAGACGGATTGAGTTGTCAAATCAACTTCGAAGCAAAAGCAATCCCCTTTTAACCTCGTTAGGGGATGAATTTTGATAAAATACGAAACAAGTCTTCAATCAATTCTGTTAAAGAATATTTTATGCAAAATTTGAAGTAGATTGGACCAAGGAACTACGTTGTCCCATACAAACTTTGCCCCCCTTTTTTGCCCCCTTAGGGATGGCATTTCGTAAAATCCGTTCTTAGCTGACCTCTCCTCGGCAAAAGGAATATTTCTACTAAAATTCAAGTCTCTAGGTCTTATAGTTCCAGAGATCGTAATGAATGAACTTTCGCTTTTATATATTAAGATTAAGATTATAAAACGGACTCGTTAACAGATTTATTATATGTATAAATAGTACGGATGAAACATTTGAACTGATTTTTTTATTTATTATTTTTTCAATGATGAATATCACATTTTAATAAGTACTATTATTCCCGATGAAGACAAATCCAAAAACACAAAAATCATAAAAATCGGTCCACTCGTTCTCGAGTTATAAACGGTGTAACTAACACGACTTTCTTTATATATATATAGATTACAATTTAAATAGCTATAACCATCCAACTTTGTACAATCAACATACACATAACGACCAAATATTTTAACAACAAACAAAAAATCAAGACCGTAGTACCTTAAGGTATTAAATGCAAAAAAGAAAAACGTTTTTAAATACGGGCGAGGCTCATTCTTTTGGCCGAAGTTTTGGACAGCGCGATACAAAAAATTATATTACGTATTCTGCGCCATCTATCGTATAATGGTAGAATATCTTGTTTTATATTTAGTGACATTTAACATAATTTAACATAATAGTATATTAATTGAAAATGATGTTTATCTTAAATATTAAAACGATTTCTATTCCTATCCGACATATTTAGTAAACTTTTAAGTTTAACAAAATAATAACTCAAAAATAAATTTTGTGACTTTTTAAGATTAGATACAATAAAATAAAAACTAAATTTTACTGTGAGTTATGTATAATTTTTATGTATTAAGTTATTTACATTGGTTTTGTACTTTTTACGTGATACACGTACATAAAAAAAGAGATGGCGCTGATTGAAATTAAATCGCTCTAGTACTAATTTGACGCGGCATCAAAAATTTACTTTCTTTCTTTATTTTTAAGAGATACTTAAGTACTTTATTAAATATGCATCAACAATTATACGTAAGAGTTTTTACTTGGTTGACTCATAAAACTAAATAAATGCACTACAAGATTATAAAAACTTTGTAAACAGTTTTTATTACGCTTTAATGTTTGTGAAAGTTTTTTTTAAAATGTAATTACAGTAAAAGTCTGACGTCACCTTATTTGAGTGTAATTCGTTAATTGATACTGTAAACTGTTGTTTAAATAATTTGAAACATATTAAAAAGTACGTAACAAATCGATTTTATTTATGGTATAAATTATAATTAACTATGTCGCGAAATTCATACACGAATTTGTAATCGTGTGTAACAGTTATAACATGTAAGTCTTAATTTTGACATATTGTAGACGTCCAATTGAGTTATCTATACACACAACCACCATATACGTGTCTCTCGCAGATATTAAGAATTTTTGTGGCATGTCTCTTCTCCCCGTAGCTTCGACCGTGCTATGAAACCTCTTGTGCCGCTATATGCTACCATATATTTTTCCGCCATGTTCCTTTTGATTACCTCATCGAGCTCCACCTCCAGCAGATTACAATCTTCAGAGCTTACAATCGCAGATTCGATTCACGTTCAGAGTGGATATTTGTATACAGAAATATTTATTTCTAGTTTCGGTGTCTGTCCTTGTGGGTCTCACCCATGTACCTCGGAGACCACGAAAAGTCACGGTCAAGGTAGTTATTGTTAACAACTGACAATTTGCTAATGTTAATTACTTACGTTATTTATTAGGTAGAGAAATTATACGCCGTTGTAGTCCATTTTGGTTTGATGGTAAATTCGTAAGGATTATGTACATATTCCTTTTAAAATATACTTTTAAACATTTTACATTAAAGATATATTTTAATACCAAAACTACACTCTCATTTTGTTGTGTCGTTAATTTAAATCGAGAAAAATGAACTGTAAAGAATCAAATTGTAGAAATTTTAATTGTAATAGTTTTTTCCGTTCCCGCTGTAACTATTTTCAGAATTATTTACAATATTAAAAATTGCTTCACTCGCATGAATCATATCAAATAAACTGCTTTCTCATTAACTAATTACTATATAAAATTAATGACCATCGTTCTGGTGTAGTGGTGCGAATTCGATTCCCGCTCGTGGAAAATATTTGTATTCGTAGAAATATTTGTTTGTGGTCTAGGTGTATATCATTATGCCTTTTCCCATCGTGCCTCGGAGAGCACGTAAAACCGTCAGTCGCGATCGTAATCTGTTCTGATAGGGATCGTTGCTCATGGTTGGGAAATTATCCACCACACCGAAGTGGAGCAAGCGAGAAGAAGCTTTTGCCCAGCATTTGGACGTTTATAGGTTGATTCAGCTAGGTTTAGTTCATATAAAATTAGGATTCAATACCTAAAGGGTAATTATTGTCTTTTACAGCGTAATACAATCTTTTAACTGTTAATAATATTTTTTTTTTTAAAGATAGGTGTGTATATATATAGGAAAAAAAAATGTTATGCATAAGACGGAAATAAGTTTTTTTCTTGTTTTCCTGAAATATCAATAAAATAATTCCATATTCACCGTGATATTTATTCTTATATACATGAATGCTCCGTAAGAATACTTATTATGTTTTCAACTATATACTCAGAACCTTTAGGTTTTATACTATGCTAATATTTTGGAGTAGTTTACGAAGACGAATTTTAAAATACTGTAATTTTAACTATTTTTTAATAATTATAAATTTTAATCTTCCATTGTATTCTTTAAAATTTAAACCTTACAAATTATTTTTACAGAATTAATTAGATTGAATAATATATATGGTATATGTATATAAATTTGAAATATTAAATATTCAATTATTATAATAAATATTAATAATATTTGATGCTAGTATAATTTTTGTAAATATCGAATATTTTTGAACTCAGGTTTTGGTCTCATTTCGAAATAGGAGATATGCTTAGTTTAACATAACACACAGCCTTATTTCTGTCATATTGAATTTGAAAAGAAATGAAATAGTTTTAAAACGACCTTCATTAAAATCGTATTGAAATAGGAAGTCTGGGTTGAACTCGAGTCAATGTAAACCACTAAAGCATACGTCAGGAAATGTCGTTTATGCTATAGATTGATTTTTTCTTCAATTCGCTTGCATTTTAATTCAATGTCATTATATATATATATAGCTTATAATTATAACATTTTATTTAATACTCTTTATGTACCTTTTATAAATTTTAATTAAATTTCATTAATCAATATTTTTTTAATATATAATATGTATTATAATTGCTTTGCAAAGCCATGAACGTACAGTACCGCGTTGTATGTTATTTAACAACATAATATTATAAAATCAAATTAATATTAATATTAGTGTATCAAAAATCAAATTAATGGAAAATATTTTAATGAAACAGGTATTTATTACAAAAAAGGCCACACTAAAAGTAATTTTATAATATAATGCAATAAAAATACAAAATGTTTACGATTTCATTTTGTTATTCCAGTTTTAGCATCGTCAGCAGTTCCAAAGAATGTAAAAAGGACAAAACCGGCGAATCCGCCAGCGCACGCTGCGGCTGATGCTGAACGAGACGCAGAGATCACCAACTCCTGTCCAGATGACGGTTTCTTTGCGGATGCCGAACAATGTGACAAATACTATGAATGCAGGTTAGTTTTATAACTATATTTTTATATTTTAAGATCGAGAACTCGAAGCGTCAAAAGTTAATCTAAAAGTACCCAATTCAAAATTGAGATAAAACAAATTAAAATTTTCATAATAATAGGAACTAGATGACTTTTTGCTCGGGATACCGTTGACTGTGCTCGTATTTGTAATAAAATTATCCCCCTTTATATTGCTATGTATTATATTACAAAATAGCCTATAATATTTCGTAGTAAAAAGCTTCAATAATCAAGATTATTAAAGATCAAACCAGCATATCCCACAATTAGCGCGTTCAAACAAAATCTTTAGATTTATTACATTTATTAAAATTACTATAAAAGTCATAAATATTCAATTTATTAATAATCTATGATGACTAACAAGTCGTAATCAGTATTATTGTTATATTATGTTTCGACCCCTTTTTTCAACAGGGTAGAAAGCAGAAAAAAAAAATATTTAGTTTAAGAGATATTGTTTATTTATAAATATGAAGTTATTGAATTACGAAGCTTTGGATAAAACAAAGTGATATTTTTTATTTAATATTAAAAGATGTCTGATGAGTACCATAAAAAAATTTGTTGTTTGTATAAAGCGATTATGTTATGCAAACAGCATGCGTAAGTTAAAAACGTACAAGATTATTTGTTTGCAATATTTTATTTCGAAGGTCCTTAAGCTCATACATTCCTTTTTTTATGACCGTAATTTGCGATTATAATAATGGAAAATACTTCTGTTAAAATTATTTTTCATAATATCAAATAAAACGCATCAATGAAATTGCAAACATGGGTATTGTTAAAAAAATCGGTAAATGTGCAATATTTCTTTTTAGAAATATATTATAATATTTTATGCACATTTTTCCTTGTATATTTTTATAAACAAGGAAAAAATGTTTATAAAAATGAAAAAAAACAAGTTCGAACACTACATATATAGTTAATGAGTGCTGGTAAAATTCATCAATGAGTCAACAAGTATAGCTAAACTATTTAGTTATAAATTTTTATAACTTGAAATTAGTACTTTAACAAAATTTTCTCTGGTAAGATTATATATGTATATGTTTAAATTAGCGCAGGTATCGTGTAACGGATTTGATAATGGCTGATAATTCAAAATAAAACAGTATGTAAATTGTTGTAAAATATGGAACTTTCATATTTCACCATTGGCACATTTATTTTATTGAATGAATGAATGAATTAAAATAATATTGTATTATGTTTTTTTTTTCAAAATATTACGTTCCTAGAGCAATACGAAGTTCTTTTTTTCTTTAAGTTTTGTTGTTTAATCTGTTTAAAGTTAGGTAGCGTAAATAAAATTACAATAATAAATAAATAAATAGCATATATATAAGTTATATAATTCATTTTTATCCTATATGTTATATAGAATAAATGTTTTATTTTATCACAGAAATGGAAAAATAATCGAGAAGCTATGTCCCGATGGAATGGTGTTCAATGACTACAGCCCAGAAGAGGAAAAATGTGACTTACCCTTTAACATCGATTGCTCTCAGCGCCCTAAGCTTCGTAAGTAAAATAGAAATATAGCTGCGATGAATTACTGTACTCAAATCTGCTTAGGTAAACTTTGTTAAAAAAGTAATGAATCAAAGAAAAGATGCAGTTTAAAAACAAAATCACATTTTGATTTAAATAAAATATAATTATCAAACTTTTATCATCAAAAGCTCGGAATTTATGATAGTAAATACTAAACAATGATAAAATATATTATAAGAGAAATAATGTCGATACATAGAGTGTAGTTTCAACAAGTTAATTATGAGTTCATACTATTGCAAATTTAATGATTAAGCAGTTTTAAATCTCGCTGTGTAACTAATTATTTTCAGCACCTAAACGACCGAACACATATACACTATAATTTATCTTAAGTCTTCGACAAATCCGCAAAATCATTGTAGCAGTTACAATCGTTCATATAATATTTAATCTTGCTTTTAATTACGTGGGATTAGAAATTTGAAGTTTATAAACAAGTAAAATTATTATAAAAAAGAAAAAAAAACATTCAATTAAGCTAATTACACTATTATATATTAAATTATGTAAAATTATATCATCAATTTTAAAGATTATACTTGGGAAAAAAAAATTGTTGCAACTTTTTCGCATATATAGTATCATTGTTAAAAAAGCTAAATAATTTTATGTGATACTAATTAAGTTAATTAAGTATATTATGTTTGATTTTCACTTGTAATTATTACAGTCAGTCAGAATCGTTATTCATATGTGATATATTGAAATTAAAACTTATTTTAATTTAGAATATAAAATATGTACCCAATTTACATAACATAAAAAGCCAACTTATTACAAGAGCAACGATGACTAAAAGAACAGTTGTTTGCACATACTTTTGTCAAGTTATCTGCAAATATTTAACTAAAAATAAGATGTTTGCTAAATTTATAACTATGCTAGATAATCATATATTATAAAGGTCAGTCAGCACGCGAATAGAAGTGGCACGTGTTTGCCATTTCGGTGAAACTGGTTGGTAGCATCAATATAATCACAGTCAGCTAAAGGTTGTTATTGCTCGGAACAACTTTCCAATCTCAAGGGAGCTACGGCCTTGATGCGATGCTGGAATTTATTGAAAACAGCTTTTATAGTCGTGACAATTTAGTAAAAAAATGTTTTAAAGTGATCTTAGCTCTGATTGAATATTAAACAAAGTCTGTTGTACATATTTCATATGTATTTATTTAGAATTTACAAAAACTGTTTATAATCACATTCGTTCTGGTGTAGTGGTGCGTGAAGTCACCTTAACGACAACGGTCGCGGATTCAATTCCCGCTCCGGGCAGATATTTATTTTTGTACACATATTTGTTTCTAGTCTGGGCGTATGTTCTTGTTGGTCTCCTTATCGTGCCTCGTAGAGCACGTAAAGCCATCGGTCCTGATTATTATCATAGACACTTGATAGCGACCGTTACTCATAGTAGAGAAATTATCCACCAATCCGCAGTAGAGCAGCGTGGTGCATTAAGCTTTTTCTGTAAGGAGAACAGGCCTGCCCAGCAGTGGGTTGTTTACAGGCTATTTCAGTTCAGTTCAATTTATAATCACTACCTTAAAAAAAACATGTTTTATTTCTTAATCGTAATGATATTTTTAATTGAAATTAATTATATGCTATCGCAATTATTAGATAATTTTTAAGATAATATATTCTGAATAGAATAAAAGTAATCGATGAAATAAAATCTACTTTATAGAGGAACCTATTCCCGCCGAGCATTGTCCTCGCCAAAACGGTTACTTCTCTCACTCGGACCCCAAGGAATGTGGTAAATTCTACTACTGCGTAGACGGCAAGTTCAACATGATCACCTGTCCTGATGGTCTCGTTTACAACGAGAAGACCGGAATTTGCACATGGGCGGATGAGGCAAAGAAGAAGGGATGTGGAGCTGCTGGTAGGTTGATCAATAAAAAGTTTCTTACGTAAAATTTAAATTTCTAATTGGCACTAAATAGTGGTAACCGATTATTAAAATGTATTAAATGACAAACGAGCACGTATTTCACTGACTGTTATCGTCTTCATTAAATATTTGCAGCGTTACAAGAGCTGAAATTGTATGAATGAATGGATAGGATAGCAGTCTCGCTATTAAAAACTAAAAATTGTTTGTTAGATTCATTATCTTCTTAATAAAATTATGAAATAAATATTATTTATAAATTCCTTAAATTATAGTGACAAACTTTCATATTGCAGATAATGATACTAATGAATATAATTATAAGCGAGTTTATGTAAAATTCTATCTCTATATATTACATCTATATAGTATATATGCCGTGAATCAATATGACGACCTTTATTCTCCAAATGATGAATGTTTTATTTTTCAATTTGCAGATGTATTCCAATTCGATTGTCCGCCTGTGAACGAGACGTTCGGTCTAACACATCCCCGATACGCTGACCCTGAAGATTGTCAGTTCTTCTATGTATGCATCAACGGTAACACACCACGTCGTTCTGGTTGTAAACTGGGACAAGCATTCGACGATGTCAGCAAGAAATGTGAATGGGCAAGGAAAGTACCTGAATGGTAAGAAACGACTTTTTTTACATAAAAAAATAATAGCAAGTTTTTGCTCTTTACCTGATGTGATGATTTTTTTAGTTATACTGGTTAATAGTTAATTTATAAAAATTACGGTATTACTTATAAAAAATATAGTATAACTTATAACGTTAGAAAATTATGACACCATTAATTAAAGCGCCTATTGTAAAATTAGAATTAAGTTCCACAATTTTGCGTAAAAAAATTTAACTTGTTTTTTTTTTTGTTAGCGCTGATTGGTACAAAGACCAGCTAACAGACGCCGAATTGGATGCTCTAGAAAATCCACCTACACCTAAACCTAAACCAACCGGTACTGTTTCACGCCGCAAGCCTCAGCGTCCGGTAAAAGGAAAACAGATTGAGGCTGATGAGGAATAAATTTAAGTAGTTAGGTTAATAAAGAAATTTTTTAAGTATTTTTGGTGTTTTTATGGTTATTTTATTAAAATAACCTCCAATCATGTAGTATGCTAATTACTTGGAATATTTAATAATGCTGAGATGGATGTTAAAAACCAAAATCAAAATAGAAATTTAAGAGTGGTGGATAAGATATAAAATTTATGTATTTTTTTTTTTTTGTAAATTAAAGGAACAGACATTTTTATAATCTTTAGAAATTAAATGTAATGTACTAATAAATAAATAGGAACTTTATACTCAATGGAACAGACTCAGGATAATAAGAATTCAGTGTCGGAGATTTGAAAACAGCACCAACACAAAATCCCAGATTACAATAAACATCTGTATGATCTGTAAAAACATTCCCCATCAGCTGGGATCAAACCCAAGACTGCTTAACAAGTTGCTGTTACATTGTAGTGACTGCCTCTCATCATCTTATCATCTCGTCGATGAATTATTCGCCTTCTAATAAGAATTAGAATGATGTTGAATTATATAAATAAATAAATAAAAAATACTAAATGAAACGTTTTTAGACACTTAGAAGCTTGTGTCTTAAAAATAACGTATATTGATTTTTTAAACAAAAATGTTGACAAAGATTTTCGTACTTTTAAACACTATGCATCACATATTATGTCATATCATCAACTGTCGGTTTCGATTATTTTCATAAACACTTAATAAATAAATATAAATAAATATAAATATGTTTAACATACACACACGGTCATCTGTTCCTAAGGTAGGCAACTTAATGCCTGTGTTTTAGGTAACAGTTGACTGATATACATTTTTTTAAATAAATATACATATAAATAATACATATATAAATAAATACATATTACACCCAGACTCGGGGCGGGAATCGAACCCACAACCCTGGAGCAGAAAACAGGGCCACTGCCAACTGCGCCACGGGCCAGTCAATAAACTATTACTTTTTGTATAAGCCTTTGGTAAGAAAATTATTGTAGTCCAGATGATATTTCAAGTATAATTAAAGTCCGTTGTCAGCAAAGGACAGGTCGGATGGTATTCTAAATAAGAAGTACATTAAAAACCCGGTGAAATCTTAGAAAAGGATGATAACATTTTAGTATAATGTGATTCCCGCCCGGAATAAATATTTTGTATATGTACAAATATTTAATTCCGGTCTGGGTGTATGTCCTTGTGGGTCTCACCACCGTGCACTCGGAGAGCACGTAAAGCTGTCGGTTCTGGTTGTTATCATAGACACTTGATAACGATAGTTACTCATGGTAGAGAAAATATCCGCTAACCCGCAGTGGAGCAGCGTGGTGGATTAAGCTCCAACCCTTCTTCTATATGAAGAAGAGGCCTTCGCTCAGTAGTGGGTTATTGACAGGCTGATACAGTACAGTACAGTACTGGTTAATATCTTCCGTATCGCTAACGTCAGTTAGCCAACGAGATCAGAAGATTTAGCGCATTAGATTTTTAGGGCTGATTTATTTCTTAGATTAGTAAATAATCGGATAGAATACTATAAACTAAATTTACAGGCTGATACAGTACAGTACCTACTATAAACTAAGAAACCAGCCTTTTTATAAATTTTTAGAAATATGCATTAATCTAAATAAATTCTAGTTAAAGTTATGATTGTAATTATCAATTAGATTTTTGAAAAAATATCTTAAGAATTAAAATTATAATACATATAATTAAATAAATATTTATCACAATGAAAGATAAAATGATATAGCCAACTTAATTAATTTTTAATTTCTTTATTAAAATAACTTTAGGTAATTTCTGGTATCAATCTCACCATTACTTCTAAACACTTAAGAAAAAATATATATTTCAAATTTTAAACATTTTATTATTTAATATTTAACATATATAATATTTTTCTATTTACAGTCATAAATATTTACATTGTTTTGTTTAATAAAATATATAAACAAATATTTTATTATAAATGTTACTGTACTATGGTAACTAATATCACGCAAATCATAGGCATATAATCTAAACTTTATATTGTTCATATTATTGATTTTCTTTTAAGTAGGAATTTAAAAATCAAGAAATTTTGTGTAAATAAATAAGGTATCGGTGGAAAGATTTTTCCAATTTGTATTTTGAGTATTACAAAACGAAAACGAAAAAAAGATAATTGTGTTCTTTTGACAAATAATATATATATATATATATATATATATATATATATATATATATATATATATATATATATATTTTTTTTATTTTTAAAATAGATAGAGCATCTTAAATGATCACTATATTTAAACACGAATTAATACTTCTTGTATCTTTAAAACTAAACCATAGCATTTTTTCATATATCTAGGGATACATTTAATTAGTCGCGGATAAAGGGATCTATTCGTTTTCGTTTTATAATAGTTTTGATAGCTTAATGAATTATGCGTGCGCGCAGTGTGGTACTAATTCAGGGTCTTCGCATGTTAGGTTCTGGTCGTCGAAGACCTTGCCTTCTTCACAGGTGATGAGACGAGGGTTGCCTTCTACGCAGGTGATTAGTCTATGGCAGTCTCCAGGCACAGGGAAGCGAGGGAATGGCCAAAACTTGGCCGATTGAGTATTTGCTGGTACTTTAGTTGGGCACTTGAAGCCGACTACAGCTATTAACAAAAAATAAGTTAATATGATAGATATTCATTTATTCATATAATAGAGAAATTCAATAAAGAGTCTCGACAAAAATGTGACTTAAGTAATAATTTTGGTGAAATAGTCCATATTTTTTTTTCAATAGTTTTCATATACTTCATACATAATTGAAAATGTAGCTTGATACACTTTAAATAGGTTTTTATAGGTAGGTATACCTGCTAAAATGTCATATCAGAAAAACTTAAAATTAATTTTATATTAATAATACAAATATAAAGTTTGGCTTCAGGATTCATTTTATTTATAACATTTGAAAGGCGACAGAAAAGAAAAGTCTAGAATAAAGATTAAGTTTATAGTATTTCGTTACTAAAGTGTCGCTTATTTTTTTTTTCGTTTTTAATTAATTTATATAAAGTATAAATAAATAAATTTCACTTATACAAAAGGAATTCTTACACAAAATCTAGTAATGTAGGATAGCTGATACACTAGATATAATGTTTTTCTCGATAAAAAAATAATATTCGGTTATATCACCTAGGAAAGTAACAGACGAAAAATATTAAATTACCTTCAGGGTTACAAAAAGGTTGCAGGAGATCAGGCCAGTTGCAGCCGTGGATGCGTTCGTCGTACACAAGACCGGGTGTGCAGGGCTCTTGTTGCGGTATACCAAAAGCGCACTTGATATAACTGGTAGAGCATTCGTTGCTGTCCGGGTAGATACCGAATTGGTATTCGCAACCGGGTGTTGAGTAAGGCGTTACTGAAAATAAGATATAGTAGTGTTTCAAACCTATAATAATCTATAAAAGATAATTTTTTGTTTATTTATATATCGCTACAATAAGACCTCTATTCATTTTTTTTTTCTGTTAAGATAATATAATCATAATCTAATTCTGCTAGGACTGGAATTACTCATTGTTTAGATCGAATCCCTTTTCTTAATTAAAATAAATAAAGTTAGTACAATATGCACACAAGAGTGAAATTTTAATTTTTATAAACATATCAGAAATATTTCTAAATGAACTTACAGTCAGCCTTCCTTTCCCCACATTCAACAGCCCAGTGATAATTGCAGTGATTATGTACAGCGCCTTTACCGTCGAATAATAGACCATTCTCACAGGTCTCTACGGTGAGTGTTCCGTTTGTACACAGGAAGAATTGGTCGCAGAGCTCGGGGTGGGCGTAAGCCTGAAATTTATAAGAATATGTATGTATTTATAAAGTTTACTATATAGGTAGTCAGTATTTAAGTAATGTGCCAGTTTACAAGTGTTTTAATGGATAGTGCAGCTACCAAAAATCTACATAGTTTAAAAAAAATACGGATTACTTCAAACATATAAATGATATAATTACTAATAATATATGCTATTTAAAAAATATGTATGTTATGTATAATAAATTTTAAATTTGTATACTGTTTTAAATTAATTACCTGTACTCCATGTTGTTCAGGACAGCTCGGTCCATTTTGTAGGAGAATTCCCGCATGAGCTGTAAAATAGCAAGAATATATTTGTAAAATACAACCATAAATTATAACATTAAAGTAGGAAATTTAGTTACTTTTAATTTTGAAATTATGATATACTGTACTTTTATCGTGTAAAATAATTACAGATAGGTATTTGTTACGAGAATGCTATGGGACTGTGGAATAATGAGTCTTTATTTTAATTTATATTAATTTTAATACTTTCGAAATTTGTAAAGTAATGCAAAAAGACGCAATTATACTAACGTAACTTTCTATGTACCTAATTTTAAATGACTTGCGTAATATTATTAATTTATTATTAACATAAATGTAAAAATATTATTTAAATTGCATACTTCAATTCACTTTCCGGTGAGTATAATTACTAAAAATAAATATAAAATTAAAATAAACTGATGGGTCTGATGATAGCATGAAATTCTGAAAATTTAAAAAAAGGAGTTAGAATGTTTGTAAGCATGGATGGAATAGTGGAATTAGTTATTTTTTCACGAAAATTCTACTAGAGTATTTGTGAAAATGTTGGTTTTAAAGTTATGAAAGTTATGTGCCTAAAACCGCAGGAGATGCGACTTACTTATATTAATTTTGTACTAGTATAATATATAATATAATAATATTTCTGTATATAATCAAGCACGTAAAACTTTATGAATAGTTTTATCATCTTTTACAATAATAATAAGTTGAGAATAAAAGTTAGAGTACTATATTACTGGTCCTTTTAACTTTTAATTGTATCTTCCGATTTCACAGCACATGGTTCCTTCATTCATTCAAAAGGTATATATGCAGAGAGTGTGTATGTGTGGTCATTAGAGGTTACTTTCATTACGGGTTGCGTTCAAACGTTGCGTGGCGGTTGCGTAACCCTGACGTGAGGTCGATAGTTGCTGTTAATTATTAAATTAGACAATTATTTTTACTTGATTTCTTCCACATGAGGTCGCGTATGATTAGTTCTTTATAAAACTCTTTGTAATATTAATATATATATATATATATATATATATATATATATATATATATATATATATATATATATATATATATTGGATTAATTAACTAAAATTGGATGAATATAAATCGTATTTTGTACTATTTAGAAGTAATTATTTTTCATTTGAAAGCAGGTTCTATTAATAATTTGACACTTATAGAAGCTAAAACTTTATATTAGTGTAATAAGAAAAGCTAAGCTAGTTACGAGATATCAAAAGGTTTTATTACAAAACGCGTAGAATGTACATCGTTTCTAAATAATAACAAAGTATTTATGGTGAAAATATACATATATGGATTATTTAAAATTTTCCTTATTGTATATTAATTTTCCTTTATTCCTTCGTTTAGATACAAAAAAAAACCTTAGTTGATATAAAAAAGTAGATAATAAAAAACGTAATCTTCAAAGAAATTAGTAACTAATCATTTTGTTATATCTAGCTGTGATATGCGCATAATTGAATGGACGTACTCGTACACATGTTATTACTCGTAATAAAATGTTATTAACATTTTAACACCTGTAATCCATTCTATAACAAGCATGATATTATACTTGTGTATAGTTTATAAGTACTTTGTACGCATAATAGTATCTCGTTATACATTAATGATCTTTTTAAACGAATAAGGTTTATGTCGTCCTGATTCTGGTTGTAATTTAGTTACGAGTTTGATAAAAAAAATAATTTTATGTTTTTATTAATATTCGATTGATTTATATAAATATTACAAACGTAAAAGTTTGTGTGGATTAATGGACTCATTGACGATATAAATTGAATAGTTTGCGATAAAACTTTGAAGACATAAATAAGTTAGCACGTGTCGTAAATTTAATTATATACTAAAACTACCATGGAATAAGGTATCTCATATGCATTGTAAAAGTATGGGGCATAACGAATACTTAGTACTGTAAAGTTAACTCACACATTAAGAACACAATTACAATTAAATAATTCATTTATCAATTTATCTACTCGTAGAATGCGCAAGTAAATACTATAATAATTTTAAGTATTTGATAAAATCGTTTGTGATGAATCAACGTCAAGAATATGAATAAATTCAGAATTTACAGTACAGTTACAAGAAAAAGTATAGTGTTACATTAATTTAAGATGTATAAAAAATCTTTTATTTCAATATTTTGTTACTGTAGGAGATGAATACGACGTTCAATAGAGAAATAAGACAATATTTCTTTTTCTCGTATTATCCTCAATTATGTCAATCAATTAAAGGATTTAGTATATATTTTACAGAATTATCATTGCTTTATAAATCTCTATAACTTTTTACATGTTAATTGGCTTAAACCCCCTTTGAATTGTGATTCCTTTAAATGAGATAATGCAATTATTATATTAAGACTTATACATAATGTAAAAAAAATAATAATAACAGCTATTTGTGTATGATATGAAATGAAGTAATGAAACCAATTCAATTTATAACAATTATTTATAATTAAATTGATTTCCGGGTTTTTTAAGGTATTTAAACTAAATTTGATTGTGTGATTGACTGTACAAAGTTCGTGTTCGAAGTTGGACTTAAGAGTAGTCACGATATCGTGTATATCGACCATCACATCACTCACTTTTACTTTTCTAAGAGAGATAAATACGAGTACAACTGTACTCTCATTAATACGTAACACAATGTACGTATTGTATTGTAATGTTTATATGTACTCATACACATATTTTAGCTTTATTTTTTTTAATTATTTCAATATTAACTGCCATTGTTTTAGAGCAGTGATTCCCAAAGTGGTCTATATCGACCCCTAGGGGTCTATGACAACCTGCAAGGGGTCTACGTCAGCGAAAAAAAATTTTAGGGTCCATGAAATGAAAATGGGGGTCCACGATAGTGGATCTCAACACATACACTGATAGTAGGTATACTATCTTATAATATTAAAACATATAGGTACATTATTTATAAAAGTACCTATGAAGTAAAAAAATTGTTATATATGTTTATAAAATTGTGTAAGTTGTAGGATGTTGATATTCGCTTTGTGGTCGCAATACATTTTGAACTTGTAAAAACCTGAGAGTCAACTAAAAATATTGACTTATTGCTTATGTTATTTTATTTATAGTTTATTTTATGTTTATTTAATGTTACGTATATTTTACATAACAGATACAAAATTTTATTTTGAGTAGTTTTAATTTAAATTCAATTAATAAATGTATAAATTAACATGTGTCTTTACTTTAAGTTTTTAATACTAAACTTCACTACAGTTAGAAATTTACAGGAAATCAATATCAGGTAAGTACCCAACACGGAAAAACATGGCAAGCGGTCTACGACAAAAAAAAGTTTGGGGAACTCTGTTTTAGAGGAATATTATGAGTACAATTCAGATGTTATGTAATAACTCAAGATAATTAAAAAAATTCGATCTGATGAAACTTTATTCTCGTGGGTCAAGTTTTAAAATTTTAACAAAAATTGACAGTAAATTTTGCAGATACTACGTCAATTATTAGTTACTTTAACATAATTAAATTTTATAAATAAATAACATTACATTTACGAAGGTTATGACGATTATTAACTTTTATTACAAATAGGAATTTTAAACTAATATTATATTAATGTGATAAGAATAACTTTTATATCTATAACCTTGCTACATTTAATTTTATGTATTAAATAACTTCGTCAGTCAAACATTAAATTGTAGAAACAATAAAATGCTGCAATTTTTTATGTGTACATTATTTTCGAGTCATTAAAGGAAATCATAATATAAAGTCGATTTTATAACATTAAATACAATGCATATGTGGTGTTTATTTTAATATTTTATGAGTATTAATTTATTTATAAACTTGATTAATGACAGGTTGGTGCAATGGTAACAGGAACAGGTCGTTGTGCTGGTGGTCGCTGAGATCCCCCTTCACGACAATCAGTGTGTCAGTCAGTACGTTTGTATAGGTCATACAGATATTATTAATTCTCAAAATATCTTTTAAATAAAGATATAAAATAAACATATACCATTTCTTACCATTGTTATTTTTGTCGTATATGAAGCGTTGTTTTAGCGCTCAACGCATGTGGAGCGAGCGAAAGTAGTACTACAGTGGTCAACCTTGGTCTATACGCAATGGTCTACGGTGTAATGCTGTCAGATTAAATCACTATACTAGATCGTATCAATAAAACTATTTTACGTAATTAAAGCCGTCATAATAATTTTAGCGTCTCTCACGCAGACGTTATGTTCAAATTTACTACAAAGGCGATATTCATGCAGATTTGTTTCTTGACTCTCAATTTTAGCCTTTCTTTATAATTACTGGCATAAAAAGAAAAAAGTCATTTTATAGATTATTAAAGAAAGAAAAGAAAATTATTATAAAAATCTAAGAAATCTAAAATATTATGGATTTTAGACCAAAAATACGCATTGAATTACTCATAAAGTAGATTAATGAAACGAGTATTTGGATTAGATATGCGACAATCTTGTTCGATTAACATAATATTCTTCCCATTATTGATATTACGGATGTTCTATAAAAACTACTTTTGTATAAATACTAGTACTCCTTTGGTTTTTTTTTTTAAATTAAATAAAAATTATATGTAGTTAATGTTATATGTTATATCTTGTAAATATCTATCCTTAGCTCCACTACGGGTTGGCGATTACACATAATGTAGAGTTGCTTCTGAAATATGCAGGCTTCATTATGATTTTTACCTCCACCGTTGAGGAATTCTAAATTGAGGACTGAAAAGTCATCCGTGTTCGTTTAGGTTGAACCCGTATTCGTTAGGTAACTCTTATCTTAGCTCTACAAATTATATTAATTTATAATATTTATATATATTATGACAACCTTTCTGCTTTAAGGCCAGCGATCGCGAGTTTGATTTCCGCTCGGGGCAGATATTTGTATTTGTGCAAATATTTGTTTTTGTTGAACTGGAACCTTTGGAGTTCTATGGGGGAGGCCTACGTTCAACAGTGGACATCCAACGGCTGATATGATGATGATGATGATGAAATACTTGTTTCTTTTCTGGCCGTACCTATTTCCTTGTGGGTCTCCCCACCGTGCCTCGAAAAGCACGCAAAGCCGTCGGTCGCGGTTGTTATTATAGACATCTGATAGCGACCGTTACTCATTGTGGGGAAATTATCCGCCAACCCGTAGTGGAGCAGCGTGATGAATTTTAGCTTCTTCTGAATGGAGCTCTAACCATTATTCTATATGAAGAAGAGGCCTTCGACCAGCAGTGGGTTGTTTACAGACTGATCTAGTTCTGTTCATAATATTTATAACTGTCAATATTTTTAACTTCTTATAGTAAATATTTATTACAATACTAAAGTTTTTATTTTACTAAAAACTTGCTAGTTGCAAGTGAAAATGAAAAAAAAAGCATTGCTGGGGGAGAGAAAAACAACATTCAAATTCAAAGAACATTCAAATATTTGTAAGCGTTACTTAAATGTTTTTTTTTTATCATTCTATAAATATCATACTAACAAATTAAATACATATTAAATTAAATTTCTATATTTTTTTTACTGTTTATAGTAAAAAAAAAAATGAAATAAAAACAATAATCGTATATGTGTAAAATTGACAACGTTTTTTCTCTTTGAATATAACTATATATATATTACACTCAGTATTACATATTGTGTCAAGTCATTTATGCTCAAAACATTTATTAATGAAAGTCACTCTAGCTCATGCTCATCGAAAGTGGAAGAGTTGACTATGAATACACGATTACATATTGTGTGTATTTATTTTATACAATACTTAACACAATGAGAAATTCCTAACAAAACGTGAAACGTTTTCAACACGTCATAGGTCGTATAAATCTAATATTCGATAACGAGATTGCACAAGAACGGAAGACGCAGTGAAACCTGTTTACATCTCGTTGCGTTATGTAATGTGTTGCGGTACATCTTCTGCGGATTATCGTAACTTCACTGTTACGCTCATTCAACAACAAAATGTATATAAATACTATATGAACGGTTTTTGTATATTTGATAGATAAAGTCTGTCAAAAAAAAAGCTGAATCTGAATTCATCAACACGGAATGTTAACATTGCAACAGAGATCGTTAAACTACGTGCGAGTATTAGTGCGCTTATGCAAATTAGACATTTCACAAAAAAATTAAATGAATTTTTAAAAGTCACAAAATTGAAATAACGAGACATATATATAAATATATATATCACCATATTCAGCTCTACATATTTTTTTCGCAGCTTTTTCTAAAACAAAAAAAAAACAAAAATTTAACTGTATAGTTATAAAATTATTTTCAAGTATCTAACCGAGTTAATATATATGCCATATATAAAGGTGGTGTAACAATGATTAAGAAATACTAAAATTGGTTTTGAATTTCCCACGGTTTTTTGAATATTTCTTATATCGTAATTACTACTTTAGATAGTTATACGGTACAATTATACGTTGAGGGTAAGCAAGAAAAGTTTGAATAAATTTTACTCATATTTTCCCCCAGAAAAAGCTTAATGTCAAAGCCAAGTGGATCTGATATGCTACTGTACAGAGCAAATATTTACCTACATATATTCGTATCTATACTAAACAATGCAACTCAATGTTGGAATAATTAAAAAATCTACATAGATTCATTTACATAGATTTTTTAATTATTCTTACTTTACTTACTTACTTTAATTATTATTATAATGTTTACTGATTTTTTTATATAAAAAATTTATTAAACTGTAAACAATATAAATACTCAAAAATTATACAATTAATTATAACTTCGGAAAGTGTAACTTGCAAATCGAATCCATATTTGATAAGATATACAATAGGATCGGTTACGTGTTTAGATTCAGAAACAGTATCTTCGTGAGCATCGAAGTAGAAGCAATTTATTTGAATTGTTAGTGGTTTTTCACTACATAGGAAACAAACAAAGCTTTCTCTTAAGAATTGCATAGAATAACAAATACTCTTTCTTGACATTTCCTTAATAGATTGCTTTAATTACTAGGTAGAGTACGCGAATGCGTTAATGTGAATGGCCTGATAAAATTTAATTGTTTGTATAAAATAATTAGTTTTAGTTTTAGCTTTAAATATATCGTATATACAAATAAAATCTAATAACAAATATACTGTGTAGTATTATCTTCCACTTTCATCCATGGAAATCGTTGCAAATTTCGTGTTAAAAAATAATCAAGGGTCAAGCTTCCGAAATGCATTTAGTAGTAATGCGCGGCCAAAATACAGGTAGACAGACAGACTCACAAAAAGGAAAAAAAAATTTGGCTTTAGTATCAATTATTGAGTGTTCGCTAAAAATTTTAAATATATTTTCAAAATAGAGAATTGAACCGGTTACATTTTTATTGTAAATATAGAGTAGAAGATTACAAACAATACGATGCTATGAGTATAATACGACCTAAATTAAGTCAATGAAGGACAATATTTATTTAGAGCATATAGTTCACAAATATAAGTAACTCTGATCATCAATTTGGCGCTTAAGGTACTATGTTATTCCTTAAAGCATGGACGAAGGAGATATTAATGTAAATAAAAACTTATATAAAAAAGCTAAAACATTTATTTGTTCATTTGAAAGTGCCAATATAATCTAGAAAAAACGGGAACCATCTGTAAACTTACTTTTTGTGTTAAAAAATATTTTTTGTTAAAAAAATTCATATTTATAATATTGCGAATGTAAACGGTTGTAAAGATGGATGTTTTATTTTCCGTAACTTAAAACTACAATTAATTCTATTTTAATAAGACTTGACTATTAACAGCTGGTATGAGGCTTGGTCTGCTGCATTTTAATTTTAAAATTACCATAGCATTAACTACCTGCTGCTGCTGATCTGTGACAACAATAACAGCCAAAAATTCCAATCAATCTAAAACTACTGGATTTTAGCGCTGCTACGATCACGAGAAGTTGGACGTAATTGCATTTTTACAAATATATACATACATATTATATATGTATAAAAAGGAGTTTTTTTAATGTATCTTTGGAATAGGTAGGTTTAAAAAATAAGAATTTTAGTGAAATCTTAATAACATCATAATAAACTGTTACCATAATGGAAGTACAATTTTATAATAAGTTGCCGAATCACATAAAAACTTGTGACACCTTATGTTTATTTAAGTCTAAGCTTAAGGAGTATAGTTATATGCATGATCTGTAAATTATTGTCGCAGAGGTATTGTAAAACTTTTTTAATTTTGTGTATTATGTTATATCTCATTTTAAGAGAACTGTAAAGTTTGTATGAGAAATAAAGTCTTTAAACCTAAGTATAACTTATTTTTAAATAAGTTTTGTCGAAATAATATTTATTTTTCCTTTTATAATTGTTTGAATTCTTGATATCCGTAAAATGAATTCATTTGTAACCTTCTCGCTTGGATAGTAAGTAATCACTATCATCCAATCGCGAAGTACTATAACTATTTCAAGGTTCTATTTAAAATTTTATACATTTTAATAAAAGCGAAATCGTTATTATTAAATTGAATATAACAAAGTAAGTTATTTTAATCAATATATGCGTTAATAATTAATATCGTAGTGAACTTAAACTTAAAATAATTAGTAAAATTATAAAATTTTAAGTCGACAAACGTATTTATGATGACTATTCTGGTATTGGGGTGGAAAAATTTTACAAACGTGGTTTCGAATTCATCTTGTTATGGTTATTTATGTTTATATAAATATTTGTCTATGGTTTGTGATTTACTCTTTTGTCTTCCTACCCTGCCTTAGAGAACACGTAAAGCCGTCGATCCTTATTGATATTGTAAATATAAGGAGAGAGGTGAATAGTATGTCAGAACAGTAAGCTCCAACTCTTCTCCTACATGGAGAAGACACCTTTATCCAGAAATGCGTCAATTACCTGCTCTTTCAAACGCATTAAAATTTCTAGGTCTTTTTCGTTAAATAGAAATTAAAAATTCTAAAAGTATTTATAATTTTATCATTATATTGCATATTAGACGACCCGCGTCATTTCTCCCATTTTATGCTTACTCCTTATTTATTACGTATATACAAATTAATATTACTAAGCAAAATTATTTGTCATTTAGTAAAAATAAATCAACGTTGTCAATAATGTAAGCGCGCGTTGAACTCTATTGTATGGCTCAATTTTATTAGATTCGAGATCGCAGGCGTCGCGATAAATTAATTATATTTACAATCCATAAGTAATTAAGATAGCTGCCAGGATAACTGTAATGCTAAGTCCATATTATTTATTTGTAAATTGCAGTTCTAAGCTGTTCTATATCTCATTATGTACTAATTTATATTATAGAATGGGAGGTTTCTAGAAATTTTCTAACAAGAACATTTGACAATGAGTGCCTATACCTGTGTATTACCTTTATCATTTTGTATATAAACTGTAAGTTTATGTCTGTTATACCTATAAGAATATTTGTCGCTTTTAAACGTCAAGATTTGCTTATATCTTGTGATGATAACTTTACGTCTGTTCTTAATTTATACATTTGAATTTCGATTATTCTTGAATTAGGATTTATAATATTACTCAAATTGTATATTATCTCACTGTTTATAAGTCATAAAGTAAATTTTACAATAACAAATGTGCTATAGATATTATGATATATTTTACTTTTTTTTATTCATTTATATGGACTATAATCGCGAAGAATTTATGATATATATGTATATGACCGTTATTATTACAAAATATTTTTAAAAGTAATAAATAAATAAATATAAGTATGTTTTAACACACACACAAGGCCGTCTGTTTCTAAGGTAGAAAACTTAATGCCTGTGTTTTATATAACAACCGACTGATATACATTTTTTTTAATAATTACACTTATAAATAATACATATATAAATAAACATATATTACACCCAGACTCGGGGCGGAAATCGAACCCACAACCCTTGGAGCAGAAAACAAGGTCACTGCAAAATGCGCCAACGGGTCAGTCAGTAATGAATGTTAAAGTCGTATCATGATGATAGTAATATCACTACTTAGGTATTAAAGTAAAAAAATGTTTGTAAAGCGATTTACGTAATTTATATAACATTTGAGTGACTTTCAAAAAGGAAAGGGTTCTTGAGCTGAGTTAACTCTTTTTAGGTGTATCTTACGCAATATCTTCGTAACTTAACTTTATATTTATATTTATAATTCTTTATTGTACACCACTGTTGAAACAAAATTACAGAGATATATGCTTAAATATTATTGCACAATAAGGCGGTCTTATTGCTAATAAGCAATCTCTTCCAGACAACCTTACGTTGTGAGGAATTGAAACATAGCCGGAGTAAAATGGAGGGTGGTGCATAAATATATCAAATAACACAAAATAAATATAATTAGAAATAATAATAAAAATAAGAATATACGATATAATAGAAATATATACTGTAATTCAGTTTTACTTTGAACTAAAATATAGTTATTAATAAACAATAAAATACTCAATATGGGTATATATACACATGCAAAGAGTGATAGAACAAAAAAAAAAAAAAAAAAAGATACCGCACAGTTAATCTGCATTAGTTAAATAAAAATGTTTAAGGTGATTTTTAAAAATTTGAAGTGTCTGAGATTCTCTTATGCGTAAAGGTAATGAATTCCATAATAAGATGGAGTGAACCGTGAAAGATTTTTTGTAAAATTTAGATGTGTGTGTTGGTATCTTGAGAAGAAGTCGACGACATGATCTTACATTAGTTCTATTTTCTTCCAAAAAAACAAATTTCTCTTTTAAATACGAAGGACTATTTGGATTAAATAGGATGCAATACAAAAGTGAGAGTATGTGTAGATTCCGGCGAAGACGGATAGGTAGCCACTTGAGTTGAATGCGATATTGAGACACATGGTCATATTTGCGTAAGCCAAATATGAACCGGATTGACATGTTTTGAAGACGCTCAAGTTTATTTAGCTGTTCTTCAGTAATATTAATATAGCTTGCGTCAGCATAGTCAAGAATAGGAAGAAGGAGTGTATTTGCTAGCGTAATCTTGGTGGCAGTTGGAAGAAAAGAACGCAATCGTCGCAAGGAATTCATGGTTGCAAATGTCTTCTTACTCAATACTCTTAGCTGTTCTGTCCAAGATAAAGTGCTATCAAGGTATATCCCAAGATCTTTTACAGTTTTGCTATACGGTATTATGACACCATCAAATAAAATTGGCGGTAAGTCTGCCCAAACAACTCTTGAAATAATATTTTGACTACCTATGATGATGAACTTTATTATATTTTTAATAGTAAAGGTTAAATTTTTTTCCATTAAAAAACATTGTATTTTGTCAAGATTTGTCTGTGGGCACAACTAATTTACTAAGTTTTACTGCAAAGCAACAATTCTTTTGTAATTTTGTGTTCCGGTATGAAAGTTGTGACACTATAACGACTGGAATGAGGGTCATAACTGAGTAGCGTGATCGACATTTGGCAATCTTCGATACTAGGCTAAATTCCACTTATAATTTCAATGTCAATGAACACAAAACAACACACAGTAGTAAAGGCAGTCATACTAAAGGGTATATATTAGTATAATTATATTTATAATTTACAAACAAAACTATATATAAATAGTCAAATAAATTATCTTGTTATTTGTTTGGTTACCACGGGTTGGGATCAATATCTATCTCTCCACTGCTGTGAAAAAATCGTGATGTTTTGTAGGCATATACGTTATTTCTAAATAGTATAACATTCTTGTGTTGAATGAATCGCGGTTCAGTAATCACAAAGTTTATTTACAAGCAAATCTTTTGGTTTTGTAAAATTAGTATTGAGGTGTAGATTACAAGCAAAATTTTTGATGTACGAGTATGTAATTTATATAGAATTTAGCACCAGTACAATTTGCGTCAATTGAGGATAAAAGTATCATTAGAATTATTCACTATTATTTATTATATATTATCAAAAACATTAAAAACAAAATTGTACATCAATAAATATGTACATCGAACGGCTCAAAACACAGGCATTAATGTGTCTATTTTAGGAACATACCACCGTTTGTTTATGTTAATAAAATTAAGGGTAACATTTCAGATGATACGTGTGTGATATCTGAGTAGGTGTACAAATTTTATCAATATGTTTCCTAAAGTGAGTTATTCTAGTAATTAACACAATTACTTATTTGGACATGCTTAGTATTTCTTTTCATTTCTAGTGATTTGCCAATCATGCGTTTGTTATATAAGTTTGTCAAATTAAAAAAAAATAAAATTTAATAATCTATCATAACAATGTTGCATTAAAACTTATTGATTTTAGTAGTAGTTGGTATACACACGTTTGCTGCTACGTAATACCATTATAATAAAATTTTATTTACAAATTGCAATTCCAAGTTCACTAGGTTAATATATCAATATTTCGCATAATTGGGTGTAAGCACAATAATGTGGTGAACGCCAAAAAGTCGGCCCTTAAACTTTACAAAGTGAAAGTATTATGGTATTTAATTTACTCATAAAATAGAGGTGGACCTACGCGAACAAATATTATTATGAGGCTTTAACTTTATTTTTTGGCTATAATTAAAAACTTACTGCTTTATATATAAACTTTAATTTATGTAATAGGACGATACTTCAAAATCCATTGGAAGAAATAATAAAATTTCATGGTTTTTATGAACAAATGTGCTATCAGGTAAAAATACATTATTACAAAATAAGGTACCAGTAGTTAAACATACGTATTTATTATATTATTTATATCTTTGAATAGCCATTCCCTGGATAGATTCTTGTCAGTTTAAATATTTACACATACTTTTCTGATCATCCAGTATTACAATTAAGAATTTTAACCAAGTTTAAAATATCATTCGCGTTATTATAATGCATTAATCGATATAAACTACTGGACAAGCCAAAAATTGAGTTTTTATCACCGCCCGAGCAGGTGTGGGCCTTGAGTTTAAACAATTCCGGCTCCTTTCAATTCGTTGAGCAACGAAGGAAACCATTAGCTGCGTTTACAATTAATTACTTCAATAAATAATTTTTTTTTTTTTTTAGGTTTAGAAATTGAGACTACATACCATGAAATAGATTATAAAATTTAGTAAAGTTCAAAAAGCTTAATTATAAAAAATAACACACTTCTTTTTTCCTGAAATAAATACACATTCTAAAAATAAATCTAAAACGACCAAGTAATTTTTTAAAAAGCGTTTGGTACATTTGTTTCTTTGCAACATAGAACTGAAATAAATAAATAAATAATAAATAAATATGTTTAACACGTGTTGTACACGTGTATGTACCGTGTATGTACACGGTCGACTGTCCCTAAGGTAGGCAACTTAATGCCTGTGTTATAGGCAACAGCCGACTGATATACATTTTTTTTAAAAATAAATATACATATAAATAATACATTTATAAATAATACATATATAAATAAACATATATTACACCCAGACTCGGGGCGGGAATCGAACCCACAACCCTTGGAGCAGAAAACAGGGTCACTGCAAACTGCGCCAACGGGTCAGTTAAATGGTACAAAACCAGGACATATGAATTGAATTGACTGGCTGACGATCGTGAAATCTAACCCATGTTGGTGCCGCTGAGTTTTCAAGTACTGAATTTGTCTTTAAAAAATAATTAATTAATGTTTCGGGAAAAAAAATTGACGAACGTACGAGTATACTCACCTACAGTGAGTAGACGACTCTATTACTTCATAGGAGTTACGAGACTTTTATAAGTTATATAACAATAAAGTATAGTTCAGTTTTATTACAATCATATTATTTTATTAGTAGCTATCACATATTTCTAAGTATAAAACGATTATTGTTAAAGACTTTTATATTTTTTGCTAGCTGTAATCGCAACTTCGTTTGCGAATTCTATGCCTTCCATTACATCCTATAAGATAAGATATGTACGCTAGCCATACGTTCAAAGGTTTCTAAACATTCCAGGTTTCAAATTTAATGGGCTTAATACTGATGGTTCTGATGTCAGCGATTTCTGAACTAACAAATCAAAGTCTTTAAATTTAACAAAAATAAAAAGATGTTATGAAAATGGACTATGCGAACGAAAATAAAGCTTTTATTTTGACTTTCATCTCCTCACCCAAAGGAACCATGTTGAATTACGCGAATGACTCAAATAATATTTAGTATAATTTAAATTAATCAGATGGACAAAGGTGAAAAAAAAATACGTTTTTAGCTACAATATCCATTATATACAGTAGTATTATTATAAAATATTTTTAAATTTTCTTCATTGTTTTTATATTTGACCTAGTACAGATTTAATATAAGTAAAGATTTAACACTATCGACTAACGTTTAAACTTTACACTAAAAATGTTATTTTACTTATTTATTATTTATTTATTACACTAAAAATGTTTTTGTAATATCCTCTTTACCGATGAGTAATTACCATATTATTATGATTATAATATTTTCGCTTATCGAAATAATATACTTTATAAAAAAATCTGTTACATAAATGTATGTTATGAAAATTAATTATTTTTATTATTAAGTAGTCATAAAAAATCACGTTTTGAAAGATGGGTGCGGCCTGGTAGGGTATGCAATCACCAAACGTTATTTGTTGCGCCGCACCACTGTGTTATTAAATATTCCGGACCCTTTCCAATGTTGAGCAACCGTGGACAACGCTTGAAGGATATTTTCAGCTATATTTGTAACAGCCAGAAGTTGTTTTATTCAAGTATTAACTATACTCGTATTACCTAAACATGTAAATACTATATATATAGAGGCTATTAGGCTTAAGAATGTGTTTAGGAACCCAAATCCAAATAATATTCGATTCACTCTAGTGATTCTATTCTCTAATCATCCAGACATAATATTTTGTATTGGTGTGGATATGGTTACAAGGAAACGATGACAAAAAACTTTATAAGTAAATAATTATGTTTCAATCAAAGACTTCATAATGCTAATGTGTTCTAGCCTAGATTAAAAACTTATTATAATAAGCAAATATTTTGTTTGTTTGTTTGTTTAAATATCTATTCTTTCTATCTCGCGCTAATCTCAAAATAGTTTTTCAGGTTTTAAAAATTATTTTATCGTTGATCCTTTATACGATATAGGCTTTATAATATACTACCAGATGGTAAATGAAACTGTCAATCCGCGCCGAACTTCTAGTCAAGCATTAGAGGCTCTTGTTTTGTTTTGTAACTTTAGGATGTGATTTTAATTATATAATTATGTTGAAACTAAGCTACATATTTGTTATGATACGGGCATTAATATTCATACGTGTAAACGTAATAATGAGGTTAATGAAAAAATATTAAGAAGCGTATATAGAGCATAGAGAGAGAACCTTTAGTAGCTATATATATGTGTGTGTGTGTATGTATGTTTGTAATAAGGCCATACATTACATACTAAAGGTAGCATTATATTCCATACTATTCCGTCTATACATCAAAATTTAACAATTTATTATTAAAATAAATATTAATGGTATCATCAAAAGTTAGTATTAAGTAAGTTAGGAAGTAGTAGTACATAACAAAATAAAAATTATTTGTAATTAATTATATATTTGTATATATTAAATGGAAAATTTTAATTTTAAAGTAATTTGACGGCCGGCTGGTCGAGTGGTCAGGCAACTGGACACTTTACGCAGCGGTCGCGGGTTCGAATCCCGCCAGGTGCAGATAATTTGTATGACGAATATAGATGTCTGCACTGGGTCATGGATGTGTATTTATGTATATATGTATTTATATAAATTTCTTCAATTTATTTCCGTTCCTAGTACCTGTAACACAAGTTCTTACGAACTTAGCACGGGGCTAGGTTAACGTGGTGTGATTGTTGGTTAATATTTATATTATATTTATATTTAATAAATATGGCATAATATATCCATCATGTGAGAGAAAATTTATATATACCTAAGCTAAAAAGCAAATTAATATATGAAAGGTAGCAATAATAGTAATCAAAATGGTTACAAGTATTTTCATTTAATGGATCATGTTACCATTTAAACTTTTTTTAGATTTATTAATAATGTCTAACGAGTTTATTTAAAAATATCATATGAATATATTAAAATTTTATAATAATATAATATTAATAATCTAAAGCATGTTGATTATATACAATTATATACTCCTAGTGAAAAAAAAATTTTTTTTTACTGTTTTTCAATGCTTGAAGAATGAGAATTTTGCTATAGTAACTTAAAATAACAATAAGTACAATTACAAAAAAATTAAGGAAATTTACGATTTTCACTAATTTTATGAAACTTTCGGCTGATTGCGCTATCGGAAGATAAAGTCCGATTTCAAAAAAAAAAATTTTGTTTTTCTTCTATATACATATCGCAACTTTTCCGCACTATAGGAACTATGAATTCAAAACTTGAATTTTTCCGCACCACCCTAATATACATACAAAGTTATCTTATTAATGGTAAGTAGGTATAATAATATGAATAAATCCAGATCTTGTATTACAAGTTTTTGAATCAAATAAAATGAATGTTTAATTTTGTGGTATATTTAATGCGCCTTAAAAATAAATCAAGTTTTATTTCGGACCGAAGTCAACGCTGATCTAATCTAAGTTATTTTTAAAAGGTTATAAGAATGAGAACTCTTAATGAGGATATGTAAGTGCAATTATTATTTTGTAGTTCCTTCAATCGAAACTACATTAATAGTAATAATTGTTGGCTGTAATTAGAATACGTCGATTAAATTGAGTTTTATACGTTCATAAATACAGAATGAAATAACAAATAATTATTATCAAGGCTAAAATAAATACTGCAGATGTTGAGTAGAGATTTAATACAATTTAGTCTAGGTTATTAGGTTTGGTACTGTAAAAAATTTAATTTTTTTTTTGACAACCAAAATAAGAGTTTATCAAATCACACTAATATAAATAACATAGTTTAAGACTTTCTTGAACTAAAGACTAATTCTGTTCAAGGTCAAATCATGTCCACTTAAATATTTGCAGTCCAATAATATTCTGTATGTATAACGAATATTTGACATTTAACTTTTTTAATTTAAAATAAAACTTCAAATCTTACCGTACGCTACGCAAAGGATCAAAACCGTGAATCGTGCACTTATCCCCATGATGTCTGTCTGTGTGTGTATCGCGACGTCTGCACTTGGAACTCAGCCCGGCAGCACTGGCGCATGCGCGGCCGCAGGTCGCTGCTACCACTATCGACGATCTATGTTTAGTAAGCGACAGCTTTTCTTTGAATTTACTAAAACGCTTTTCGCTATAAGGAGATAAAAAATTACAAAATAATGTATACATGCGTGTTTTTATTTTCATTTTGATAATCAACAATTCTTTTTTAATTAAATATGTCCACATAATATTTATGACAAAAATCTATAATCTTTTTTATATATATTTCAAGAGGCTATCTAAAAAGAAGCTTTAAAATCGAACAATGAGATAATGCCATTGGGTCATAAGTAATTTTATGATATTAGTAGAGATAAGTAACAAAATATTGAAAATCACGAATTCAAATATTATTTGGTAGTCAGCTTTATAATATTAAAATGAATGAAATGAATGATGAAATTAAATTAATCTAAACTGATTCAATTTTTAAAGTTCGAAAAATAAAGTAACTAGGCAGTACTATGAATATGGTATGGTCTGAGTTCGAGTTACCTATTACGAAAACGGCCATATACTTCACACGGCGTGCTTTGTGTGACAATATTTTGTGGAATAAATGGAACTGACCGTGATACGTAATTAATAATAATACATAGTTACAATACATGTAACACGTCATTATCATTACAAAATTAAGTCGCTGAAAATGGATTTTAAAGTGCTTGCGGATCAGGGCTAACTAAATCTTAGAGATATGAAAAGTCTTATAAAATGCTAACTTAGGGCTTAATGACATAAAGTCTACGAAAGCATATATTGATCTGTCTCATTTTTATAAGTATAATCATTAATGTTAAGTTACTTACTACATCATAAGCTACTTTTAAAATAAATATTTATAATACCAAATAATAAAAAATAAATAATATTATTCAAATACGTTAGTAAATATCCTTGAACAATCAAAATATTAATAAAATTTTATTAAACTGGATAAGGAAGACGGATGAGGAGGTCATAGTTTCAAAAATACGTTAGAAATAACGTGTTTAAGTTAATAAAGTTCGCAAGATAATAATCCACCAAAAAAAGCCACGGGCTGGCAAGATATCGCGCGCGAACTACATGTTAACATATAATGTTTTTCCCAACCATACAAAACAACAGTGAAATTTTAATATTTCACAAGCTAAAGCATTACATACGGTTACTTTTTGGTGAGGCTAAAATGTATCAATCTCCTACGATTTCTTTCTACTTAGTATTATTGTTCTCTTTTCATTGTTTGACCCGTTGTTAGTTTTAGCGTGTTTCACAAGATGAAACAAGTTATTATGATATTCAGCGATATTCTTATTGATTTTTGAAAGATTTATATATAAGGTAATAAAAGCTATCTTTTATCTCAGACTTATTAATTTCATGTCACTCTTCCATTTGTTTGAAAAATCCATCGAAAAATATTCTTAAATTACTTAAAAAAATAAAATTTCTCTACTTAATTTCTTAAAATAAAGTCCTTGGTCAAAGTAAGAGTTATGGTTTAAGTAACTGATATCATAGGAAATGAGCAGCAAAACATCTTACCCTCCTCGCTTTGCTTGATGTCAACAATGCTTTAAATCTTGTGGATCATAAAAACGTTCTAAGCCGGTCCTAAACGTCTCAACGTGAACTTCAATACTAGTTACTACTATCTCAGGGTTAATTAATGAAGAGCTGGACAGTCTTCATGGAGGAGAAGTCTGGCCTTTTCGCCGAGGGATTCTGTTGCCTGCAGATCGGGGACCTTCCAATTAAAGCTGCTGAAGGCTCCCGCAGGGGCTTAGTACGGTATTGCACCCCCAAATGCTGAGTCCAACATACGGTCTAGGACTGCCTACCCGGGCGTCATGGATATCACACGTAACTGGGTACCCCTGCGATACAAAAAAAAAGGATTAATTAATGCACTATTTACTATTTCCATAAATTCTGAATTTTAAAACATATTATTCTTAATATCGAGAATTATAATATATATATATATATATATATATATATATATATATATATATATATATATATATATATATATATATATATATATATATATATATATGTGTGTGTGTGTGTATGATTGTATGAAAAAACCAAGCAGCTTATGAAATATTTTAATTTGATTCAAATTTAAAATCTTTTTAATCCTATTTGCCTATATACGTTGATTTTTCTAGGAAGGTCAGAGAAAAGATTAAAAATGTTTTTAAAACAACTCAGAAAAGGATAATAACACTGTTTACTAAATGAAAAAGTTTATTAAAATCTATTTAGCGAGACACATTAAAATGTTACTTATTTATGTAATACTAGCGTAAATATAATCATAATCTTATTATATTACACACTCAAATTCAAAACAGATTTCATATTATTACATAAAAGAAGAATTAACAAAATTTGTATACTGTTGAAATCGTAGTAATATTAATAGCTGTTTAAAACTTACTTTTATTTCATAATCTTATAAACTGAGAATATGTTAAGATATTTTTAATATATTTCGAGGCATTATTTAAAATGATAGTTTATATAACGAAAAAAACAAAAAATTATTTTGGCGGATCTATAATGGATTGTTGTTGCTATAAAATATTATCAAATAAATATGTACCACAATAAAATATTTGGTTGTGCATGTTTCGATAATCAATATGCTTAAAAATGATTATGTACTTGTGTATGCAATAAAGAAAAAATATATAGGATTTTACAATGTAATGTAATTTTTATGCGAGTTATTTCAACGAAAGTTAATCAATGAACTATTGAAAATCAATAGAAGAATAAAATATCTAAATTTATATTTGTACGGGTGCTTACCGCGTTTATAATTTTGTTGAGTTCCCTATATTTCGGCAATGTTTCAATCGCCATGATCACGGGGAGACTGACCCCCCTGATTAGATAAAAGAATAAAATATCGATTTATGTCCTTTATTATTAAGTAACTGCATAGTGAAAGCCATTTTTGGTAGTAATACTTTAAAATTACATAACTTTTTCAATATTATTATTCTCTAAATGGAAATGGTAGGTTATGAAAACCGAATAGTAAAATGCTGAATTTCGTTTTGTCGGCGATCCTTGTTATATACTTGTTCTTCAAGTTTCAACTCTTGTAATATTACTAGATATATTAACAAATTTTTAAAGGAGATTGGAAGCTGGCTGTTGTTGTGATAGTAAAATTGATAATATGAACCTTTTATAAAATGACAACTAAGCGATTACATTTAGAAGCAAACTCTTAGGAAGGAAGGAAGGGGGATTACACTAGTAGAGTATTTTTATGTTTTTATGCGCGATATATTTTTCAATTGGGAGTAAATTACACAGATAGTAAATTTTGTTCTTCTTATTTTATATTTCTTTTATTTTTTCTAGTCGACAAAGTTATATTACAATAATGATAATGAAATATGCTATTGTTTTTTATATTATATGTATAATTTTATTGTATAACTTGTATAACTAAACACAAATTTTAAAGTCATTTTTAATTAAGAACATAAAAGAATTATTTATCCTTCTTGAGATTCTCTATTTTGAGACGAGGTCACGGACTATGGGTCTTCTAAACAAGCTCAAAGTCGCACAACGTACGATGGAGAGGGCTATGCTTGGTGTTTCCAGTTCTTCTCAGGTCAGAGGCTTCTTCTTTCCGAACTGGTAGTAGACTCATGACGTTCAGTAGGAAATTGTATTTGTTGTCCGCGGACGAACGAAGGTTCCCGACATAGCCCAACGGGCCTAAAAGCTGAAGTGGTAGTAGGCAGAGCACAAAGCTCGTAGAACTGACGGCTGATGGAGCAGAAAGGTTCTAGAGTGGTGACCACGTACCGGCAAGCGCAGCGTCGGACGGCATCTCGTGAATGATCAGACGACTTGAGGAATGTCGCCGGAAGCCATTGGATGGAGGTTCGAACCGGTCGCTCTGGAGATCAGTGGGGGAGGCCTTCGTTCCGCAATGGATATCCAATGGCTGATGAGATGATGATGATGAAATTTACTTTTGAATCGGAAATATTTATTACAAACTCACTAAAGTTTGAATGAAATTAAGTTAATTACAATTTTGTTCGACGTTAAAATGCAAAATATTGCTCAATCAAGGGTGACTATACATAAGCATTGAAACTGGTTGTGATAACATAATTAATAACGCTGGTCGAGTGAGAGAAACAGTTTACACACATAAAAAGTGCTAATGGTCGCTAATCTTATGAACTAACAGTTGTATTTTTGTGAACCATCATTGGCTAGAATCACGTAGACCTTAGGGGTAGTCTAATTCTATCAGGAATAGATCGGTTATTAAAACCATTCATAATTCTGACACTAAAGTAATTTTATTATATCCATAAATTGTTAAAAAAAAAAACAAAAGCTTCATATTAAGTACAAATAAAAAAAAACATGAACCGTCAACTGACAGACGAAAGCATTACTGTATTTTATTATAATGTATGTAAGTATTATACTAGTAAAAATAAATCAAGTCACTCACGCTTCAAAGATCAGCCACATGCAAGAGAGACGGATTGAATTTTGACTATTTGATATGTCACAACTATCTCTACCCCATATAGTCACGACTTATGTTTAAGCACAGACACCATACACGTTAGATTAAAATATTTAATTATCCATTATAACAAAATTTCATTTATTTTCGGCGAATTCACTATAATATTTATTCAAAGACAAACTTTAAACAAAAATTAAATGTATTTGTATTTAATCTTAAAACAAATTAGTAATCAATAAAGATAATAATTGTAACAGTTTCTCAACACCAGTTGATGTAAGAGCCAGACCGGTTCGATACAAAAGGAAACACAGTAGAGCAGCCTTTTAAGAAGCTGTCCGTACGCTAAATATAATGTATTTAGTATATAATCGACTGAACGTGATTTTGGAAATACTATACAGGATTCTGAGACTAAATGGATAGATAGATGGACGGACTTCTACGCTAAAATTATTTTTAGCTTTTTTATATAAATCTCGGGGTACATGCAGTTGAAGACCTGGATATATATAAATATAATTCTTATTATCCTGAAATTTAAACAGGCCGGGACTTACACGGGTAAAACTCCAAGACACACCTGAAACTGTACAAAGTATATGTCTAAGGTTACGAGCGCATTCAGTCGTCTCAACTTATGTAAGTTTTTCTTTCATATTATAAGTATATAATAGCGTATAAAAATTAATCATTTGTAATCTTTCTTGTAATCTAACTATGCATGCCGTCAAATCGTATATTGGTACAAAATTTACATGTGTTATGGTTAATTAATTTCAACAAGCACATGATTTCTAACAACAATATACATATTATATTACACAATCATATATATTTATAGGTTATAATTTCTAACAACAATAAATCCATGTTTTTTATTTATTAATTAGGTTCACAGTTGTACAGTTTGGAATTAATATAACCGCAAAGAAGCATAGTCCCGACCTCATTCTTGCTGAGTTGTCGTAAATGACGACTAAGGCCATAGTGGTGAGAACAACTATGCACCAAATAAGATGGTCAGCGTCACTATACCCTGCCGGAATATACTGCGCTTACCAACCCACCTGCCAAGCGTGGCTAGTATTGGCAAACGGCACCAGAAAAATGACCAGCAATATAGAGTCCAGGCCTCTAGTCTCCGGTGATCCTAGCTTAAGATGAGCTAAAACTTTCTATACATTCCAAATATCAAGTTATTTGAAATTTACACATCTGAGGGTTATGATGTCTGTAATTTCTAAAGTAACGAACCAAACATTGAAATATTTACACGAGAATCTTTAAAATATTTCCTTTCTAACAAAAAAAGAATGAACGATATCGGACTTCGTGTAAATGAATTACTAATTATATGCTGCCAGTATTCTTGACACTATTCCACGCTGACATGATTTATACCAAAATGGTCTGTAAACAATTAGTTTAAGTTTTGCATTATAAACATGTATAATGTATGAATAAAAAATATACTTTACTTAAAAAAAAAATTACAACTATACAGAATGACTTGTGAATTAGGATTAATATTTAAGGAGAATATTCGGTACATGATTCTCATTCGAATTATATAAAAAATAGGTAAATATTAATAAACTTCTAAGTAAAGTTACCCAACTATTATCTAGTTATTTACGCGTCGTCTCGTCACTCAAAACAGGTATGTGTGACGGTACATTTAGTTATCGCGCGGTAGTTTACCTACGTCCAAACGCCGCTAAGAAAATTACCAAGATATTCCACTCGTTTAAGCAACGAATTTGTCGACTAGGTAAATGATGTGAATTATGGACAAAACTTAACATGAACTGTTTACCTATCAAGATATTTCCGGCTATTTAAAAATGGAATCATACTTATTTACAAGGATTGTCAATCATTAGCCACGTGCGTTTGGCAAGCGGCACAGTACAACACCACGCCGCACGCGCCGCCGGCATGACTGGAAATGTGTCCACACTTCATTTATTTAAATTGAAATTTATGGAATTTTTGTCAAAAACTAGGTATTTATTTTTTTACATAATTCGAATGAAAATCATGTACCGAGTACTCTCTTTAAATATTGATCCTAATTCACCAGTCACTTGTATACATAAATATATTTTGACTTTAATACCTCTCTCCTCTCTTTTTACAGCGGTTCCAGAGAATAGCATGCTCTGCGATCACTGGCTGTATACGTACTGCCCCCACAGCAGCTCTTGAGGTTATGCTTGATCTGGCACCGCTCTGTTTATACAGCAGGAAGTGGCAATGTTAGCTATCAGGCTGAAACACTTGGGCCTGTGGTGTAACCAGAAAGGTCCACACAATAAACTATGGAGCAGCCTTATGAGATATGAACCGCTAATTATTTTTCCGTGTGATAGGATTCCCAAACAACATATTTTCGAAAGGAAATACTACATGTGAGACCGAAAGAGATCAGTCCGGCACACGGGAAGTCCGCATTTATACGGATGGCTCCAAAATGGGGTCTGGCACCGGTGCCGGAGTGTACTCACAAGACCTCAACATCAAATTGTCAATAACGCTAGGCCAACACAGCTTCATATTTCAATGTTAATGTGTTGCAATAACCCATGCAGTTACCGCCGTCCTGTCAAAAGACATTAAGCATTATAATATCCGTATTCTGTCGGACAGCATGGCCGTACTTAAAATACAAGAAAGTTCCTCGACTAACTCTAGTCTTATCTATGAATGTCACCAAACATTGGAAAGATTAGCCTTATTTAATAGGTAATCCTCCAATGGATTAAAGGACATAGCGAATCACACGGTAACGATGCCGCCGATGAGCTAGCGAGACAAGGGTCTAATACAAAGGTGGCTTGCCCAACTATTTTACTGCTGCTACCATTTAGACAACTGTGCTCGTGGATAAGGCAACGTACACGTGAAACTCACAATGCCCGTTGGGCAAACCAAACCGGCTGCAGACAGTCCAAAATGGTAATCACGGAAGTATCACCATACCTGTCGAGCCGACTAATCAATCTGAACCGTATGGACATCAGAATAGTTGTTGGTATGGTTACCGGCCACATGGCACTCAACCACCAACTTTTTATTATGAATGTAACGGACAGTCCTCTTTGCTGGGGATGTCTAGTTGCCGAAGAAACAGCCGCCCACGTGATCCTGGAATGCCAGGGAGTGGCCACACACCGGGCAAATATCCTTAAATAAATAAGGACGCTCCGAAAAGCCTGTGAACGCCCCAGGAGGCTTCTGGAAGGAGCTTGGCTGGCTGAATTAGTCAGACCTCTTTCACGAATAATGGACCAGAAGCGAGTCTAAATGCGGAAAATTGAGCCCACAACCAATACCCTCTCCAAAACCGTGGAGAATTTAGTGATGAAATGTATTCAGTCTCCTAACTCTGAATATGAAAAATCGTAAATCATGCCCAGTTTCATTAATTAATTCAGTACTTTTGGTATGATGCGCAACCAAAATACAAACAGACAAAAAAAATCTCGTGTGTACGGAGTACACATGAAGGAAGTGAAACATCTTTGGCAAACTCAATTTAAAATTTATTAATTTATAGTTAATAGATGTCAGAGACTAAAGAGTATGTATCAGCTAGTAAATTGATACTTATAGGCCTTTAGAAATAAAGAAAAAAAAAATACTGTGGCGTCAGCTCCGACGTACGAATGGAGTTAACCTTAAGAACAATTCTCTAAATAGGCACAAATAATTCGTATGTGACACAGAATAAGACTTATCGTCTATTTTACAGTTTTTAAACAAAAATATAGCTTTCTGAGGCAATAAATTGTCCGTTACTTAACATTATTATATATATATATATATATATATATATATATATATATATATATATATATATATATATATATATATATATATATCTTTTTAAAGTTTAATATTAGCTGACATCCGTTAATACGAACTGAAGCAGCGTGGTAATTTTAGTTCCAAAGAGACAAGAGATTCCTCAGCAATAGGACGTCCAGATGCTGTTACTGTACTGTAAAACAACTAGCTATAGAATATACGGGTACATAATTTTTGTGTTTATATATATATATATATAGAATACGCGACATCATCGATAATATCATAAATCTATATTTACTCTCTCATTCTCTCCTATACACATTTATGTGTTTGTGTCTTTAATCTCCATGACGATAGCAGAGCAGAGTGACCAAAATCGGATTTCAAAATGTTCAAAAGAAGGTGCTTTTTGGGTGTTAAATAGGTACTAAAATCTAAAATTAGGTGCTCAAATTTTCAACTGATTTTTTTTTTGGTATTAACGTGAACTGCCAGCTTTAGATCAAGCTGGCAGATTTACATGAAATAATACTTAAGTAAATAAAAATATATAATTAAAATTAAGTGCTTTTGGTACTTTCGAGGTGTAAATACAATAGATCGATGAAAGCAAAATGGCAATCGCTAAGCGGTAAGCGCTGCCAACTGCTAATAGCTATTTTCCTCTAGAACGCTAAGTTAGCTTTAACCGGAAAACCAAACCTAACTTAAATATATGTCTGAAGCTTATGATGTATATCATCTGTCGCATAAACATTAAATTCCACATTTCTTCACATATATTTCACTATTTTTTGGACTGACATTATTATTAATTTTAATAATACTTTAAATTTATTGCACAAAACAACATATAAACTGATTTCAAAACAACAACATTTTTAAATCCGATTTTGATCACTCTGCTCTGCTAGCGTGATGGAGATGTTTCTTTATCGTGACGCAAATTTCTTTTCATCGAGTTTAAAATCACAACGATTCTAAGTATCACTCCAAATAGTGTAGACACTATATACGATATTAAAGCCAAAATGTAATTATTTGAAGTGAACTTACCCCCGAAATTTTTAAAAAATGTACAGTATTTAACCAAATTAACAAAAAAAGGCGAAACTAAACAATGTTTTCTGTTATTAACCAGGGATGGTTCACAATTTAGCAGATTTCAATACATAGATTATAAATTTAAGATATTAAAAATAATACGGCTATGTATACAGAGTATCCCAGAACTCAACGTCAAGCTAAAACAGGTGACAGGATTGATTGTAAGCATCATGAGAAAAATCAGAAAAAAAATCTATCCCATGCAGTTTGGAAATTATGGGCATTTAAGCAAAACTTAGAAATTTGGTCAAACTGTAACCATTTTTCGGTTATTGTGGTTAATTTTTATTATTTTTGTTCATTTAAACTTTGAAATCGTAACCATAAATAACATTTCTAGAACCACAATCAAAAATAATGACACAATTGCCCCAAGTTTTCTAGAATTAAGACTATTTGTTAAACTATGAATTTAAAATTTTCAAAATTTGTCGACTTTGAAAGGCCCTCCTTTAAAAAAAATGTACTAAAGTGCCTTGGCAAGTACCATTAAAAATTTGCGCATTTAATCAGGATTGTAAAATGGTACAATACTTGTTAGTTTCATACTAAAAAAAAACTAGTAAAAAAATAAAAACCTCAAGTAACCCGATTTTTGCTAACCCATTATACTCAGTTCAAATGTTTTTTATTCGTACAAGCTCTAGGTAGGTTCTTAATTTAACGGCAAAATGATGAGAGAGATGGATAGTGGACATGTTTGTCATTAGCGAGCGAGACAGAGAGTGACGCCGCTTTTACCAAAGTCAACAAAAGTAAGTAAAATTAATAAAATAATGAAAAATCTCGACTTAGTTTAGTTTAGGTTTATTAGAATAAAAGGAAATAACATTTTTTATTACAATAAATGTTCAAATTGTTTGCCATCAGCCTCAATACACGCTCTTCATCTTCTTAAAAAAGATCTATTTATTAGCCGGGCATATCCTCGAGAGTTGATGTCCTCAGCAGCTTGAGAAATTCGTTCACGCAGTTCGGCTACGCTATCAATGGGCTTTGTATAAACTTTTTCTTTGAGAACGCCCCAATAAAAAAAAATCCAGTGGATTTAAATCTGGGGAACGGGCTGGCCACGAGATAGTGCCTGAACGTCCAATCCACCTTCCCGGATATTCCTGGTTAAGGAAATCTTTGACTTGCACTGCGTAATGCGCTGGGCAGCCATCTTGTTGATACCACATGTGGCGACGATCTGTTAGGGGTACGTCCTCTAACAAAGTTGGTAAATTTTCTCGTAAAAAATGTAGGTAATTCGTGGCATTCAAGTTCTCAGGCAGCTCAAAAGGCCCAACAACTTTGCCGTTTAAAATTCCGGTCCACAGGTTTACCTTAAAGCGATACTGGGATCTGTCTTCTCGCATTAAATATGGATTCGACACATGCCACTCGTGAAAATTGTGTAAGTTTATGTAACCATCTTTTTTAAATGTAGTTTCATCAGACCAGAGAACTTTTTGGATGAATTGGGAATTTTCATTATGCCTCTGTAGCATTGTTCTACAAAATGAAATCCTTTCAGGATAATCTCGAGGAAGAAGACTTTGAACTCGTTGTGCGTGAAACGGATGCATTTCGGCTTTTTGTAAAATACGATGTGCTGTGCTTTTGGGTATTCCCGTTCTTTCTTCAATTCCACGAACTGAAATACTTGGGTCATCTGCTACCTCTTGCAACACTTCCTCCTCGTTAGGAAAGTGAGCTCTACCTCCAGCCCGTTTTTGATTCGGGAAATGGCCGTACTCCGTGAGTGAACGGTGCACATTAACAAACACGCAGTGATCGGGATAGCGCTCTAAATTTGGATATCTTTCACGATAAAGTCTAGCGGCGGCACCTGCGTTGCATCTGCATTCTCCATAAATGAGATGCATGTTCGCATATTCATGTGAAGTGTAGCGCGTAGGCATGGTAGATAATAAAGATGCCAACACAAAAATCCAATTCCAAAAGAGAGAAGCCAAAGTTGTCAGAACTAAATCAACACAAGCGAATACGGAGAGGTGCGCAGTAGACGAATGAGCGAAACGTACTAACAGTCAACGGTGTCAGGCGCATCTCCGTCTAGTGAGACGTTACGTCTCGCTCACAGTGGCGTGGCGTCACTATCTGTCTCGCTCGCTCATGGCAAACATGTACACTATCCATCTCTCTCATCATTTTGCTGTTTAATTAAAAACCTACCAAGAGCTTGTGCGAATAAAAAACATTTGAACTGAGTATAATGGGTTAGCAAAAATCGGGTTACTTGAGATTTTTATTTTTTTACCAGTTTTTTTTTAGTATGTAACTAACAAGTATTGTACCATTTTACAATCCTGATTAAATGCGCAAACTTTTAATGGTACTTGCCAAGGCACTTTAGTACATTTTTTTTAAAGGTGGGCCTTTCAAAGTCGACAAATTTTGAAAATTTTAAATTCATAGTTTAACAAATAGTCTTAATTCTAGGAAACTTGGGGTAATTGTGTCATTATTTTTGATTGTGGTTCTAGAAATGTTATTTAGGGTTACGATTTCAAAGTTTAAATGAACAAAAATAGTAAAAATTAACCACAATAACCGAAAAATGGTTACAGTTTGACCAATTTTCTAAGTTTTGCTTAAATGCCCATAACTTCCAAACTGCATGGGATAGATTTTTTTTCTGATTTTTCTCATGATGCTTACAATCAATCCTGTCACTCTGTTTTGGCTTGACGTTGAGTTCTGGGACATTCTGTATAATACATTGTTGTGTTATGTTTATGTTATGTTTCTGTTTTAGAAAATTACAAGAAATAAATGCTAGGATTTTTTTAATAATACAGCATAAATCTGTAACACTATTTATTTATTTTAACACTAATAATAGAACTTATTATCTAATGATTATGCCTTCTTCGGTAATTTGTTCTTCTCAGTAGACTGACCTTCATAGTAGTTTTCACTGCAAGAAAGAATTTAATTTAATTCGGTTCAGGAAGCATTAATAAGGTTGCGATCGGTCGATTTATAACAATTTTTTGATTATAAAACAATAAATATAAGTACCGCAATACTTAAACGTTTCCTTTACCAAATAGCTTTAATTATTATATAATTATGATAAACGTAATCGAACATTGTTAGCACAGTTATTTTCAAGATTAAGAATTTACATAAATTTTTTCAATAAACGGAAATCAATTATATGTTTCTCAAGTTTAAGTAAATGATTTAGCCCAAGATATAACTTATTGAAATGTTTTATACTTAATATTCCTATGGAAGGATTTAAATTTTTTTTTATTTTTATTTTAAAAAGCCCTTTCTTACCATCCGGGTACTTTTTCAGGGTTGTCGCACGTGAAAGTGTCCTCGTTATATACTTTTCCTGAGGGACAGCTGCCCTTTTGTGGTTGGACTCCGTTACGGCAGATGTAGAATTTCTGACAGTCTTCGGGGTGGGGGAATGTGGGGTGAGGGAGAGCACGTCCATTAGGTCCCATCACTTCACCATCGGGACAAGTGAAACCGTCATCAAGCACATCTGGAACAAATAATGTACTTTCGTAAAAATTTCGTAGCGTTTTTATTTTGTATGTATTGATATTCATATCAATGACATTTTATTTTTACATTTTTGTTAGAATGCATATTTCTCAGAATCAAAAAACTATATTATTATTTTTAGAAATAAAAATGTAATAATCCTATTTTCGTCAATGTTTATAATTGGAAATTATTTATAAAGTAGGTATATAAAAAGGAATTGATTATAAAATTCTGAGTTAATTTCTACCGCTTAATCACTTGTGTTATAATTTAGCACACGAAATATTTAGGAAATTCAGACAGACGTAACTTAAAACATCGCACACAAAATTGCATTATTCATATATGTAAAATAGTTACACTTTTACTTACAGAAATTCATGTATACCACAAGTATGTATATTAGTTTAAATTACTTATTAATATGAAACTTAATAATATTAAAAATTAACGAACCATTCTAATTATTATTGTAATATTAATTATCATCGTATTGTAACCCTTAGTAACATTTACCCTTAGTGATCTGATCACAACGTCTCGCCACGGAGTCAATCCAGTCACAGTTGGAACTCTCCTCGTCGAAGTAGAGGCCGGGAGGGCACGGCAGCTCGTTGGGAGTACCGTCCGCACAGTAGTAGAACTTATCACAGGCCTAAATAGAATAAACATATTCTTATCTTAATAAATATAATAAGGCTACCTTCATATATATAATAACTAAAAACTATTAATTCTTTTAAGATGTCCAAAAATATCAATATAAGTATTGAAAATAATTATGCATCTATGTGTGTATTTCCAGCAGTATAGGTAAAGATATTATCTGTATGACAAGATAGACTGTACCATATTTTTCACATGCAACGTGTTAAATATGTGATTCTTTCTAAATTTAAAATTAAACAACATCTAAGCATTAAAATGTCAAATGTTAGACTTAAAATACATACTATGTAAATACTCAAATACGTAACGCACAATTCTTATTTGAAAGCCGTTAGTTCTTTCATAATTATTTTATAAATTTTCATAAATATAGATTTTGTTATAAATAAGTAGATATAAATAAATATATATATATGACTTACTATAAAATAAAAAATAATTACGTACCTGGGGATCAGGATGCTTGAAGTATCCGTTTTGTCGTGGACAACCTTTAGAGGGTTTTGGTTCCTCTGGAAACAAAATTTAAGAAGTTTTATTCATTCCAATATTAGCTATATTTTGTGTGTACGAAAATAGCTTATAACGATTTGCGATGAGTTAATACATAGTGTATATTATAAAATTAAAAATAGTTTTTTTTAAATAAAATAATAGAAGAATGGAATACTACATTCTATTAGAAGACACAGGACATCAATGGCTCGTTAAAGGTAATCATATTTAATAAATTTTGCCCTCAGCCCTTGCAAGGCCCAAGATAGCAGGCACTTGCATATCCTCAGTTTTTTGTGAATTATTCTGATTAATCTAGCTAATAGGCTGGCGAAAACAATGTATCCGGTTGTCCGTTGGTGTGGTACGAGTAATAATAATACTTGGTATCAGGTAATGTAAGTGTTGAGAAGAAATACGGTATAAGTAAATATGTTAGTATAGGTATAGTAAGTATATCTATGGTAGCATAAGAATAGTATTAAGTTTAAAATAGAAACAGTCTTGTATAGTTAGTAATTTATATAAAACTTTGTTTTTATAAACACTATAATTTAAGATAGAAATAAGGATTATGTATAAGTTTTGTATATCGTGCCTCCCTAGTTTAAGTTGAATTGTAAGTAAAATTATATCTAATTAGCTATAAGTTCAAAGTTGTTTGTTAAAAAGTAGTTTAAACAGGCCTAGAGTGATAAATGATGAATATTAATACATTCTCCCCAAAGAATATCGGAGGTCGAAGTGTAAAAAAAAACCGTAAGTGTCGAAAAAAGGTCATCTAGATTGGTTATCTTATACGAGTATGTACGAGTATATTGCAATTATTATTGTGCGAGGCCCTTACAAGGTTGTAGGGTCAGTCCTGTCCGCCAGTATGTAAGGCTATTATTATATTTAATATAAATATATCTTACGTAATTCCTTTCTGTCTCCGCAGTCGACGTTAGAAGGAATGTCGCAGAGTTCCTTGTGAGGGTTCTCATCAGCAAAGACTAGACCATCAGGGCAGAGCTTTGGTTCCGCTATTCCTGTACATAATAAAATTTTGTTACAAAACACTGATTAAAATTTTACGATATTTACTAATGAATAAATTTGCAATTCAATTTATGATTTCAAACTTTTATAGCAATTATTATATACATGACGAACTGCGCCCTAACATTTGCATTAATCATTCCTCTTATGAATTGTAGAGTAATTCTCTCCTAAAAACTATCTCGATTAATAGACTTTAAAAAAGTCCAAATCGGCTCAATGAATTCCGAGACTAATTCTCAAACAAAAAAATGCTTCCACCTAATTATTACATTTCTTAGCTATATAATAATAAAAATAAAAGGCAATGTCTTACGACAATATTTTAAGTCACTTCCGTATAAATAGAAATGTGAGTACAATTTAAAAAATAAAGTATAAAACCCATATAATCATGTGTAACAAAATGATGTTTTGTATTCCATTGTTGTCTAGTACTTTCACCGCGTTGTTATTTCAGCGGCTTTTGTAAAATACACGAAATGCATCAGTATTCATCACAATACGGTCACACATGAGATTTTTAACAATGTTGATAATACGACAGTTTAAAGTTTACGTAATATGTTACTTAAGCATAAAATTAAATGGAAATTAATCTTATATGCAAGAATTTAAAGTAATTACTTAGGCAATGTATTTTGCTACTAATCTAAATTAACGATCTAATCTAGAACTTAATTGCTGAAATGAGACTAGTGACCCATAGTTTAAAAATGTTGTTCAAAGAATTTTACACATTTATATTTATTTTATGACAATTTCGTATATTGTGACCTTGAAGTTTTTTTGATTAAGATTTTTTAAAACATAATTATTATGGTAATGAATTATTGCATATATGTCCTTAAACATATAATGAGTTAAATTGAAATTTTATGACGTCATCACAGTTATAACACATTTATTATTTTATTTTGCAATAGAACTCTGAAATCAGAATAACAGGTTACTAACAGCTTAAACCACAGCACCCAGAAGTACGATACTTTACGTAAGAGTTTCTTATATAAAGTAAGTACTAACAAAGAATTTTTGAAAAAAAAAAATATAATAAGAGGCTATATAACCGACAAAATCTTGTATTGATTGAGAAAGGTAAAATCACCAATGAATAACATATTAATACACGTCAACTAACCTGATAACTATTGAAATTTAATGCGAGTGCAACCGTAAGGGTTTTTAATATTGTATAAATATTTAATATATTAACTAGTAGATAAGAACAATTCTAATACACGAAATAATTTTATGGAATTACAGTAACACAATGAAGCCCATTGTATTAATATTGTCCTTAAAATCGGCATTTTACTTACTAATATGATTACATGTAATTGGGGTCACATTAATCAATTTGTTGTATATGTTAAGGTAATATACGAAGAAATTAACGATGTATGTGCGCAGTCATGTATATGAAGGTAAGTGACATTTAAACATGCCAGAACATGTTGACCTTTCACATACGATACTAACCTCTGCTGCATTTGTAATAAAGGTCGCATTGGTAGGGGTCCGGAAAGAAGCCGCTCTTGTCCGGACATTTGAAGTCTTGAGCTGAAACTGTTTATAAATATATTTTTAAAGATAAATAAAATCCATATGGATATTAAAAAGGCTCTACAAAATAAGGCTTTACAAAAAAAAGGCTCAGATGATATGAACTGTAATTTAATTGATCTTATGTGAGTGTGCTTCAGGCTTAAACATAATACTGCATGTTTTTTTGAGAAAATAAGGTAAAAAGGTACCTTATGTTAATGTTCCCTATAGATTGATACTTTAATTTAAAAAAAAACTCTCTAATAAAATTACGATATTGAAGATACAACCATTTGTCATTTTTACGGACAAACTGACAGCTTTAAAATAGGGTTCTGTTGGTACGCTTTGAAGGTGGTTTTTAAATATAATTTGTCAAGCTTAATATAATTATTTATCCAAAACGAACCGTTGATTAATAATTGTGAAATAAGCGCTCGCGCTAAACTAGGTAATAAAATTATCGAGACGCAATTTAAGAATTTAGTCATACTATATGTAGTACAAAGTCAATTTCATTTAGTACTCAAGGGTCATTCAAATTTATGGTAGTTTATTTAACTTGATATCGTAATAATATTTAACCTTTCTTTCGTTACTTTATAATGGCGCGAATATAAAGTTTTTGTAAGAAAAAATTCACGATCACTATTGCCGAACGCGCTCCAATTTACGCTACTTACACACAGGCCATTTAACACAATAACTGCTACCTCATAGGTTTCGAAAATTTTATATTCCGTGACAGAGTTCAATAGTAAAATTGCCCTTGCAAAACAAAATGTACGTTAAGAAATTACTTGAACAGTAAGGACGCGTGAAAGGAGGACGATTGATGTAAAACATTTTTAAATTAACCTTTAGTAGGTACTTAGACAGTTGGAAAGTTGTTGTCAGTTCATTATTTATTTATATAATATATCTAATGTGTCTTTATTAAATAATTAATTTTATTCGTCCTTGTAAATGAAGGTTACAGAAATATAATTTTTATTTCTCTACATATATTGGAGGGTGTATATAAAATGTATTGGGTAATATAATTAGTTATTGAATATGATTAAGGATTTTTAACGAAAACTTATTGGGTTTATGTTCAGCAATGGACATGCAATGGCTGATATAATGATGATTATGAATGAAAACTTAAAGTTAAAGCGTTCAAGTTAGATACTTTTAGTTTTCATACAAATATTGTGTAGAAAATATACCAAGAAAGGTTAGTCAATATTTTCGGACACTTTACGATTTTCATAAGTCAATAGTTACACTAATTAGATTTCGCATTTGTTACTTTAAAATACGTAATTCTATGTAAAGAGAGAAAGGAGATAATCACGATCAGGAAGATATTGTTTCTAGGCTTGCGGTTTGAGGTTCGGTAATGGAAAATTTTTAAAATGATTTAAAGTTTTTTTTCCTTGCTCTATTAAAATATTATAAGACAAAGTAATCGTAAGATTTTACATCGGCAGCTATGATCAGATATTAAGATAAAAATCGAAAAAAAAAATGTAACGAAACCAGTTTATTTTGCCTAAGGACACGCGTTGATAGCCTTAAGTCTAATTACATTTTTCTAATGAGAGACTTACTAGTTCAGTTCTACAATATACTTTTGACATTGATTGATAACTTGATATTCGAAAGGAAGAAAGTAACACGTTTGTCGATTATGTGTATTATTAAACAGTCGATTCTGTTTCTCTAGGTGAAAGTATCATTAATTTGTAATTTTGTAATAAATAAATAAAATTTAAACCACAATCTTTAGGTTGGAATGCGTCCTTGGTACCACACCGCTACTTTCATAACCCTTAACTTGTTAAGGAATTTCTGACTTATAATTTAATATTTAAACGCTTTAACAGTGTGTATACTGCAAATACGTATGTATAGCTGTGACCGCAATGAAGCAATTCAAGCTTTGAGCTTTTACTTAGTTTAGAATTTAAAGTTGAATTTAGACTTTGTTGAAATACTAATTTAAATATTACTGATACTACAGTTACATTATTTGCATAAAATATGCATATGAACTCTTTATAATACTTTGATTCATGGCGTATAATTTACTTTCAACATACTTGAATTTGTTATTATATAAATAAAAGTAAGTTTATAACATATTAATGACAATAAATAACAAAATAGGCATCAATTATTAGAATTAGTTTTTCACAATTTTATAAAAATAAAAATTAAAAAAAAAATCATTGAAATACATTTATATAAGTAAATGATGAACTTACCAAAAACGCAAATAGCGATGAAGAAAATTGAACTTTTCATCTTGAATGAATAACTGAGTCTAAATGATTCAATAAAATATATATCTATTATAAATGTCCGGGTACACGTGCGGTTCCCGTCGAAGGTTGCTCTGTATTGCCCGTCGTGGCGCGCATTGTAACCGGCGCGGCGCCGGCGCAGCCTACTCGATACACTTCGTTCGGCGAAAGAGACTGCTATCCTCAATACTGGTTTTGCAATATTATTTATTGTATAAAATGTTAAATTGAAAAAATATTAGAATAAAAGTATCTAATTTAAATTCAAAGAATAAAAATAGAATTTCAGTGACTTCATATCCAAACATCTGCATATTTTCATTTCGATAAACAACGAGAACCCTTCTTAATTACGAATATTTAATATATATAAATTAAGACGAAAAAAAAAAGAAATATTTGAAAATTTTCTCTTAAATAATACTTTTACTTAATTTTTTAGATTAGGCAAAAAATATCTAACGTTCGTTTAAAATTGACAAACTAATATTACTATTTTGATGTTAAGATTATAAAATAATTTCATAATCTCGTTTGATAATATTACTAAAATTATGTCGCACCCAAGTTCATCGAATGCTGCAGTTATAAAATTCGTCTATATACGAGTATAGTAAATGTATAACCGAAATAGACAGGAAAAAGCCACGTCGCATACGGTACCGCCGTAATAAAGACGGCGAGAACATTTCCATAACCAAAATGACCTCGAATACTCTTACTTCAAGGTCAGTCCAATAGCAAAGTTGTCCATTACATTTAGAATATATCATTAAATTTAATATATAAAAATAAAAAAAATCCTGAAAAACGGGTCAAATAAATATTTTAATAGAAATATATATATATATATATATACATATGTGAAACGTAATGAAACATTTTTAAGAGATTCGAAAATAAATTTGACGTTAATCGACATTTTTTTTTTTAATCTAGAATATTCGAATAAGTCTTATTGATTACCATAACGAGGTTTGCAAATGTGTTTACTATTTTACACTATATATTTTATAATGATTATTTAAATGAAGTT